>OX451394.1:14301745-14778640 GCA_949629135.1 Eremobia ochroleuca
GATAACCGCTTTACAATTATTTGTTTCTACATTTTAATCGAGCTTGGAAACGCTTTGTTCTAATGAGTTATTGCTGTTGTAAATTGATCATTATTTATCGTTAATACGGATTTCAATGCGTCACTGGTGAGTTATTTTGTTCGGTAACTGATGACACTTCATAATTTTTAATGGCCATTGATTTTAACGGGTTGAATTAATTATTTTTATCTCCTGTTTCCCTCGTAGCGTTGGCCTATATTTTGAACTATTATCTATGTTGATACCGATGTAATTAAAGCTTTTATAAGTATGACTAGGGAGCAGTGATGGCACAGTGGTAACGGCAGCGAATTACGAGTTGTAGGTCGTAGGTTGTTTTTGATTATCACTGCTCTCAAAACGGAGAAGGGAAACATCGTGACAGAACCGGCATGCCCTAGAAGCAAAAATTAAAGAAAAGAAAAGAAAGAACGAAAAATGCGTTTATTGGCATTACATGAAAATAAATACACATTAAAACTATAAAACAGAAAACAAAGACTATAATGTCAAAAGGGCCTCAGCTCAGCATAACGTCAGATGACAACACAAGGTCAAAGACAATCCGAAGACATGTGACATCTAGCAAACCACACTGGGCCCGCATGGTATATTACAGCCACTCCCCATCACAGAAAGGAGGCCTGTGTCCCAGCAGTGGGAACATTATAGACTTATTATGCTAATTATGTATTGCTCTTAGGAATCTCTCATGTTATATTTTAGTGAATTTCGTATGACTTGGTGCGATGTCATCCTATTGAAAAAAAATTTTTTTTGATCATTTGACTAAAGTTGGTAGTTATCGTTGTTCATCTACTTCGATAAAAAATCATCACAACTCCCTCCTACATACCATGTTCATCATATCATGTGTTCGTAATATATAATTTTATAAACCTTTTACATGTGTATAAATATGATAATTAAGTGATTATTTATTAAATTATTGTTACCTCCAATCGCCTGAAACACAGGATTACCTGGTTCGGCACTAAAAAATGGTGAACTTGACATAGATTTAAGAAAAAACTGTATTTAGCGTTCGTCCTTATATTATTGAATAAATTTTATTATTATTATTATTATTATGTCGTTTATTCACTTCTTTACCTTATTTTATTATATTTTTAAATATTTCTTATAATATAAGTACAAAAAAAAAAAAAAAAAAACATTTAAAAATATAAAAAAATAGTGATCCGCCGGTGACGGGAGCAGGGTCCAAGCTACCGGTGGTTAGGACTCCAGAGACAGGAACCTCCTCACAATGCGAGCCGTACTGCCTTTTGAATCAGGCCTTTGATCCAACCGCCTAACGAGAGCCTCGATAAATGTTGATCGAGGCTTTTGGCCATCAGGCCGTTGGCCGATACGACAATCGGCACAATGATAGTCGAGCTCACATTCCACATGTCAACAACCTCGTGTGCTAAGTCAAGATATTTGATTTGTTTTTCTTTTTCAGCTTTCACGAGGTTCCCGTCATGTGGAATGGTAACATCGATAATCATTGCGCGGCGCGCTAATCGATCTATCACCACTATATCAGGTTTGTTGGCGACAATGGTCCTGTCAGTGATGATAGACCGATCCCAGTACAATGTCACATGATCATTTTTTTTATTATTATTATTATTATGTTTTCCCATATTTACATTTTTAAATCCAAATTCCATTATAACTTCAAAAATAAAATCACCATCTGAAAGCAACAACACATCTCCATTAGGTACTTTTTATTTTCCTCCAAACTCCTTAACATTGGGGGCATTATAAACAGTTATCAAGGTTATAATATCTTAATGGCTCAAGTTTAGTACAAATAGTCGTCGAGAGGGTACTATTCTTCATTAGCAAGGAGATCCTGTAAATTATTCTTTGGGTCACTTTGGTGCTATTTAAGTTAATTTAATAGTAACTTTGCACACTGCTCACGTTCTTGCGACGTTCCGGCTAATATTAATTTGGTGTTCATGTAGTAAGTGACTGGGTTTTCATTTTGTTTTATGTGTTGTAGTCGTTTTGAGGTTTTTGTGTTTGGCGGAGTAAACCTCTAATTTTCTAAGTGTTTTTCGTTTTATGCAGTTAGCATTATAAATTATTAACTTTATGAATCCGGTAAGAAACGTTACAGTACAATAATCCTACAAATTAAATTTCCTTTCTTATTAGATTTTTCTTATTAGATTCAATCGTTGTTAATTTATCGATTGAATATTGAGTACCTAGAATTGAACCAACTCTTTTCAAGATGCTGAATTAATTTTATGCAAGCCCATTTTTGTAAGTATGTAGGTACTAAACATCGATCACTAATAAGCCCATTTTTGTAAGTATGTAGGTACTAAACATTGATCATTAGTGATCGATCGTACTAAAGCATACTTTAATTGTTACTTTTATTAGTTTATATATTTCAGATCATGCAACGATGGGACTGGTTAAGTACCTTACCTACTGTATTATCAACAGTACAAAAAAAAGACAATACTTACCTACTTCCCGTCAAAACAGAGTTAACTTTTACCGTTTTAAAACTTAAAGCTTACTCCAATAAGAGTAGCTCGTGGGCGCATTCCTGTTCGAGCAACATTTTACGATACATGTTGTTTGCCCACTCTGTGGTTTGTTGTGGTTACCCGTGATACAGCACTCACGCGATAGATGGCGACACGTGTACAGAAAAATAAAAAACCAGGTTTCATAATTCTTTTTTTTTTAAGTAAAATGTTTTTATTTACATTTTTAATTTATATATATATATATATAATAATTAGCTAAAGACATCGCGTCTTTAGCTAATTTTTGAGAAGCAACATAATTTATAATTTAAAAGTTTATAAGTTTAAAGTTAATTAATTAATAAGTTAATTTAGGATCAAAATTATTTCTAGTAGGCAATGCTTTTACATAATACCTCTTAATCAATTACAAGAAAATATTTTGCGGTGTTTGGAATTTCCAATAAAAAATTTAAGTACCGAACCTTTTTTACAAAGAAAGCCTTCTCAACTTGAAACAGGTTAAGCTCTTCAAGATGAATTTATACACAAATAAATTACTAGTTTATACTGAACCTAAACTGTCATAGAGCGGCGGGTGGCCACCCGAAGCAAAAAAAATGTCTGTATAATTATTTCGGTACCTATTATTTCGGACTTTGGAACATTGAACAGAAAGAAGTCTTGTACGAAATTAGTCCTTCTTAAATAAGGACAGGCAATGGAGGCGCTTCCTCTGAGTTATTTAATTGTATCTTTCTTTCTCTTGAAACTGTATAAAGATTTGCATAACATGAGTAGGAGTAGACCATAATCATCATCTGCCTAGCCTTTTCTCAACTATGTTAGAGTCGACTTCCAGTCAAACCCGATGCAGCTGAATACCAGTATTTTATATGGAGCGACTATCTGACCTCCACAACCCAGTTACTGGGTAATACGATGCCCCTAGGTAAGACTGGTTGTCAGACTTTCGGGCTTCTGACTACCCGTAACGACTGTCAAAGATCTACGAATGACAGCCGGTACCAACGGCTTAACGTGCTTTCCGAGGCACGGAGGAGTCTCGGTATGTAAAGATGGTCACCCATCCACAGACCAACCGTGGCAAGCGTAGCTTAACCTGATCGATCGACCTGTGTGGCTGTTATTATTTTGCCACGGGCCCCTCTGTTCTGAGAAAGGATTGACTGTATTTAATAAGGTTATAAGAAAGGCCATAAGCAATACCGTGTCCATATTCTTTACTCATACACACAGCACTCATGTCAACAACATCTCATATTTATTATCAAACACACGCAATAAATCGAGATTGAAACCTTAATAACATACTGGTTAGCGTTTTGTTTTTGAATTTATTGGACACGTTGAAAGACGAATAAATCATACACCGACTAGCGTAATAATGTGTAACAATACTGGGTGTTCTGGACCGAAAAAGGATTCGTAATTGGCCTGTGGTCACGTTTACTTAGCTAGGAATTATGTTGTAAAATATGAGGCTTCGTGAATAGCAGTAGAAATAAGTAAGTATGATAATGTAGGTTCTCATTAAAAAAAAACATCGACATTATTTTGTAAAAGTAATATGTATAATATATTATACCATCACATAGCGTGGCGACTCGTCGCCACCGCATGCGTCGCCACGCCAGAAATCTGTTTTACGTACGGCTACAGAAAATAGATTTTACATACGAAAACAGAAAGCCTTATCAAGAGACTGGCATGTTTATCTATTGCCGATGTATTGTATCGTACCGTTTGCTGTTAGCCGATTGTTATGATGCGTTGTCTATAATAACAACTTGTAGTGAAATATAGTTCTAAAAGTTTAGATGACTATTACAAGAAAACAGATGAAATTAAATGCGAAGCTCAAAGCTCGTAAAGAATCCGTCGGTCAATTTGCCAGTTTTAGCATATTCAAACCCTACAATCACCACCTCAAAGAAATACTCACGAAAATAATTAAATACAAACTTCGTAAAGAACGTACAGTACGAAAGTTTGGAAACAGCATCGCGGGGCAAACCTAGTCTCATCCATTTAACGGTAGTAATAAATAATTCGTGTACAGGGATAACGACGGACGATCAAAGCAGGTTTGTTATGGAATTTGATTGGCCCGTAATTACATTCAGTTTTAACTTGCTGGTCATGTGAAATTGGTCGATAATAGCCCGCCGATCGGTCCGTGGGTCCTATTACAATATGTATAGAAAACAGTTTAACGTAATTCTTGGAATTGACTTCTTTATAGCATTTGATCAAGTTTTTAAAATTTGACTATGCCTGTTCCTATCTTCTTACCACCAAACTACCACGGAAGCATGACTGTAGTAGATACCGGAGATTCTTTAATACCAGAACTTTATGTAAATGTGCCAATGACAATGTTAAAAAATAAAACGTCCCATGAAATATACATTAACATAACAATTCAAAAAAAAAATCCAACATACAAACGCGCGACTCACAACGTAACCGCAACTAAAAGCCAAAACAAATCCAGATGAATATCAAAACAAAAAAATGTATTTGCAGAAAACCGTAGCATATCAAATAACGTATAAAATAGAGGCAAATACAATAGATTCGCAAATACCGGTCCTAATAGTAGATAGTGAAATAAGAGGCGTGACTAACACTGTGATACGATTTTGTGGTCGCGGTACCAAAGTAGATAATAATTTTATAGGTGATAAATTTGAAGCTCTGTGTAATTTTTATGGTTCTGCGAATGAGAGAAATAATCAAACAAATGATGTATCAACTGATTATATTGCCGCGATTATTCATCAGTTTGGCGAACTGAATACCGAAGTAGCTGAGTTCACACATTCGGTTGGAGCTTTGGTTGTGGGACCGTTTATTATCTGTGAGTGCTATCTCAAAGTAGGGACGCATCATAACCATTAACAATAATTTATTAATCTTCTCAGCCTTGATCAAGGTTTATTTAGGCGAAGAAGGAGAAGACTATTAGGTTTGCTGAACCGATGTTCGAGATATTATTTATTAATAGATTTTCAATTAGTCATACACAAACATGAAATCACAAAAGTTTGAAATGGTTCGAATTTCAATAAAAGATAGGTAAATAGGTAGAAACGATGAATTTAATTTATTACAAATCTTTAAAAAAGTAAAATGAAGGAAAATATTACACTTATCGATATATCGATGATAAAGCGTTCAAAATGACATAAGATTCAACAAAGGCTATCATTTATTTTAATACTTAAATCCCAACGAAATATTACAAAGGAGACACAGTAAAGAAGTCACTGCAGACAAGTCTAAAAAATCACCGTCATAAATTATACAATTTCTAATAAGCTTTCGAAGAATGACGGTAACAATTCTTTACCAAGATCAAATATTTGACCTGCGATTATCGCAAACCACAGATGACTCAGTGTGAAAAAAGGCGTTGTGTGTGCCTACAAGAACAGTATCAAATTTAACGACTCCCGTGTTCATGGTAATGTGACAATGTTTATTGCTATCATCGCTGTTTTATTGGCTTTCCGATTTATTATCTTAACAATAAAAACCCACGTTTTTTGCACTTCGTTGGTTCGATTTTAGTGGTTTACCGTGTAATCTCTTGTTCCAATGAGTAGGTAAGCGCCAAAAGGAAATACTTAAAATCCCATTTGACTCACATGTGTACTATATTTCTTTGTTTTATGGCTTTTTCATCAAGTTTTACTGATTTAGGTGAACAGATAACCTAAGACAAGATTACTCATGTTATGTTTATTGTTTAGTGTGGAAATTATGCATTATGTGATACCATACGATGAAGATGACGGACGATGAGATTAACGTTTTAGTGATGTCCTACCCTTCATTAATTGATTTGAAAGTGGAAACAAATATTATATTTTATTATTGTTGAAACACGGTACCTAGTCTCCATAAAGTTTCACAATTATCTGTCTCTCCAAAGCAATAACTAAACAAGTAATGTCAAAACAATACAGCAAATAGTAAACAACGAAACTAAAAAGTAAAACATAAAGAATATAGCTACTTAAAACGTACTTAAAACTAAACAAAATACTACTTAAACTGCGGAACTATACAGATCCAACGATAAACAAAAATAATCTCCCACAATAAAACGGTAACTAACCTACAAAGCAGGAAAAGGAGTGTTTTGTTGCCGATAAAGACATTATTAAAACTGACCATAATTTCGTTGGCATATTACTGCGTCATTAAGATTAGTCTTATCATATTACCGTTTCTCTACGAAGAAAATATTTACCATACGAGGTATAAAAGGTATCCGTAAGATAAGGCAAGATTACCAACGGCCCACATTCGGTAGTTGTTTATGAATTTTAAGTGATTCATAGCGTCTAGTTCTATATGAAATGGGTTATCTTAATTGTTCCCTGTGGTAATTTACTGTCCAAATTTGTTGGCGTTTCGCTAAACAGTCGGTGCTTAATATAAACGTGGTACATTAATGTGGTCAGATACATCATGTACCGTTGCTTTATCGTTTGACATAGTTTTAATATCATAGTAAACTTGTTCAGATTAATCTTGTGTTTTATTAAGTTTATGGAATCTTGTAACTGCTTTTCTCATAATTAATACCTTTCAACAACTTAGTTTTATTTCACCATCATGGTTCTCATACATTTTAAGACTCTTTCGATTTTTCTGTTCGATGAAAGATATTCTTAAAGTAAATCCTAAGTTAAGAGATGGAAAATTCACTGATACAACTTGTTAAATGAAAATTTAATCATACTGATTTAAACGCCACAAAGAAACCTCGACCAAGAGTCCAAGACCTATAATTAATTTAAATCTGTAATCTCCAATCTGCTTTGACCAAGTGTTTTGATCATTGATCATGCCTTATCCGTATGAGAAGAGGCTTTTGCCCAGAAGTGGGACACTAATTAGAGTAGTAAGTATTATTTTCATTAGATAGAAACACCTAATCCTAAAGATAAATTTTGCTCAAAAGCTCCCAACATTATTACATGCCCTGACTTCACCTTTCACAGTCACTGAACAGTATAACTCTCATATTGTGTAAATTAAATATTTGCGGGTGTCTCGGCTCAACGTGGGTTGTTCTTAATGAGCTATCATCACAAGCATATGTCAACTGTAACGGCTTCTTCGACAGCCCGCTCCTGATTTATTGACACTTGGACGTTCTCATTTAGTGCAAATATTGTTTGAAGTAATAAGAGCGTCCTGGCTTGTGTTTGTGTTTGTTATAAATATTTTTAAATAAGGAAAAGGTCGTGCGAAAAGAATTGTGATTTTTGCATTTTTGATATCTTTAATATTTCTTCTTTAAGTATAACTGCTCCCTCAGTGTTGAAAATCGTGAAATTTTGTAATATTAGGTCTTTACCTATGAAATTGCCGTTCTGCAGTACTGGCCATTTCAAATCAAAATAATTTTTGTTTGGCTAAGAATTCTAATTTCAAATTAATTTTATTTTATAAACATGGAATTTCGTTTCCAAAAGTAGTTATTTGTTTATTGATTAGTGTTACATTTTCATCGCATTTCAATCTTTTTCGTCATCATGGATACGTGAAAAATTCGAGTAATTATGGAATATGAGTACCGTCGTGGCAGCAACGCGGCACAAGCGGCACGCAACATCAACGACGTTTACGGAGCTAACACTACAAACCAACGCACCACCTGTTATTGGTTTGCTCGCTTCCGTTCTGGAAATTTCGACCTGAAAAATTAACCTCGCGGTCGTCCAAATACTGGTCGACAGTGACGAATTAAAGGCGATTGTGGAAGCTGATGATACACAATCTACGGCTGAATTAGCAGCAGCTTTCGAGGTTAGCGTCAAAACAATATTGGTCCATTTGCGTCAAATTGGCAAGGTAAAACAGCTTGACAAATGGGTGCCCCACGAACTCAATGATCGCCAGCGCGAAGTACACGTCGAGACGTGCCTTGCACTGCTCAACAGACACAAAAATGAAGGAATTTTGAACCGCATTGTTGCCTGCGATGAAAAATGAATTCTGTTTGATAACCGCAAGCGCTCAGCAAGTTGGTTGGATCCTGGTTCAGCACCTAAACAATGCCCTAAACGAAAACTTACCTCTAGAAAAGTGATGGTCACTGTTTGGTGGTCTAGCGCCAGTGTGATTCATCACAGCTTCTTTCCATACGGGGTGAGCATTACTGCAGATGTTTACTGTGAAGAACTGAACACAATGATGGAGAAGCTGGCACATCTCCAACCAGCATTGGTCAATCGCTCGTCTCCACTGCTCCTGCACGACAACGCGCGACCTCATACTGCACAGCAGACGGTCTCCAAGTTGCAAGAACTGGGGTTGGAAGCTCTCCGTCATCCGCCCTACTCACCAAACCTTGCGCCTACAGACTACTACTTTTTCCAGAATTTGGATAACTTCTTGGCGGGAAAAAAAATCAATACCCGAGAGGCAGTACAAAATGCCTTTGAAGAATTTGTTGCCTCCCGTTCAGCTGATTTCTTTAAGAAGGGCATCAATAATCTGCCACTGCGTTGGCAAAGATGCGTTGATTGCATGGTTGATTACTTCGATTAATACTAATAAAAAATACATGAAAAAAATTCGTTAAAATTTTTTCATACAACATGGCAATTTCATAGGTAAAGACCTATTATATAATATAGGTACCATACATGTAAAAACTTAAAGGCTTTACTTATGATCAATAAACGAGAAGATTTGCAACTATCACACAAATTTTGACTAATTCATATTTCTCATAAAGCAAAAATTCACAACACGTAAAAATAAACTAAACGTTCGTTGAAATACTAAAAGAAAGTATACTTACCTAACATCAAAAATCCTCGAGTCACATTTGAACCTCCATCACGCGTTCACCCACTCGGCCACAATAAAGACCTCTCAGAGGCGTTCAATAAATTTTCTAATATCGTAACAAATCGGTCATAAGCTACCCGATAAAGCTCTATTCAGCTTCACACTATCAATCATAGTTTAGCAAAGGTTATATCAATATCACATAGTTGCACACTCATGCTGCCTTTATGAGAATTTTTGTTCGGCAGTTTGTGCTAAGCGCTGAAGAGGGAATGTCAATCATGATTCTAAGATGAAAGTTGGAAAGAAAATCTTCTTACAAAAAGATAGCAGTCTATTTTCTTGACGTCATACGTAATGCCGTTTTGCTTTTGTGTCTCCTTTAATATTCCGTTGGTCATAATTTGAGTAGGTCTAAGTGAAAATACAGTAGACAATCACTGGTAATACCTTGAGCTGGCTTACCTTAGGACGGAGTTTCCTGTTTTATACTGGTTTTATAACCACTGGCGTGCGGCCTACCGTATTTACTTCACAATAATAGTTTAGTTTGTTTCAATATTCAAGCAGTCAAGTGGACTTTAAACTACTGTGGCCACTTTAATAATAGGCTTGAAGAAAATACATAATTTGATAAAACATAACGTAGGAAAAATAAAAATTTTGAAGTAACATTATAATTTGAATGGTGCTCAGCTGACACCAAAGATGAATCCACTTGAAAAACTAAGCATAATATTTTACGTCCCAGCAAATAGGAATTTGTGACCATTTCATACTATACGCCATCTAAATATTTGTAGAGCAATCTATATGTTTGCGTACAATAATACTGAAGAGCTCGCGTGCCCTCATCGTCTTACTTGACTTTCAAATAATTAAAGGTGGGAACGTTTAATTACCTGAATATTGAATTTAAAAATAACTTTAAAGCTTTTTTTAAATTTACTGTTTTCTTTAATGATAATTAGAAAAACCAGTTGCAGTTCCGGGTGTCACAAAATTTTGTTGATAAATTCCTGTACTTTATTTTATTATTATTTTAAATCTAAACAAAGCACTAACTGCCTTGAATACGGATCCCGCTATCTTCTGGTTAAGTTAAGTATAAGTTGCCTCTATCTACAAAGAATTGTAAATAATATCTATAACTACCAAACTATGAAAATAATACGGCGAGAATTTTAACAAAATGGCTAGTACAAACTGTACGAACCCCGTATAAGTCATTGCTATGGGAACACAAAAACTTTAGGAATAATATTTAACAATGTTGCTTTTAGTTCGTGTATTGAAAGCCTTCATTTGTTTTAAAATAATTGGGTACACCTGTACCCAATTACTTATTTTATAACAAATGAAGGCTTTAAATGGAACTAGCACAACCAACTGGTTAGGTCCCATAATAACAATAAAGAAAAATATACGCTATAAACAAAATTTACAATTCACATCCCTAAATGAGACTCAATTAAGAAAATATAAAGAATACTGCACTCAATTTCGTTAGCAGAACTCGATTGTAAAAGTGTTCTGGTCTTGCACAATTGCACAGAGCGAGTATAATGCAGTTTAATTAAGCCACACAATCAGCAGCCGTTACCAAAGGAACGCCCCAAACGTGGAATAAATTCTTGAGGGGCTAGAATCAGTACCACTGTCTGTGGTGATATCTTGCAAACTTATGTTTACATCTTCATTCTTGTAACATAGCCCTAAAATCGGTCAAAATAAGGACTAAGTTGCATCAATACTTATGCTTGCAAAAGTTACCGTATCATGGGGTTTGACATCACTCCCTGAACGTTTAATTTTCTTTTAATCCCAAACGCTTCGATCTTTATCGTCGGGGGGTTGCCGCGTAACGAATTAAACGGATTGCATTGGTGTCACAAATGAGGCTATTTTATTCCTCCTGAGAGATGTCTCATTGGCAGGGGATAGACTGACGTGATTGTCTGTGTTATACTCCACTGCCTTGTTATTGGCATTGCGAATTTCGAATGTGGCTGTGGTTAGGGGATCGATCTGTGTTATAATTGCCTCCCTAATACAGGCAAATTCTGAGACAACGAACATCGAAGTATTTTTAGAGTAATTACACATATTTATAATCATAATAAGCTTTATTAATCAAGTATGTACCAGAACTATTTGTCGACAAAAATGACAAACATCTTTACGATTTACCTTTGCAATTCAAATTGGCAACCTCCAATATCGATATCCTCTAAAATTCTAAAGTAGATATTACAAAAGCGTCAACTCCACTATCTTTGTGAGAAACTCGCTAAGAAAACGTATTTTGCTTCAGCAAACAAAGATTCTTCACAAAGATAGGATTCATACACCAAACTGGACCGTAACTAAAAAGAAAATTACTTGAACGACGAACTACAAAGTCAGTGCTGTCATGAAGACGTAAAACAAAACTTCACAATACATTTCAGTGTAAGAAACGTTTTCAAAGAACTTCTAAGATAGTCTAGAGCGCTTTACGATTTGCGAACAAAAGCCAAACAATCCATTGTCTATCGATTGTAGCCCCGAGTGCAGTTTGTCGTCAAAGGCCGTAAGTTGCTCTTTTCAGAGCCTTTACTACGTGTTACTGGTTACTGCGTAATTTTGTGAGAAGTGGTTAAAATATTATGGAGCTGTAATTGTGTTGTTTGCCATGACTGTAAAATATCACATGGGTGAAATTGTTTATTCTTATGAATGTATCTATTACAAAAGTGTGACTTTCTATGCATATTTATAGTGGTTCTTATTTTAGCAGATGTCTGTTTTACTGAGTCTTTTATCAATACTAGATTGTTGTTTATTATAATTTGAGTTATTTTACGCAAATAATTATTATTGCTTGTTATGACCTGGTGAAAACCGCAGGAAGCAGCTGGATGCGAGAAGCTCAGAACCGGTCAAAGTGGTGTTGCTTGGAGGTCTCTGTCCAGCAGTGGAAGTCTTTCGGCTGAAATGATGAAGATGTTTTGAAGGGCTGTATAATTTTCAGATGAAAATAAAATCAGTTGCTTTATTTTAAGTACGTATTACCAAATTTCATCGCGACCACCTACTCGTATTATTTAAACCGACCTACTACTATTTATATTTTAATTACAAGTTGGATTTTTTATAAATTGATCAAAAGACTAGCAAATAGTAGGGTTCATGTCTCTATTGGGAACATCCCCTAAAGCCCTCCATGTGTTCCTTACTTTGTTTCAAGCCTTTAAGATTATCGTTCACTTGTTTCTTACTTGTATGACTTAACATCGTGATCTTGACTTCTAACTCTCTTTGTATTTTGAAGCTTTACATTGCTGTTTAAAAGCATAAAGATTTTAGAACTTTTAAATACTGAATGATGATAAATTTAAAATACTTCAATAAAAATGACTGTCATTTGTTTCAAAACTTATAACATTAGCTAAATAGGGTTCTTAGTCTAGTGAGGTTTGCTCGAAAAGACTTCGAAAAGTTTAAAGTAGTTTGTCTGCCAGGTAATGTTTGTGATAAGCTTGAAATATTTTTATTTGGAAAAGGATGCCTGGTAAATTTTGGCGGAGGCCTTTGAACAGCAGTGGGAAAGTGCAGGTTAAGTAAAAAAAAATACAATAAATATGTCAAGATAAGACTTAAAAATGTTGTTATTAATCAAACTCATAGCCCGTACCCGTAGCGTGCTGGTTTCCTTGACCTACATTCCGATACCTAATAACAATATAATTTCTATACAAAATTCACTCTGCTCCCACTGCTCAGATCTCTAAGTACTTAACATGTCAAGAAAAGGAACAATGCGTTCTCAAAGGATTCAATCCACTCACGAAGCCAAATTGTAAGAAGGATTCATATTCATAACATCATCCCTCCTTGTTTATTACAAGAACATATCAGCCGTTTTGTTCCAACCTTTATAACAACATGAAAGGCCCAATTCACAAATAAGATAATACATTTTATACTGCAGTGCGTGTTTTCTCCTTAATTCAACCATTTTGTAAACTCGCATAAAATAAGACTCCGTCAATTATTATTTCAATTCAACTCGCTCTCTTCATTAGCATATGAATTAGTTCGGGAAATTGGGAGTATTTACTTAGAAAATATTGGAATTCCAATGCATATGGAACATTGTGTTGTATGCTCATATTTTAGGCACGAGTACTTGCATTGGGGTAATGTTTAGTTAACGTATGTTAATTATCTTGTTTGAACTGATGTAAATTGTTTCGCGGCGACTCTTTTATTACGTACTGGTTTCACGAACCAACGTTATTAAATAAAAAAGACACTGTCGAAAAATACTTTGCTAATCTTTAAGTTTCTGATAAATCACGGTATCCCAAACCAATGGCACTCTCTATACAGGCTGGCAGGAGACATCGACGCGCAAATTATATCTAACCGTGAATGCAGCACTTGATTCTAGATGTTTCGTCGGTTATCCAGAAAAATAATCAGCTGTTATACAAGATGTCTGGTAGAAGGACAGACACAACTTTCTTAGGGATAGGAAGTGTCATATTACCCTAGTTCTCACCCACAACACTTGTCTTAAGTGTCACGGTAGGTAACTGAAATAATAACATGTTTCTTTTTAATCACCCTAATATTGTCACAACTTTTTTTGTTTGTGGTTGTAATAGAGCGCAATAGTTTTTGGTGGTATCTGCAATGTACAGACGCCAGCACATCAAGCTACTACAATCTGTCAGATTTCTTTAATAGATTTTCAACTTTATCGCTAAAGCATAATGTTCAAGGTTGATTGGGAAAATTTGATAGTTTCGGGTAGCTTGATGTGCTGGCGTCTATACATTTAAATACAATTGGTTCTAGAAAATGACCTTGTCGCTTCCACAGTCATAAAATTGTGTTAAGCAACGAAAAAATTCAGTTTAAAAATTAATAATAAAAATGAAAAATAAAACAATTTTGTGCTTGCAAATGACATCCCCAATCCTACAAAAGATTGTGTCGGTTCTTCGACTAAACACCCTGTATAAAACACCTACACGGTCAAAATGCATGTAGCAGCATTTTTTTTTTAATAACCTTTCCAGGATCATGTCTTGAATGAACCCTTAGTAACAGGTTTTGCGTCGATGACACCCTGTCTTAGGCTATGGACACGAAGTCAGCGGGCGCGGGGTGGCCATGGCGGTGGCGGCGGCGCGGGAGCGGCGCGTTTCAGTGCATAGATTTATATGGAACTGGCCGCGAAGCCTCGAAGGCAGCAGCGTGGGGAGTGGCGTACGAGTGATGCGCAACAGTCTAGCGGTGCCCACGCGTCTGCATTGACGTAGTGTTGTGCATTTTATTTTTTGCTTTTTAACGACCGACGTTTCAAAATGTTGCATCAAAAAAAATGTTACCGTCGCTGTCTATGTTAATGTTAATGTTGACGGCACGGTTGGCGCAGTGGTTAAGCGATTGACTGCTGCGCTGCGTGTCGCGGGTTCGATTCCCGCACGGAACAAATATTTGTATGACCTACATGTATTTGTTCCGAGTCTGGGTGTTTTTCTATCTATAATATGTATGTATTTACAAAAAAAAAAAAAAAAAAATTGTATATAAGTAGTTTATCAGCCATCTTGTTACCATAACACAAGCATTAGGTTGCTTAGCTTGGGACAAATGGTGCTGTGTAAAATGTCCAGGGATTTATTTATTTATTTTATTTATTTGTTTAGACATTTCGTTCGCGAACAAAGACACTAATTTCTCATGACACAACATTGCGCCGCTCTAGCGCTGCGCGATCTGCCTGCTGGCATCAAGACCGGGTTTGCGTTGCCGCATCGCTCCACGCGCCGCCGCCGCCGCCGCCCCGCGCCCGCTGAGTTCGTGTCCGTAGCCTAAGAGAGACTAGATCACAGCTATTTGAAAACTGTTTTTAACAAGATACTCATACCAATGAACCGAACGTTATTTGCCCATATTTTTAACGAACTTTTACATATTGGCGACCATTATTTGGACAGCATCAACTCCTGCCTTTCTCATAAATATTTATGGTTTCGGATCACTAGCTTAGATAATTGCACTAAATGCGCATACGAAATGCAACGTACCGGAACGCGCTGATGCGATGGGTGGAATTTCGTTTTCATTTAATAAAGGGCGTTGCTAGTAAAATTTTAGTCTGAGCAAAGCGGTTTAATTTGAATTAACGGTCGCCTGCGAAGCGAGCGCGTGCGTGTTCTCACGAGATTTTTCGTAACCCTTTTATGGGATAGATTATGCAGTGCATTATTTTAGACTAAGTATGGTATAATAAGATGAGATAATACTAGGATTACTTTAGCTCTTGCTACGTAAATTATCATTACAGTGTTTTTTACCATAGGCATATTATGACACAGAGTATTGAGTATGGTTTGGTCATGTTGAGAGGATGAATAAAAGGCGACTAACAAAAAGTATTTACAGGGCAGATGTGGAAATACCGGGAAGGTACGCCCTAGAAGGATTTACAGGGACTTTATTGGTGATGTTCTTCAGAAAGGTCAGGTGCGTAGTACTGTATGACCAGATGCATGTACAGACGCCAGCACATCAAGCTACTACAATCTGTCAGATTTCTTTAATAGATTTTCAACTTTATCGCTAAAGCATAAGGTTCAAAGTTGATTGGGAAAATCTGACAGTTTCGGGTAGCTTGATGTGCTGGCGTCTGTACATACACGAAGCAAAAGGTGTATGCAAGGTGGCTTTCTGTAGTTTCTGCCTACCTGCATGGGAAGAAAGCATGAATTTATGTATGTATTGAGTCTCCTCCGGTTAAAATACCTAACAGGAAGAAAAACAGGAAATTACCAAAAATACCAAACAAAAAACACCAAACAAAGGTTTCTGTTCAAAGGCTAGTGCTCATTTATTTCTAACGGAACTTGTCATCAATTTTACAGGTTCATTAGGCTTGTTTTGTTTCCATACAACTAGAACCTAAACATTACAAGCAAAAGATTTATAGAATTTAACATTTCTAAATGACCAATGAAAGATCAGACATCAGGGTATGTTGATTGCGCGTGCGTTCGTGGTCCATTTGATTTACTACGCTTTGCTCAAAACACGTGCATATCACCTAACGAACTATATTTTTCAACTGAGACATACTAAATCCAACCTTATTTTTCAAACAATAAAGGTGTTTACAAACGCAAGATAAACTAACTTGTAAACGTTAATTAAGCGATATTTCATTTGGTGACGCTTGGCGCCGTCTGCTAAACGCCTTGACGAAATAATCTCTAGAAAGCTGCGTTTCTTTGAATATTATTTCAGGGCTCAAATCAAATATCTGCACAATAAGGTGAAACAGTGGGCGCTATTATAATTGGAACGATATTTCTTAATGAAAGCGAGTGAAAGTAACAAAAGTTTACGTCAAATTAAGGATCTCGCTAGTTGCTTTTGCTTGTTCATGTTTTTCAACCAAGCGAAATGATTTGTGACTGTAACAATGCACTAAGATTAGAACTTCTTAACTTTAATACAAGACTGGATATTTTCAAGTCTAATAATAAATCAGCCTATATTGTGCCTACTCTCATTCCTCTTTCCACTCAACACGATCCTGCGCCAATCTAGACCAATCCCGTCTATAGGCGGCAAGCTGGTCCCGTCATCTACTTCTGGGTCTGCCGCGATGCCGTTGCACGTTTTCAGGTACCCATTTTGGCGTGGTTTTAGCACATCCGATATGCGGAAAACATGTCCCGCCCAGTTCCACTTGAGCTTTGCTGCTTTTTAGGTGACATTGGCGATTGGTGTTTTGGAGCGCAGTATCGTGTTCCGTATCCAGTCGGTTAGTCGACCTCCAACTAGTCTAAGATTTCAAATATTTTTAACGATTACTCAATCAACCGAGGCGGCCTAATGGGTCTTTTAGATGCATTACGTATGAAAACACCGTTTTACGTGACAGCTCTTCAAGTGCTCGAAATTATTTATCTTAGTGGTTATTATTTCTTTATTTTTTTTTTTAACTTTATGCACAGTTAAAACAATACTGTATAAAGGTGGAAAATCATGGCTGAGATATTTTCAACTTTAGGGTGATGCAGAGACAAAATATGGCAGGAGCAACATAAGAGCAACAACTCAAATTATCATAGTTCATGGAATCTTCTAATAACTTTCCTAAACACTGCTCATCTAAACATCATAATATCATAAAATAACTAAACATGTTACCACAGCATGCAATAATTTGATTACATTACCATTAATGTACTGTATGGATACGATGCGCCATCAAAAACTAGTTAAAATTATAATTTTCCAGCTCAAAGGTTTATTTGAAAACTGATTGCAAATAACGATACGTATTGCATGAATTGGGTTCTGTTGTGATTGTTGATATAATAACAGTGTGCTTAATTTTCCATCAATAAGCAGTTATTACGATTACAGTTGCCACAGAATGTTAGAAATACAGAGATGACAAGATTTAAGTTTACATGAGAAGGTTCTATGATTAAAGTAATCCGAATCTTTTGTCGTATAAGAATCATAGCACTTGAAAGTTCGTCTGTCGTATGCACTTAATTGGATGGCTTTTTCGGCCATGTGCTTTAACCCTTAAATGCATTGAGAAGGGAATTTCCATCAACCAATTCATTGCCATATTTTCGTTTCCACAGAGCACGGGGCTTCCCCAATAAATTGTAAGGGCTATTCAACTATATATTGTTCTAAATGTAATGTTAACCTTTGTCTCAACAAAAACAATAATTGTTTCAACAGATACCATATTAACGTTTCAATAAATGGTAGAAGCATCTATCATTTTCAACTAATCTGTAGTTGATAGAACATTACCTAAAATATCATTATCATGAAATTATTTAGTTTTCAGGTCATCGTATGTATTTGTGTTAGTGTGTTTATTAATTTATTAGATTTTGCCAATAATATGAGAGCTAAATAATTCGATTACTGGATTCATAACTTCAATTAATGTATGTTGCATAGTTATAATTAAACTCTTATAGGAGCATAATATGCAATGACGCTACATTAATGTAGTTTAGATACCTTAATGTAGCATTACAAAAGAGAAAATAAAAGAAAATAGTGTGACATTCTAGCAAATAAAGAGATAATTAATTAATTATTTGAATTTTTATTTTTTGCCTTCTCAGTTATCTTTAGACCCTATTTTAAAACCTACATTGTTAGAACATGACCATTCACGTAAAGCCTACATGTAAACTATTTGTAACAAATTCCTTGAATCCGAGCCCAGTCATAAGTCACGTGTCCTTGTCAATTCAAAGATAGCAACAGGAAAAATCCTCCACATCGTCCATTATATCAGATCAACGGTTGTGACAGTAAACGCCTCAGAATCTCCGAAGTATGTCAACTGAGTGCGAATACTCTTAATTTATCACCTCGTCGAGCTTTGGGACAATTCATGTCAAACATTTTAGTAAGAACAGTGAGATGTTCGTCGAAATATGTAGGTGTGGGTACGTAGTGGGATTCCTGTTGCTATGGGAAGTTGTAAATCTGGTTTTTGATGGACTTTGTTTCCTGTTAGTGATGGTGTTCCGGATGTCAGAACGCGACATTCATACAAAGAGCAAAAGCTTGGAGAGGCTAGATTCTTCCCGGACTTGGTACTCTATAGAGGCAGTATTTAAGTATCATCATCACCTCAATACTGAATTATTTACTGCTAAGTATTGAATATCATCTTTCTTTTCCAAGAGCCTTCAAGTTTTTTTGCGTTTTTGTTCTATATACTCCCTGTCACCTTGACGATGCGTTGACATCAACGAAACACGCTTTCAAATGTCCCGTCTTTCTTTGACCTGAAAGTAATGATAGCAAACCTATACTTCAATTTTCCATCTTCCACTGCATGCCTGTACAGCAATTATATTGACAAAATTATATTTATCTGCGTTCACCTCATCTGTATAGTCTTGATTCATTTCGAAATCTAGTTCCACAATATTTTTAAATCCAATAATGAATTTGCCCTTTGCAAAACTTTTTCAACTGACTCCAACATTAATTTCCACTCTTCATTCACGAAGCATTTAGCTCTTTTTGCTTGCAAAAGCATTGTTTACATTATGAACAGCCATCGGCGTTGATTGCCAATAACTCGAACGATGAATATGACCCATATAAAATCCTCATATGTAAATTGGGAACAATGTTCGTAAACGTTTTGCTAATTGGTTTTGGAAGTAGGTCATTACGCTAGCCTATTTAATAGTCTTCTGCGCGAGTGTCTACAGTATAAATCCTCTAAATACCCAATTTTATGAAAAGTACATTATTATGTTTATATATTACGACTATGGTGTTAGGCCATATTTATTAACACAAGTTTTTTAATATAATGAGCCTGCATAAAATCTCCCAGCGGGCTACCAACTACCATTGCCCACTTGGATATCTCTTAACCGAGTAAGAAGCCAGGTGGGTCGCTGCAAGTATAACTTAGTCAGTTGGGGGTACATGAACGAGCCATATTACGACAGTGGAACCACATAAACAACGATGCCTCATCTCTTGTCGTGCCATCTGTGCAAAAACACCTGCACTAAGACCTTTGCGAGGCCAACACTAACGCTATCGATGTGGTCGAATTCTGGTAGAAGCTTATATAAAATTAATAAAAGGGAATCATTCATACGCCGAAAAAGAAGAATTTTGTAAAATATTTATGTTTAGTTTTAGGTACTTATCTCTGGGCTTGTGTCGCCTGAAATAAATGGTACATGACAGACCCATTTTATGTCCAAGAAAATCACTGTTCATTCCATGGTTGCCTGGAAGAGATCGCAGAAAGCGATAAAGCCGTCCATTGTATATTTTGTAATGTGTGATGTATTTTTTATGTTGTTTATTTTTGTGGTATATAATAAAGTATACATAAATAAATAATATTTTGAAATAAAAAGGTAAGTATTGATTTATGTTATAAGTACTCGCATGTACAAAAGTAACCTTGTGTTTTTGTCGCTTATCTATAAATACTGATGATAATATTAATGAATCATTGTTCTGTCGCACAATTTTCGAAACCTGAATATTGCTATTCAGTTATGAAAAGAACATAGACCAGCACAATAATAATTCTAAGTTTTCGTTCAAAAATAATTATTAAATTATTTTCGAACTCAGGCTTGAATGATTTTGAAGTGTTTAGAGCCTTCGACCACTAGATCTGTGAAGATTACTCATAACTCTGTGACATTATCCTTCATAATCTACCTCTCAAAAGCCAGTACACTTTATCAATTCAGACGGAATCGCAGACAAAAAGCTGTTAATAATAAATGAACGGAATGAACGATTGATATCATTCGGCATTCACGCCAAACGCTGCCAATATATTGCGAAATGTGTCTATCTCACCATTAATAGATCTCATTTGTCAATGCTCTTGACACCTCGTTGATATTCTATATTTCATATACATAGGTACTGAGAGGCTATTTGTGTGAATTTAAATAATGTTGTGATGATTGATGGCGGAGTTTAACTTTACATGCGCTTTACATGTATAAAATACTGTTGAAAAGCCATTTGAGATACAACACAAGTATTCATCAATTTCTGGGTAGACGATCATCGCCTCGCCTTTATCCCAATTTATTTAGGGTAGGCGCAACATGTCACTTGCCTTTTTCCATATTTCTTTATTACTTGTCACCTCCCTCTCTTGTGTGTCCCTTTCTAGCCATATTATATTTTACACAGTTCGTTCATTGTTTCTTTTGTCTTTCTCTACTCTTATTTCTATCCACATTCACACTCTCAACTTTTTATACGATATTTTCAGCTAGCCGATGAACAAAGTGAATTGACATCAATAATACATTTTTACAATTTGATTGTTCGTAAGAACACCTGGAGCAGTGGTAGCCCAGCGATATCGGCCTTGACTTACGATTTCTAAGTCGTGGGTGCGAACCTAGGCAGGCCCTTTACTTTGTGTAAATAAATTTATCACCACTGTTCTCAAAACG
Source organism: Eremobia ochroleuca (assembly GCA_949629135.1). NCBI lineage: Eukaryota > Metazoa > Arthropoda > Insecta > Lepidoptera > Noctuidae > Eremobia > Eremobia ochroleuca. Next base: position 14,323,122 of record OX451394.1, read on the forward strand.
GTGAAGGAATACAACGTGAGAAAAAAAAATAGTTTATTTCTCACCACAATACATTTTACAATTTCTAGAAATATCATTTCGAAATACTTTTACAAAACCAAACAATATTTGTATAAGTGTACAATAAAATAACGTGGTGGCTCTGATGGTTGCCTTGAAGTTTTGACCCTATCCCCTGAACAAGGTGGGAACCTGTATCTCAGGGGGTAGTGGCATGTCCTAGAACCAAAAAATCGAAGACATGTAACATCTACCCGCGGCGCGCGTGGTAGATTATAGCCCATTTCCTCTCGATGAAAGGAGGCCTGTGTCCTAGCAGTGGGAACATTATTAGGCTTATTATGTGAGCACACCGACACCCTTCAAAACTGATACAAATCTCAATATAACTACGACCAGATATGATATTCAACTAGATAAGTTCTGTATTTCCATGCACTGTATCCAGTCTGGCTAGAAAGTAGCAGGAACTTCAAAATAAATCAAAATAAGGTCTGCTAATACATTCAAGTCCTTAGCTTGACTCATAATTTTATTCACCACGGAATGATTGACCGAATCGAGTGCGACCATTGTCTGCGGGTAGTCGAGGCACCCTGGCCGACCATTTGTCAGCCTACATCGTTTGTCGTACGTCGGGTACATAACTAATTGCTGCTGTAAATCGTCAGCACACGCGACATTCGCCGACGCTTGCTATCGAATGAGTGACGCGACCGGCGACATTTTTGTTTGAAGTTTTTTTTTGTTTTTTCGTTGGCTGTGAATGTGTTATAATGAGTGGGTTTGTAGTGTTGGGTGGGTTTCATCATGTTTTGGTGTACAGTGGCGGGGGCTACGGGACATTATATGGATGTGGAGGAAGATAATATATTTTAAGATGTAGTCGTCAAAATTGTTTCTGTTACCTTATATTCCGACAGAAACTACAGAATTCTTTAAAGACTTACTTGTGATTCTTTAAAAGTATTTGTTTGAATTTAAACGTGGACATCTATTTTTATGAGTAACCATGCTGAGTAAAACGGTTCCTCTATTCCTTAGCCACAAAATGCAATGCCCTCAAAATGGATACGGCTTATCAAAACCCGAATTCAGATTTCTGTGCGTGTCCGAAACAAGTCAATTATTTTTCTGTTAGCCACCGACTTACACATCGGCCGGCAAACAGACGGACAGGTGATCTGACAGGGGAATAGTTCCGGAAAGTTCCATCAGAATCCCGAACGAAAGGTGAAAAAAATTCACACAACTGCCCAGATACCGGACAGCGGCTAAGGGCCAATGCTCAGTCACTTTGCAAAATGTCTATCTTTTCCTTGGTTTTAGGCATACGCACATAGTCAGACCTCAAAAATGCGCACCTAAATGTGTGTTTAGTCAATGTTTTTAGATACAGCTGTAATGAGGTCAATATTTTTTTGAGTTTATTTTCGGACTAAATTAAGTAACACCAGTCTAGTCTTAGAACAGTTCAGTCTAGGCACTGTCATTCAATCAACGATAAAAACGCAAATCGGTTGGACTTAGACCGAGCCACTTACCAGACTAGTCGAACCTTAAACTGCGAATGCTTCAATCCTGAACCATAACATAGATATACATACAAGTACAGTCCACTTGTACATTAGTCGAACCACTCCAATTAGTTACCAGCGTCTAGTGGCTACATGACACGTCGGGTTAATCCCGGATTACAAGCGCAACTGTACTAAACAGTTGAAATCCTCTACAATGCAGTGCATTCGTGTCTTTGAAGCCTATGACAGGATCAAAAGGTCTCGCTGCCAGCGGATTACATTGTGGACCTATATTGAGTAAAGTGTGTGCGGAAAATGGCCGTCTGTAGCCATACGGCATTTTAGATTAATGTCAAGTGGTCTCGATTTCAACAATGTTGGTGCAATATTTTGATTTGTCGATTATTGGAAAGTTGTAAATGTTGATCGGTCTAAAAAAAACACAATATTGGGAAGACCTGCCTTATGAATGAGAGGTAATGGAAGGAATGTGCTATAAATTGGCGTTATTAGAGGTAGCTGGTATTAGACGATTCATCACAAAATTATTTCGGGATGAAAAGCGAAGGAGAAGTCTGAAATCAATCATAAAAGTTCACAATTTGCAAAGTTGACTAAACTCTTCGATCATTTTTCAGAAACAAAAATACTGCAGGCGTAAGCGTTTTGCACACTGAAAATGATAAAATGTTTCTAAAGTTGAAGCTTAGTCACTTACAAATGATACAAATTTTCAACAAGAACCACTACTAAATAACAGTCTTAGAAATAAAACAATAGCTGATAGTACCTACCGTCGTACAAAATAGTCCAAATTCTTAGTACGAAATAGTGGTAGAGAATGCAGAACACCGAAATAGACCGGCGCCGTACATTTTGCCTTACTTCGAAACGGATCGAGGGAAGGAAATGAGTTGTGTACTTACGGTATCAACAGCATGCATATGTTAACGAGTTGTTTTTGCCTTTTTGTTTAGCAAATTGCGAATATTTTTTGGAACTTTGTGTAGATTGTTAGTGCATTGTTTGTTAGCATGTGGACTTTGCATGGGGTAGATGGATTTCTTGCAATCTAAATAGTATTTTGATAATGTTTTGAAAACAAGCAAAAAAAAAACATTATTATCGAGACAACCCGACACAGACTCAGATCTGGATGATGAAAACGTTTAGAATAATGAATGAAAAACTGGAATCGTACTGGCATTAAGATATGTGTCTGTCTTTGAGAGAAAATTCCATGTTCTGATAAAATTTAATGTCCTGTAGAAACTGTTACAGAATTCTCATGTCAATTGTCTCTCTCAGACCAGTGTAGCCCTTAAACGGCTGCAATTATTCTCGTATTAAAGACCACCTACACATCACGGAATCCGACTACGAATTATTCATGAAGTTTATAATTCTCGCCGCATCCCCGGGCAATAAAGTAATCAAAGATTGAGCGTTGACAACTTGGACGATACACATTCAGTTAACAGCCTTACAATTCATGTTAGTTGCTTTTTAAGTAGTCATTATATGCAAATTACTGAATCGTGATGATGTCTGTCTTGATAGACTGAACGTGTTTCGCTGCATATGTGACTCAGTGGTTTAGTATTCAGCGAGCATGCTGTGATAAATTAGAACAGGTTGTAAGAATATGATTTGTCTTTGCACTTATTTTGTGTTGAAGACTCCTGAGTATTAAGGAGTTGATACCATAATAGTACAAGTGTATATTAATCCATCTATACTACGCAAATCTATATATGTATAATTTTTGTTTTGAACGTGCTAGATCTAGAACTATAAGTCGGATTTGGAAAAATCTTTAGCATTTGATAGCTCAATTTTTGACAAGGCTATTTAACATCACGCTACGTCCCTTGGGACCCGAGCAAAAAGAAAAAAAAGTCAGAAAGAACGCTATGTGAAAACGAAGTAATGTCGCGGGCGGGCGATGGGGTGCGACGCGTTGGGTCCGGGCCCAAAAGACGCGGTCATATTCGCGGGCTTGTTATTAATACCTCAAACACACAAATATACAGAAGGACTAACTACAGCAGTATTGTTAAATAGTCGAAAAGTCACGACTCGATTTCTGTATATATCGTCACTATTAAACCTCAAACAACTAATTACTTTAGACCTATAACTTTGAGAACTGAAATCTAATATCGTCGAACTTTGCTGAAACTTACTTTAGCAAATATTTAATGGAATATTATTTTCCAAGCGACTAACAACTTAAAAGGGCGACTAACTATTTGCTACTAAAAATAATGACATGGCGACTAATATTAGGTTCTGTTAGGTTCCTTTAAACCCTGCAGGCGGAAATAGGGGCCCCGCGAAGCGGGGCTCCGTCGACTACTTCTAATTATTATTATTAAAGATAATTAGTTAACTTGATACACAACCTCGTTGTTTAATTTAAGAATGCCCATTTTCTACTTTTTATCCGCCGTCCGTAGCTGCCAACCTACTATTTTTGCTACCCCAAATTCAGATTAATTTGTCGCCGCGTTAAATACATGCCATATTTAATTTCCATTCTTATGAACACAATATCGTTTACCAGGAATTCGTCACACTTCATAGCAGTGTGTCCATACCAAGAAGTGGAAGCGTAATTGTTTTGAAAGTAACTGTCAGTTAAGACGTGGGAGTTTGTATGGCCAATCCAACTTGCACAACTCTCAGGCTGTTTGCACGAAATTGTAGCTCCACATAATGGTATAAATTTGTAGCAGATTGCAGCATAATTTTTAATATCCTTGAGGCTAGAATAATATAATTAGTTTAAATTATTACTTCAAAATTATTGTAGTTGACAATCTAAAATGAGTTTCAAAATAATGGGAGCATCGATGATTATTGCTCAATTTTAGACAATCCGCTGACAGATTGACCATAGGTTGTCATTTCATAATCATCATCAGATTATGTTATGCCCATACTGCTGGACATCAGTCTATTTACTTCTTCATGAAAAGGATTCTTATGAAGCAGTCTTCGTAATTTAGTCACTAAAAATAGCACTTCCTTGACAAAATTAAAACTTTTCTTCTAGTACTACTTTACGGGCTGTTAAATACGGGTGGTGTGCTAAGCAGGCTAGCCGAAACGATGGTGATATCAGATCGCCAGAGCGAACGTTTTTGTGTTAATTTATGTTAGTGCCGTCTGGATTTGTTAAGGAAATCTAGGTGTCTAGGTAAGTAGGTATGCTGAATAGAGCGATTTACTCAACGGTAATGTGCCGTAAATGCACAACCGTTTACTTATATGAGACTTTTGTTTTGAATTAAGCTGATTTCCTTTAAACTTATCTAAAGACAAAGTACTTAAGTGTATTTATTTAAAAATTATACGCATGAAAATTTGTCCAGTTTTGCTTATGCTTGTAAATAAGACTTACGTGCCTGAAAAAAGTAATCCTTTGTTTCAGACGAGACGAGCTAAAACAGTCTCTTAAAATTAATAAATAATTAATCAAAAGTTGACAATAGACAAATAATTATAATGTTGCGTAGCAAAGCTCTTAGTTTCTAAATTTGATAAATATTAAACGTAGGTAAAAATATTTACTTTAACACAATAAATGCTCTGTTTCTTCGTAAGACATACTTTCGAGAGCATACTTGAGGATTCTCTTTGAGTTTGTATAGCTCAGAAAATAAATGTTTGCTTTTGAGTTTAGTCTATTACATATATAGGAGAAGTCCGAGGTACAGGTAACATTTTTTGGATATAAAAGCATGTCTTGTTGAATTTTGTGGACAAACTATATATTTACGTCTTTTATTACTATAGCTTTGTGTGGTTTTAATACAATGCCCGTATACCTAGCTGTCGAACTTTTAATACTTCGTAAAATTTGTACAGGAGGTTAGTAGGAAAAAGGAAAGGGCGGAAAGTAGACACTTAGAGAATCGCCCTTTGAACTCTCTCGATGGATAGTAACATTGTTTTACCCGCTCCACCCCATGTGTAATACAGTAAGTTAAAATCGATTGACATAGAGCAAAGTAAACTGGTCTATTTTTGGGTCAGCAATACAGCGTAACTTTTTAAAGACAAATATCAACTTGCGAATTCTATTTATTAAACTTTAAGCACATAAATGTACAGAGGCGGACTTAATGCCATAGCTTGTCTATAATTGAAAGCTTCTATATGTTGTTGTGTTGTTGTATATCTCCAATAAAAATTATATTTTAGAAAGATGATAGGTTCTGCAAGGTGTCATTAGGATAGTTGGTGAAATTTTTTGTATATAAGCAAGTATCGCTAATTCTGACCAAATTTTAATTAACAATCTGTTACCCGTGAACCTAATGAACCTTCAATAATGAATATCGGTGACCTAATGAAGGTAGCTGGTGTAGACTGGATGACAGGGTTTTGTGGCGCAGTCTGGGAGAGGCCTATGTCCAGCAGTGGACTGCGATAGGCTGAGTTGATTGAATCTGTTACAGTCGTTTGGTTCCTCGACAGACACATTGAGATGACTTCTTGCGTAAATTCACCCCGTTACACCGTCGTTGTGATTTCAATTTGCCTGACTTTGCATATCTCTGCAGATACTTCTAGTATACAATTACAGGTCTCAGCGTCCTTCTTACCTGACTTATGGCTTAACTTGATGGAGGTCAAAAAGGTCTCGAGGCTGAAATCCTGAAGGTTCTCGGCTAAATTCTGATAGAACAAACAAGTGAAAACTTCCTTCTCTCGCATGGACGAAGGCACTCCGATAACCACTACTCCAGGCTTCCTTTTTAGGGGCTCGTCTACAGTAAGGCCTGAATTTGATAACTGCATCGATTATATATTTGTTTTTAACTTACTAAAACAAACATTTTCACTATAATAATTTCATCAATAATTTGTTTACATTCCTACTTCGCTGGAACCATTCGGCCTTCATCGGCTGAGAAAACACACACATACCTCCCACGCAAATTAGTCCAACTTCGAAGTCTGCAAAAACCCTTCTATCGTAAATCACTTTTTGATCAGTTCCCATAAGCATTGCAATAATTTATTTGTTTTGATAGATTTTTATCACTTCCCTCAATAATATCTGCGGGCGGGCTTGTTTGATACTGATCAGTATATTTGAAATCAAATACTCTTTTGGGGTGCTTTTGATTTAAAACAGAAGCGGGTATAGAGGGTAGTCGGAAAGTATAAATTGAATTCTTATCTCAAATCTGTTCGAACAGAGTTTCGTCTCGACTCAATTATTCTATTATTAATTTTCGACAGACATTATAATCCTTATATACTGCTCAATTGTTCAGCGTACTAGGGGAGGCATAGCTGCTGTTATTTAAAAGAAAATGTTCAAATGAATACATAAACTCATCAAAAATTACATCTATGAAACATTTTGTTCTAAGAGCTTCAATAAATTTCGTTCAAAACTGATGTCCAATCTATATCCAAACAGTCCCTTATGTCAAATTGCTTTCTAAGTCCAGTTTGAAATTCCAAAGCCCCGTTGAGCATCGCCAAACATAGTTGATCCTGATCATGAATAGCCAGTTGAATGACGCGTTAAATTGCAGCTGCGGCGCCACCCGATGACGTCATAAACTTGAAAAATAACGCCATGATATTATTTGCTGTTTGATTATTTGGTTCCGGTTCCAAGGGGTAAACTTTACTGATCTTGCCATAAATATAAACATTACCAACATTGAGAGGAGTGATCGGTGCTTGTAGAATACAAATCGTATGATTGAAGTCCACAAATAATTCAGTAAGCAATATTACTTTACTAAGAAAAATAGAAACTACTTAATTACACGAACTAGCTACATATATAAATGAACATTAAAAGTGCTCAGAAAAATATAATCAATATTTATGACACTATAATTAATAATCATGTGGGTTCAACTAATTTATTTTTACTTTACAGTGTTAGAGTTTGTTTTTAACTATTTATTTCTACATGAACAATTGTATTATCAAATTGCCATCTAACATGGTAACGCTGCCAGCCTTTTGGGCATTTTTCCCAATGACAGCGATGCGTATGATATATTATACGACGAATATATTTTAGTACTAAATTCTATATTGTATTTAAGATTTCCTAATGAGCAAATAAAATTAGTGTTCCCATTTTCAAATTAGCAAATTGCAGCCGTTTAGAAACGATCTTTTATCATTTTAAACAAAAACAGCCAACATTCTTTACGAGCACGCAGAACATTCGAGTACCTACATAAATGAATTGTCAGAAAATAAAAATAAAAGAAAGAACCCAATAAAATAGAAGCAAACTCTTTGAAACATAAAGTACTTAATAAAGAATAGGAGCACTGACGCCAAAGGTCTTCATGTAAGCCCGGCTGGCGGTAGCCGTAAGTAAGAGAGTCAATATTAACGTATATAAAAAAGCAATTCACATGCCAGACGCGACTGGAGGCTTTCAGCCCTGCCCATTCAAACTTCTTATGCAAATTATATAATGTTCTATACGACATGAGATGGCAAACTTTACTTAAGGAGTAAATATTTATGTAGTTACATATATTATGGCGGATTTTTTCCTTTGAAATAAAAGGAGAAAATGTTTTTGCTTGATACAGTCTTATGAAATGTTGTTTGGAATTGTTAGACAGTTTGTTTGGCTTATTTGCCAAGGTGATACAAAATTCTACCGCAGTCCCGCAAGGTCGCGGACAACTGGAACATTACAAAAGTAGTAATAGCAAGACATAAGCTAGGTATACGTTTTATAGATAATGTTAAAACAATAAATGTGTCCTTATGTTGGCTGAAATAAAAGTTAACATTAGAAAGAAAACACATAAAGACTGAATAAACTATACTATTTCTACAAGAGTAAAGAGAGGAAGAAGTCATGACAGGTACTGAAGACAGGGCAACGAACAATAAAATTATTAAAGGCATAAAACTATTGACCAATTCAAAACCAAACTCGTCGTGCAAATAAAATTTCCTACAAAGCAAACATTTTGAGAATAGTTAGAAACTTTTGCAGGTGTATGTGTGTGACATCTGGTACTATCAGAAATCTTGCCAAATTCGATGGAGAGCCCACTTGGAGACAGTCCAACTTGGCACTTGACGCCACATGACCCGTATTAATAAGCGACTATAGCTTCTCTAGTTATGGGGTAAACGATGTTACATGAGAAGATTCATGGTTAATGGAAGATTGGGAGCTACCTTATTTGATATTCGAAATATATTACATGGAATATTTATATTTGAAGGTCCAAATGGAGTTACTATGAAGAAAGTCTAAATATCCAACCAGCTATTGGTTGGGTCGGATGCTTCAACTGCAATGGCATTCTATCCACGTCAAAGGGAGTAAAGCATTAAAACACCTTTAGAGGTCCCCCTCAAAAGGGGGGTTCGTGGCTTGCCAAGAAGAATATTCGGGCTTATGAGTCACGTCTTTCTTTAAAGCCACGAAGTGAACATAAAATGAAATATGAATATATGTAAAATTACCAATCCTTTAGTTTTATACCAAAAAATAGAATTCCATAGTCCTTTCATCATATACAAAACAACAAACCTTAAACATATCATAATAAATAGAATTTTAAATGTCAATGAGAAAACACCCCTTAAATTACAGACAACGAAAGAGAAAATATATAAATAGCCAAAGCTGTTAACCAAATAATTTATTCAAAGCTTGGAATCCCAGAAGAACAAGCAAACCCTTATTATATTATAAGAATAAAAAGAAATTAAATTGAACACGGCCAGTGGCCACCCTCTTCCATAACGCAATCATGGGACCAAATCAAATATCAATCGGAAATAGATTTGGCCAAAAATCTGTGCAAAATTAGGGGAGTAACGTAAATCTCCATCTTTAGTCCCCTGACACTTATTTGGAATAATCGATGAGGCTTACTCTATTATCTTATTACCGGTAAATAACTTAATAAAGCTTTATTGGCCAGAGTTGGAAGGACCAGTATTATTATAGTATTAGTATGTTTTTGTGTTAGGGTGGAACGATAATATTAATATTTAGCTAGAATTTGGTTTTGGGCAGTCAATACGGTTATCAAGCTTGTCCAATTCCGGTTTCGAGAGAGGCATTTCTGGTAGCAAAATAGTAGTATCAGGACGGATATAGATAATTTAACGACCATGAAATAGATTTTTATTTAATAATACCATAAATCAAAAGTATTATTATTATTACATGCGAACAACATCGTGATCGGAGGAGACGTTAAAATTGCATAAGTCAGATGTATCATTTTAGTTAATATGCACATACGCGCAGCAATCAAACCTACAGACAATTTCAAAATTATCACGATATCGTGAAGTAAGATTATAAGGTATAGGGCAGACATCAATGCAAAAGTTACGGAAGACCAATACAAAGCTATTGAAACAATACCTCCAAGAATTAAGCTTAGCAAATTGGACTGCCAATAAAGTGAACGATTATTATAGGTCTAAGGATTCTAACTGTAGAATAAACAACGATTGAGGTAAAGTCCACGTATGAAATATCATTGGCAAATCTAAATTAATACTAGGAAAATGTCCAGGTGCCTCGAAATACATAGTTCAATTCGATTAAATTATCTGACACACCTCATGCAGCAACTTCACTCGAACAGACCGCATTACCGCCAATAATCCTTGGAGCGTTCGGATATGTTCAAAATTTCACACCATTTCACAGTTGAAGAGGCGATTAGTACTCGTAGTTGGCGGCGGGATGTGTCGAACCTCGCTATTAATTTGTCGGTTCCAATTGTGTCGTCTACTGATAATTGCTGAAATGTTGCGGTTAAATATAGCTTGCCTTGATGCAGTTGCTGTATTTTTTCTAAAGACACTAAATCGTGCAATGGCGTCACATTTTTATAAATATTCTGGTAAATAAAATTGCTCCCAAGCAAAAGATCATAGAAAGCAAGATAGGTATTTTATGGTGATAACTAGTCGTCTCTTACTTAAAGTAGACCCTATTGCAGAAGACATTGACTTTTTGGTTTCTGGTCTTTTTATCCACGAAGACTGCGTAACATATTTTAAAGTTATGAAATCATACTGTAACACCAGAATCCATGACGGACATTAAAAAAACCTTTTAGGATTAAATAGATTGAAACTAGGTAATCCGATCTGCACGGAGCCCGTTATTCAAGATCCCGTATGAATATAATAGTCTCCGATATTGAGGATTTTAAATAATTAAAGGTCGGGAGGCAATTTCACGGAGTTGCGCGGATATTGTCTGGCGATTAAAATAGTTTTTTTAGGAATATGTTATGAGATAATATTGTTGGGAATATACTTTTAGATGGCCGTGGGGTTATTTTTAGTGTATAAGTACGTAATTGAGCGTGGACTTGGTGTATGTTTCTTTGGGATTTCAACAATATTTTTAATTAATATTAATAAATTCTCGGGATGACCTAGATAGTTTCTGTCGAAACTGGAAGGAGGACGCACGGGCTCGCGAAAGATGGATGAAGTGGGGAGGCTTTACCCAGGAGTAGGAGAGCGTACGATGGAAAAAAAATTAAAGGAGTCGTGAAAAGATTGTGACTTCACTAAACTGCAATTTTAAGCTGTAATCTACTTTGCTTTGCTGATGGTAAAATACTGTTTAGATATGTTAAGACTTGATGGTTTCAAACATCGATATAAACAAACTGATTTCGTATTTAGAAAATATTATTTTCAAAATCACAAAATATTTAAGTTAAGCAACTAAAAGGGCGACACAGTCAATATTTACGAGTATTTGTATTCCCTTTCAGCGTTTACATCTACTTATTACATAACCGAACAATAGAAATGATTCACGACGCATTTTCACCAAGTAATATCGAAACAATAATAATTTTATGGACCATAATATATAAAATATTTTCATCGCTCTTACATGAAAAGTTGTTGTTGAAAAGCTTTTATTTTGGGAGATAAAGTTACGTTTGAGTATCGAGGTGACGACAATAGACAGATAAATAATAGTAGATTATTCACTAAGGGGATAAAGCAGTGTCTTAATGTCGCGTTCGCTTAGGCTGCAGTTAGACGACGCGAAAACTAACTGTTCAGTTATAGCAAATTTATGTTTTATTAACTAGGACGTAAAGTTGAAATTAATTTTGAGTAACTAACTGCGCGGTGACCGCGCGGCGTTCGCTCCTCGATCACACGGCGGCCGCGCGGCCGTCTCGCTCGAATCACTCGAATGTTAAAGTAATATGTAAGTAATAAGCAATCAAGTAATATGCAGTCATCATTTTATTCTTCTTAGTCAAATAGCTCATAACGAACACGTGTGAATTTTAAGAAAGACCAAGATCAACTGGAAATGGTTCGGGTCCGCAGTGGCGTGGCCACCAGGCCTGACCGCGCGGCCGCCGCGCGGTCAGCGTACTTTCGCCGCGCGGCCGACACGCTGTAACATTCCGTGTCATATAAACGCGCCCTAAGAGTTAAGTTCGATATCTAAACATGATATAAAACAAAAGGAAATTAATTTGATGATATTTTTTTTTGTGGGTAAACTTCAGAGACGTAAAGGGTGACGATATCTAAATACAGTAGAGCGTTGATTATCCGAACTAATTGGGACATAGGTGTTCGGGTAATCGGTATTTTCGGATAATCGAACCACCTATATGTATATTGATTCAGCCATACATATTTACGTACAGGTTAATGAAAACCATATTTACATTTATATAACAAATCGACAAGTCGTGACAAGTGACTGCCGCAAGCACTGTAGCGCGGGAGGCGGGAGAGAGGCACGCGTGAGTCGGGCGGGCGTAGTAGTTCGCATAAGCGGTCGATCGGTCGAGCGACGTTCGGATAATCGACGTATATAACTGTACGATTAAACAAATTAAAACAGATTTTCTATGCTCATACTTCAAGTAACTACACTACCAGCGGTCATTGACCCCAATTTTTTATTTTATCTTGATTAGATATCTATAAGTATCCATCACGTCTGCAGAGTTTCGCTACCTAATTAAATCTGACCCTATGTATACATGAATCCTAAAACCGTCACAAGGATTCATCGGCATTAACAAACGTGAGTGATACCCACATAAATCCATATCAGTAAAACCAAATAAAATCATAGGATCTGATACAATTTTATACTGTCTCAAATTTTATTACTGATGATATCTACTGACTTATTACGTGTTCCGCCCGCGCTCAGTATTTTATGAGTTTCACACAATTTTGAGAAGGTTATGTCATCATTGGTATAAAATGTCGATTCTGTTATAATAAAATCAGATGACATCTTATTTGGAGATAGACTGAGATGTAGAGATATCAAATTTGGCCGATGATGAAAAAATGATTTTGTCTAATCTTGCCGTTGGAAAAGGACGAAGGATTTGAAGATTAGTACCGAAGGCCCAATCAATAACCATAAAAGACTAAGTTTTATCCAATACTTTATTTAACATACGCACCATCACGTCTTTAATCTCCAAAGGGTTGAGCAGAAGTATAGGTACCTGTAGTCGACCCACATTTTGCCAGCTATGTATAAGTTATGTGTAAGTATATTCTATCGAGGGGCCCGTGACTAAATAATAACAGTCGCACAGGTCGATTGATCAGTTTAAGCTACGCTTTCCGCGGTTGGTCTGTGGATGGGTGACCATCTTTACATACCGAGACCCCTCCGTGCCCCGGAAAGCACGTTAAGCCGTTGGTCCCGGCTGTCATTCGTAGATCTTTGACAGTCGTTACTGGTAGTCAGTAGCCCGAAAGTCTGACAACCAGTCTTACCTAGGGGTATCGTATTGCCCAGTAACTGGGTTGTGGATGTCAGATAGGCAGTCGCTCCATGTAAAATACTGGTTTTTAGCTGCATTCGGTTAGACTGGAAGCCGACCCCAACATAGTTGGGAAAAGGCTAGGCAGATGATGTATAGGGGATGAATGATGAGGGGGTGACGATGATGTGATGAATAGGGGGCAAGCCAATTGCCACTAACCGGGCACAAATTCTGACAGGACTCCAGAATGCTACTAAGAACAACCCAATAACACTGCCTGACCTGGGAATCGCACCCAGGACCTCAAGCTCAGTAGTAGCACTTGCGACCATTACACCAAAGAAGCAACTTATATTATGCAAAATTATTTGGGGAAGCGTTTTAGAACATATTTTTAAGCAGTACGACAGAAAGAAGAGACTTGTAAAACAAACACAAAAAAAAACATTGTTTATCTCTATATCTACAATGTTACCTATCTAACGCGGTTAAGTACGAATGCTCGCTTAGTTAAGGATAATTAATTCTAACGACACCCATCGTGGCTGTTAAAATGCTTCTAGGCATTTTTTAATTCCTTTCACAAGCGTCTTATTTAAAAGCCAAAGAAGCGGGACATAAGTCCATGTTAGAGGGTTTTAAAATGGTTAATTGCCCGATTTATAATACTTCATTATATTAAAAGTCTCTACTGTTTGACAGATATTTTTATGTCCCCCTTTTTAAGACCATAAACGTTTGGTGTTTTAAATTAGAAATGTCCCATTATGGCAAGTGAGTAATGTTGAAAACTTTGAAGCTGATTGGTTCATTTAAATGATCACCTTCAAACTGCACTCAGAAGTTTTGTTACCATGTTTTACAGTTGGTAGGTACACATTATTGAAGTGACTGCCTTCAATGTTATATGTTTATGTCGTCACAAAACATAAGTCATCTTATACCTACCTGCTAAAAAACGTGTGCAAAAATACATAAGTAAGTACCTACTACGTCTGTTTACAATTTGGTATTCGGTGGCTTCACGAAATCTCTGAAAAAGAATCGCAAGGAATTTGTCTCACTTTTCTTATAATATGTTTTTCATAAATAAAAGACAAAAGATAAATATTAGCTTAGTCCTGTCAAATTAAGATACTCCATAGACATTAGACGTGATCAAAAAATTGGCTACTAAAAATACGTCAACTTACGTCAGGCGCTGACTAATTTGACAGGACTAAACTAATATTTATCTTCTGTCCTTTTCATAATGAAATGGAAAGAAAAAGATGTAATGCTGGTCGATTCTGTAAAAATCTCACCGTGAAATCATCGTGAAGTGAGCACTTAATAGTTTTAATCCCTAGCGAATAACAGCTCACTCCACGCTCACTTCACCCAAGCTTTCACGGTGAGATGGTTACAGAATCGCACGGCTGAACTTAAATTTAGTTTAGTTTATGAACAAAGAAAACGGCGCCAGTACGTCATAAAATCGTAAATATTTACATTATTTTAACCAGCTTTTATTACTACCTAAATACAATGAACATAGCAGGGCCTATTACAGACCCACGGGACGCTGTTACAGCTGAACAACTTGATAAGTAAGCTAGGACAGTAAATAGTGATTTACTACCTATTATGTGTACTAGACTTAGCAATTTGCGGTCAGGGTATGTCTTATTACAAAATAGTTTTTAGATGGGACTTTTCTTGTTAGTTTGAAATGATGATTCATAGTGGTGAGTCTAAGGATTAATGTTAGTTTGTAATTTGGATTTGTACAGGTAAAATTAAGGAAAAATGTCGAAATATTTTTATTTAAACCTTGATTCTCTACGTCATAAGCTTAGGTACGTCCTCAAAATTCGATTCACAATTGTTTTTAGAAGTTAAGCACTATTACAAATATACATGTTGCGGAGTCCACTAATTATGTATTTATTTATTTATTTATTAATCATTGATGACTTACAGCTAAAACAAACATAATAAAAAATAGTATGTGAAACTGACAGCCAATTAAAAGTCATCACTTCTAAAAACAGATCGGAAAGAAAGAGTATAAACAACACAACACAACTACCAAAAAAAGAAAGAGAAAAAAAAAGTATAGCATACAAGGTTAAGCTAAATCCACATTTAATATTCAATACAAGAAAAAAAACCTGAACATACAAAATCTTAATTGAAAAAGCTGAGGCTAAGGCACTTTCTGGCCGAGGACACACCTGTTAAGAAAGGATCAAAATCATTCTGTTTACACATGTTATTAAAGTTTTCATTTTTTTTTTCTTTTAATATAAGGACTTTTACACATTGTGCATACCAGTCCCGTTATACCCTAACCACATCGGACTGCCCATAGCTTATACTAAAATTATAAATATAATAATTTACTTCAATGCCATTAATTCAAACAGACACTTTGCTACCTTAAGTTTTCACTTATAGTAGATTATTCGCTAAAGGAATAAAGCAGCGCGGGCGCTATTTTGAATCCTGAACGCAACGAAGGATTTTAGGGTTCCCGAGCGCAGCGAGGTAGCTCTGACTTAACTCCTGAGCGAAGCGAGGAAGTTAAGACTAGAATCCTGAGTGCAATGAGGGATTCAACCTCCACAAAGACGAAGACATCTTTATTCCCGAGTAGAATACACTACTTTTTGCACCTACTGTGAGGTAATAAAAACCAATTCGATTATCGAATTAGTAGTTTACTGCTATACAACGTGTAACGTTAAATGCGCAAAACCTTAGACACCCCCAACTGATTTTTAATTCAATTGACCTATTTCAGAGAGAAAATAAGTCATTAAAAAAATTGTAAAGGTTTTATGAGGTGTTTTAGTTTTACTGGCCATTCTGATCGTTTCTTGCGTCTGCGACGACGCTTTATCGAGGGAAGAGTCGTCACCGGGCCGCTGCGCCGCGCTGACATTGGGTCGCTTGACCTATTAATAAATAGACACGGTTTTTAGTGAATATTTTTTGAAAAATGTGACCTATATTAAAAAGTGGTTCAATTAATTGTGCTCGTTATTCTGATTAAACTATTTTCAGGTTTTGCGCATTTAACGTTACACGTTGTATATCCGGGGAATACCTAGTTATGTGCAGTGTCATACACTATTAAACCAACTACGTTACAGAACAGGGTTATGTTTTCATGCGTACTTAACTATGTATCTTTGATTCTTTGTATATGGAGTTCCTTCTAACCTCGAAGCATCCTAATGGCCGGATGGATTTTAATACATGAAGTGTCTATCTACTCGTTTGGGTCATGCAAAGGTTAGAGGCTAGGTTTTGTGTTTATAAAATCAAAATGGCGGATTTTAGACGACAACAAGTAAGGCCTTAAAAAAAATTGCACCATTACTATGTGGGGTATCAAAAAAAAGGGCTTGAGGAGACGATTCCAAAAATATAACACACTAAAGCTGCCTGTTCATTGACGCGGAGCGAGGCTGCGGAGCGGAGAAACGGAGAAATATTAACCAATAGCATTGCATAAAATCTCAATGTCATTTTTCTATTGGTTAATATTTATCCGTTTCTCCGCTTCAGATTTAAAAATTCTTAAAAGAAACTGCCAAGAAAAAAACTTACCTCAAACAGGCAGAAAGGGTTAAAAAAATACCTAAGTCCGTATGTTAACTCTCCACCGCAGCAAATTCTAATACTAACCACTACAGATTATCCAATCCTTACTTCATTATAGTACTCGCTGTGGCTTTAATATGTATGTAACGGTTCCGTCTAATTGAGACTTATGGGATAGTTAAGGGTTCCTCGACACTTACACTACGCTACATTATGTAGATACACTGCTAATTTTGTTGACATAAAGTAACTTGGACCCGTCGGACACAAAACCGGTTGAAGTGTAGGTGCTTGGGGGAGGACTATGTCCAACAGTGGACGTCTTTCGGCTGAAATGGTGATGATAATTTATTTATTAATTAATTTATTTATTTAGCACGATCATTTGTTCTTTGTCTGGGTGTATTTAGAAATATATATGTATGTTTATCAGTTGTCTAGTACTCATAGCACAAGCTCTGCTTAGTTTGGGACTAGATGGCGTTATGTGAAAGTTGTGGAATATTATTATTATTATTATAATCCTCCTACTGGAACGCCATACAGCAATTACACCAACGGAGCAAAAAAATACTTATGTGCTGCTTCCCATCCATCCTGTGCGCGGTGGACATCGAATGGGCAGCGATGGAACACGCACGCTCGCACAGCGTCAGCTCCGTAGTGCCATTACTCCATCCAAATTGCGCACATTCTTTGCGATTTTTTGAGACACAATTAATTTTTCAAAATAAATAAATGCCACGGACTAGAAAAAAAAGAAGGACTCCGCGCCACGCATATCGAAAGTGAAGCACAGTAAGGGTGCCGGACCGTTTGTACAAACGTGCTTCACGCACACATTTACATCATAGAAAGCCGGCCGGCCGCCATTACGCGACAAGACGGCGTCTTTGTAGGCTGTACTATTTACGTGAAGTAATAAAATAAAATAATGCCATCTTGTGTTTTGAAAACGTGTAAAAATAATTCTACATCCCAGAAAAACTGTCAAGGAATAACATATCACAGTTAAGGCACAATTTTACTTGTTGATTTATTGTATTTTTGACATTAAGACATTAAGACATTTGACATAAGTGCTGTCAGAAAATAAATGGTTAAGTGTCCCGAGAGATTGGGTAATTTTTTTTTTTTGTGTTCTTTGTCATTTTTTTGCAAGTATTGACTATGATTCTTTTTATAGATTTCCTACAGCAAATCATTCATGGAACAATGATTGGATTATAATAATAAGAAACTGCAGATGTGAAGACCATTACGTTCCCTCGAAAACAAGCGTGATATGCTGTATACATTTTGATACAAATCATCAATTGGCGAAGGTTCTTAGATTGGAACGGATTAGCGTGCTTTTGTAATGTTTCTTGGATCGATAAAGAATGCAGTGCGGGTTAGTGAGTGTATGTATGTGTTGTGAAGATTCTGATTAAATCATTTGAATAAATATTTCAGTTTTATTTTCTACAGAACGTTAAATAGTTTTCTTATTATAGGTAAAATACACCTTGTGTGTTTTAGGTAAGTAAGCTTTAATACCCATCCTATCTTCCTAATCGGTAATTCAAGACAATCAATTGAATTACGTATTCTACAGCAGCGTTTTTCTAGTCATCCATACAAAATAAACACTTAATTTTGAGTTTTCACTAGTATATTTTTGTAATTTCAGTTAAGTGGACTTCTTATATCGCTTTATTGTAATAAATGAATACACTGTCCAAATATTTAAAACATGGGGAAATTTTCATTCATCTGGTATCCCTCAAATCACGCACACATAGACCGGTAGGGTGCTTCACTTTCGATACGCGTGGCGCGGAGTCCTTCTTTTTTTTCTAGTCCGTGATAAATGCATTAAAATTGTAAAAACGGAAAATTTTGATGTTTCGTCCTGCTTGACAGATGTCAGATGAGTGAAAGTAATGAAAGCATAGACATATATATATGGACTGGAAATACCTACGAAAAAAGGGTGCCTACCTACAACTCATATTGTCTCAAAAAATGGCTGCCATTGCTAGGGTTGTATCAATCAAGGAACATTGGTGTTACTATAACGAGTATCGATACTAAATACGAGTCGTACTAGTTATCACGTTTGGATCATAATATAGTATACTAACTTATAGCACAGTAAATATACAGTAAAACATCTTCATACAAACGTGCCGCTCTCGGTTTGAATGTGTGCGTGCGCGCCGCGCGCCATGTCGGCACGCGATTTCACGCACACGCTAACATAATATATGGGGGAATAAGGTGGCGGCAGTGCGGGCTGTGCAGCGCGACTGTGAGCACGCGCGTACGCTACATGACCGCTTGCGTTCGTCAACTCTCGCCGGCGGCGGCCACTTACTCGTAAATTACGAGTATCATGACTTCAAAATATTGTAGTGTTTTCGGGTGCCTCAATAATGATTTCGCAAACCCGGACTTATCATTCTTCATACTTCCTACTCAGCCAGAAATGTAAGTACCTACTTATACTTAAATATTATTAGAAAATGTGGTATTGTATTGTTTATTTCACAGTTTATTTGCTTTATTAAGAGCGTAGCCGAGTCGCATTTTTCTGAATACTATGTTTAGAGCTAAAGTTTATTTTAAGAAGTCTAGTTTTACTATAAAACAGAGGATTGAGTACGAAACATCGTTTAGGTAAACGTATTTGTCGCGTAGGTATAGTTGTAATAAGGGCAATTTCACAATAATTAATATTGCAAATTAATTACTTTTGAAATTATTATTTTTTCTATTGTCTGATGTGTTGTTCAATCCAAATATGGTTCCGGTAGTCTGACGATCGACTTATTTAGTCGAATACTTGTGTGTACATCGACTTATAAGTCGATGCGCGTATCGTCGTCTAAAATGTAAACAAATTTCGTCAAAAATAATTCTATCCCGTTTATACTTGAGCATAGTGTAAGAATATAGAACAACACAGGCATAGAACAGGCATGACTCACCGTTCTCGGTATCAAATGATAAATGATAAATGATTTATTTTCTGTAAGTAGGTTTGTACAAACACTTTTACATGTCAATCATATTTTTTTAAACTAGATGAGGTCGGCGTTTCCTATCTGACTACTCTGAGAAGAAAGGCCGAAACAAACTCAGAGGTCACAGTCTCTTTTAAAGTCCAGACATAATCTTGGTCAGATAATGTGAAGACCATGTAGATTAGTGTCTGAAATGGTCTTTTGAGTAAAGAACCACACAGATTGAGCGGACCTGTCCAGTCAGTGCACGCATTTGTCAAAAATCGTGCAGCTCAACTCAGAACTTGAGGAGCCTTACGATTCGACGAACAATACCAATGAAAGGACATTTGGGTAGGCCGCATAAATGACTCAAACTGCCAGATCATGATTAAAACTAACTAAGAAGGAAAACCGAAAAAAAGAAATGACCCACATAGTCTTCACACTCACAGTAATAATAATAAAAATAAGATACTTTACAAAGTAAATATCCATGTCATTGTTTATATAAAATTCATCAATGTCAATGTGTATATAAAAATCCGGATATAATCTTTGAGGACCATGTAGATTGGTGTCTGAAGTGGTCTTTTGAGGAAAGAACCACACTGAGTGGACCTGTGCAGTCAGTGCACGCATTCGTCAGTAACCGTGCAGCTCAACTCAGAACTTAAGGAGCTCAACGATTCGACGAGCAATACCAGGGACAGGACATTTGTGTAGACCGCATACACCACTCAAACTGCCAGACCATGATTAAAACGGAAACAATGACCCACATAGTCCTCACATTCACAATAATTAAAATAATATAAGACTTTAAACAGTAAATGTTCATGTCATTCTGTATATAAATAAACGACACAGCTACTGTGGTATCGATGTGTAAACATACCTATTTTTTTGGCCGGCGCGGCGTTCGGGTCGGCCACTTGACACTTGTTTTTGTTTCGCTTACCTATAGATCAAGTGCTGCTTGTTCGAAAATATTAACTAAAAGTAAAAGTGACAACCCTGGGTATCAACGCAAGAGTAGGCTAATAACTCGGCGGGCGGCCTTAGATAACCTACTGTATATTTATTTACTGTGCTTATAGTCCGTTCTAACTAAGGTTGCCTACTTTATAGTAACGTATCCTAGTTTATTTTCGATAAACATACTTTATAATTTTGCATAAAAATACAGTATGCGAAAATACTTTATTTCTAATCTTTTGTTATGCGTAAAAGACTCATATGAACTATTTATCTATAGGTACAGACGCCAGCACATCAAGCTACCCGAAACTGTCAAATTATCGCAACCAACTTTCTTTCCTGAAAATAAAATTAATGCCAAGTGTTTTTTCGGCACAGAATTAAAAAACACCTTTTAATTGCATCACGTTTACGTATTAAAGTGAAGGAAAACAGCGTGAAGAGATATGTATCCATATGCCCAAAAACAGGTGCTTTCGCATATTATACCTTTATTATTATACCTATTATACCTTATAATATGTATGTATTTAGAAATATATATGTATGTTTATCAGCTGTCTTAGTACTCATAGCACAAGCTCTGCTTAGTTTGGGACTAGATGGCGTTGTGTGAAAGTTGTGGAATATGATTTATTTATTTATTATTATTTTTATATATGTAATTAATATATATCTATTTATTTATTTCAGGCCAAACGGCCAGGCTATTATTAATCAATCATTTTAATACACATTTACCAAAAATGCTGTGGGAACAGAGTTATCATGTAATCTCATTACATCAAGTGTTCTATTGAAACAGCTTTCTTCAAAGTGAAGTGAACAGAGGTACCATTCTTTATGTCGGGGATTAATATTTTCTTCACCAATAGCCTCTAACCACTTTTTCTTTAGTCCTTCCTTTTTAGGAAACCTACAAAAAGTGCAAGTATTTTTATCAATAAATAATTTTGGTTACAGCTATATTATATTAGCATATGAAACTAAAATCAATAGGAAACGTCAGAAGCTATGTGCACGGTTCCAATTGGTGGTTTCTATGGAGAAGAGTCGGCAAGAAACTCCACGGTTACTCAAAATAATTGGCTTTTACAATGTTAATAGGTAGGGGAGGACAGTGTAGGCCTGTCAACAAGTACCAGGTACTTAAAAAAATAGAAGACATTGTAAAAGCCAATTGTTTTTAAAAGAGTAACCGTGGAGTTTCTCGCTGGTTCTTCTGCATAGGAAACCACCATTTGGAACCGTGCATCTAGCTTCTGACGTTTCATAAGTGCCCATGTAGGTTTATGTGAAAGAAAATATTTTGATTTTGGTGCTGTGAACCACGGGCCGGACCTAGCAAGGTCAATCGGAGCTAATAAGACGCAGGACTATTTATGTTAACATAGCAGAATATACCGATATCGTTCCAGCGGAGGAACTAGTTCCGGAAACTATTAGGCAACGGTACAACACTATTCTATTATGACATATTATTGTAAACAAACGAATGAATTAACAAAATAATAAAAAGGTCTGTTATACGGAAATTCACCCAAATATCAATACTTTAGCCATGAATTCATGATCGCGTTACAATTATATCATCGAATGTCTATTATTGTATGTGTTATTGCATGAAAACCGGCTACTAACCTGTGCAAAGAAAGTTGAGGTTGATTTTCATACTTCCTTGCACCACACTTCACAATACAACACACAGGCATGTTGAATTGCTGTTTTTCAACATTTACATGCAGTTTTAAAGGTAAAGTCCTCGTAATTTTCTCGCAAATCTCAATAATACAAAAAATAAACAACCATTTGACAGCTGAACTACCACGAAACTTGGCGACAAAGATGGCTGCTCTGGCACCTACCTCCAACCGTGTATAGAATAACAGGGCATCTCCTGTTATATCCCATCTCAATGAATGAAAGTAATATAGCAACCCGGTCGAGTGACAGATTCTCGCCACGGTGTTTATAGTTAGCGCGTGTGTCAAGAATTTTTATTTGTTTTTCTGTATTTGTTGATACTTTTGTGGCTTGTTATTGTTTAAGTGTGTTGTTCTAGTGTTCGTAACCAGGTTTGTATTGTGATTGTCCTGTTTTAAGTCTAGTTTTATACAAGATGGATAAGAATAAACCCCCTGATCCTGACCCCCCAGATATTCCAGGTTCTTCACCTTATTTTTCTTCTTTATCTCCGAATCCATTATCTCAATTTGCAGATGTTGTATGTAGCGTTTCAGAGATGGATACACAATCCCAAAAAAACCCACGTAAACGTCCCGGGGACGATGAAATTTTGACACCCACCCCCATCCCAACAAACACCCAAAAAGCCAAATTAGCCGTACTAAGTACTCCGTAATGGACAAGGCTCCTTACGTTGTCCACGTTTCTCGTATAGAGAGTCAACCAGTTGCTGGCACCACACTACATCCTGTTAATTTTGGTAAATTCCTTATGAATAACAACATTGCGAACATTGTTCGTGGTGGTGTTAACAAAGTCGGTAGAAACCGTGTTTCAGTAGAGTTTACTTCCCCCCAGGATGCTAACTCTTTCTTGGTAAACAGTTTGTTGTCCAAATATAGTTATACTGCGTCAATCCCTACATTTAATGTCACAAGGATGGGTGTTGTTACCGGTGTTCCTTCAGATATTACAGAAGAAGAAGCTGTAACCTATTTGTCTGTGCCCTCAGGCTGCGGGAAAATTCTGAAAGTCCGCCGTATTAATAGAAAAGTCCAAAGAGACGGAGTTAATGAGTGGAAACCCACTGAAACATGTGTTCTGACGTTTGATGGACAGGTATTACCAAATAGGATTTACTGTTGTTACACATCCCTCCCTGTTGTGCAATACATATACCCGACAATTCAATGCCGCAAGTGTTGCAGATTTGGACATGTTGCGAATCTATGCAGGTCTAAACCACGCTGCAGTAAGTGTGGCCACGATCACCCCGGTGATGGTTGCAACACTTCTGAGGGCGAGGCCTTCTGTGTGCTTTGTTCGGGTAATCACTTTGCCAATAGCAGGTCATGCCCCGAGTATGGTAGGCAGAGAGCTATTAAAACAGTAATGGCTGAGAAATCCATCCACTATGCTGAGGCCAGTAAGATTATCCCAACAGCTTCCCGCAATTATGCCAACATCACCAAAACTCCAATCTCTCAGTCCTACCGCAAAACTGTGACACTTAAACCTAAGACCCATGCCCCCCTTTCCCCATCTTATGACAGAGTTGTTCATCAACAGATAGTTAGTTCTCCCCAACCTTCACAGCCTAATGGCTGCGCTCTTAATCACAATAATGTCTGCTCTAATAATACTGGTTCTATTATTGAACTTCTTATAAAACTTTTACCTACTGTTGTTTCTTCTTCTTCTTCTGCTAGTTCCCAATCACCGTCCAACGTTGCCGATCAACTTATTTCATTACTTCTACAAATTAAAAATGGCGTCTCGCCAAACATTTCTACAGTGGAATGTGAGGAGCGTGTGGCATAAAAAGCACGACCTCATATTTCTTTTAAATAAATACAAGCCATTGGCTTGTTCCATAGCTGAGACTTGGCTCACCCCAAGTCTTAGCTTTCGTATGCCACACTTTAACATTCTCAGATGTGACAGATCTGATGGCTATGGAGGATCGGCTCTCCTGGTCAACAATCGGGTCCCTCTTTTGCCCCTCCCTCTTCCTACGCTCACAGGTGATATGAGTATTGTGGCAGGAAGGGTGGAAGGCATTACAGTGTTTTCGATTTACATTGCTCATCCTCATCACGATTTTTTAGTTATTTTAAAAAACATTCTTTCTAATATTCATGCACCAATTTTGGTCATGGGTGATTTTAACTGCCATCATTATAGATGGGGGTCTGAGCGCTGTGATGCCTTTGGTGCGGCTCTGGTTGAGATCTTGGACGATCTGAATCTCTGCATTCTTAATAATGGCTGCCCAACTCGCAGATCTCCTCCTGGTCAACAAAAGAGTTGTGTTGATTTAACATTTTGTTCGGTTGAGTTGGCAGCTTCGACCCATTGGGAATGTACGACCTTGTCGCATGGTAGTGACCATTATCCTATTGTCATATCTTTGATTAATAAGACTTTTTTAGAAAAAACTTCCCCTCCACTTTTGAAATATAATCTGTCCAAACCAGATTGGGCTAAATTTGTATCACTATTGGAGGGTAAAATTGATGTTCTTCCAAATTTAAATTCAAGTTTATTAGATTCTTCTGGTCACTGCCATGCCAAGAGTTGTTATGAGGGATTTGTTGCAGCTATTACCTCCAGTGCAGATTCTTGCTTTCCGCTGAAAAACAGTGCCCGTAACAAATTACCTTCACCCCCGTGGTGGGATCCAGAGTGTACTTTGGCAATTAGGGATAGAGATGAGGCCGAGGAGCGTTATAATGTAGATATGAGCACCGAAAATCTACTGGCATATTTACGGATAAATGCCAGATCCAAGCGTCACCTTCGCAAGAAGAAACGTGAGGGCTGGGTTAAGTTCTGCACCTCCTTATCTCCCTCTACTCCAATTTCGGTGGTCTGGAAAAGCATCAACAGGTTTAGACGGGGGTGCTCTCCATCAGTCTCTTCACCAATCACTAGAGAAACAGCTGACCTCTTTTTTGACAAAATTGCTCCACCATATGTTCCTCTCTCTTTAGAATGTTTAAACAATATGCCCCTGCAAAATGCTTCAGAGGATCCTTTTGATGTGCCATTTACTTTGAAAGAACTGAATGTGGTGCTCAGGCATGTCCGGGACTCAGCCCCCGGTATTGACGGTGTTCCATATTCTTTTATCGTTCATTCTGGAGACAAGGCTAAACTTTACTTCCTCAATATCATTAATTATTGTTACAGTCATGGTTGGGTTCCAGATCAGTGGAAGTTGCAAATTATTATTCCCCTACTGAAGCCAGGCAAACATGTAGATGATCCGAATGGCCTTAGGCCAATTGCTTTGTCCTCAGTCTTGGCCAAATTATTGGAACACCTTATTAAAAATCGACTTGAATGGATAGTCGAATCGAGAGATTTACTGCCGAATTATCAATTTGGCTTCAGGAAAGGGCTCGGCACTATGGATAGTGTTGGCGTTTTAGTTGCAGATATTCGCTTAGCGTTTTCTAAAAACGAATCTGTTGTTGCCGCCTTCCTAGACATATCATCTGCATATGACAACGTTCTTCTTCCCGTTCTCAGGCAGAAACTGCACCAGCTGAGTCTCCCGGTTAAGATGACCGAATGCATCTGTGGACTTCTCCTGTCCCGTTCTTTGGTTCTGAGGGTCCAGGGCGAGGATTTCGATGAAAGGCAGACTTGGAAAGGACTCCCGCAAGGCTCCGTGCTGAGCCCCCTTCTTTATAATTTGTACACAGTGGACATTGGCTCCTGTCTAAATAACAACTGTCACATCCTCCAATATGCCGATGACATAGTCTTATATGTGTCAGATCCTTCAATTGTAGACGCTGCGTCATCTCTATGCCTCTCTCTGGACTCTTTGAACCAGTGGCTTTTAAGTCATGGTATGTCGTTATCTGCACAAAAAAGTTCGGCAGTAATTTTCTCTCGCAAAAGATCGATCCCGCACATTACAGTCGACATTTTAGGTTATAATATTCCATTAGTAGATAAAGTAAAATTTTTAGGCGTTTTTCTAGACTCAAAATTAAATGGGAAACATCATATTAATTTATTAATTAAAAAATGCGAAAGAGTTGTTTCGATTTTAAAAGCTCTCGCGGGTGTCTGGTGGGGTGCTCACCCTTATACTATGAAATTGGTCTATAACGCGTTAATCCGTAGTGTTTTAGACTATGGTACGTTCCATCTAGTTCCATGCAACAAGGGTGCTTTGGCTGGGCTGGATAGGATTCAGTCAAAATATCTTCGGATCATCTCTGGTTGTATGAAGTCTTCTCCCGTTAACGCATTGCAGGTTGAGTGTGCTGAACCTCCCTTGGCCCTAAGACGTCAGTATCTGGCCTCCCGTTTTCTGGCTAGATTAATATCTAGATCTTCCCATCCTCTTTTAGCAAGATTGTATGAGTTAGATGCCTTATGCAGAAGCTCAAATTACTGGAAAAACAAAGAGATTCCCTTAGTTATAAAAACATTTCGTCAATTTCATAATTTAGAATGTCCAATAGAACAGAATCCCCGATTACCTCTTTTTAACTTTCCCTATGAAGTCATATGCTTCATTCCAAAAATTTTTTTTGACATTGGTATTTCCAAAAAGTCCTCTTCAGCAAATTCGGCCTTCAATGCCGCGGTGGGAGAACGATGGACTGGATTCCAAAGGTTTTTTACAGATGCTTCAAAATTTAATGATCTCAGTAACACTGGCGCTGCGGTTTATTACCAAAGTTCCAGAATTATTTTACAGTACAAATGCCCTGAGGAGGCTTCTGTGTTCACGGGCGAGTGTGTGGCTTTATTGGAAGCTTGTCTTTTCATAGAGTCACATCACAATATTGAAAAAGCCGTTATTTTCACTGACTCTCTTAGCTGTCTGCAAGCCTTATTACAAAACCCTTTCAAAAGTAAATTGCACAGTTCCTTGGTTTTAAAAATTAAAAAATCTTTATTGTCTTGTGCTAGTAGTCAAAGAGAGGTTCAGTTAGTTTGGATACCTAGTCATTGTGGCATTAAGGGCAATGAGTGTGTTGATGCTTTGGCCAAAGATGCTTGCTCATCAGCATCAGCTGATCTCACCTACAATATTCTCCAGGGGTATGACTTACTGAGTCTTCCTAAGGCTAAATTACAATCCTCATGGCAGGAACAGTGGAATGACACTGGAAGGAAAAGGGGCAGGTTTTACTATGCAGTTCAACCAACAATAAAACCAAAACCTTGGTTCTACGGCTACAAAAAAGTCTCCAAAACAATTATATCCGTCCTTTGTAGAATTCGCTTAGGTTTTTGTTGTACTCCGGTTTTTTTGCAAAAAATTCGTGTTAGAGATTCCTCTCTCTGTGAGTGCGGGTTGGCAGAGGGCACTTTGGATCACATCTTTTTTGAATGCTCAAACAACGTTCCACCTTTAGATTTATACAAGCGCCTCCCAAAATTTAAGATCCCTCTTCCGATTAATTTCCCCTCTTTATTAACATATTCCTCTCCAGATCTATTTGTGGCGATGATGACTTTCATCCGTCACAACAACATAAAATTATAAATTATTCTGTCTGTGTGGGTGTGGTATGCGTATATTTTATGTTTTAACAAGTATAATATTTATTTAATTTTTTTTTTTTGTTTTTGTTTGTTTCAGTCCCGTACTAACCCAACAAGATCTGTATTGCGTTCAATTGTATCAATCAAAGATATTTTTTTTTTTTTTTTTTGTTTCTCGTGCACACGTGTTTTTCTATTTTCACTTTAGACGTTGGCAGAATAGTCGACATCGGCTTTGCTTGCCATTTATTAAAAATAGAATAAAAATAGAATAGAACCCGGTCGAGTGTATGCATTTAGAGAAGGAAAAAATAAGAAAAACAATAAAAAATATGTCTTACTTTTCATCATCCTTTTGCATTTGTTTATTTCCATAATACATATTCGGCCAATAATGTTTTCACTACTGGGACACAGGCCTCCCCTCGGTGAGAGGGAGTGGGCCGTAATCCACGACGTCAAATGTCTTAACATTTTTGGTTCTAAGTCATGCCGGTCACGATGATTTCTTTCAGCGTTTTGAGAGCAGAGAGAGGTATACACTGCAGTGCCATTCTGTAACCATCTCACCGTGAAAACTTAGGTAAAGTGAGCGCGGAGTGAGCTGTCAGTGTCATCCCACCTGATACTAGGGAATGACCAAGAATACAGTCATTTACAATCATAATCGAGATTTTAATAATATTTTTAATGCTAATTCTATTGATAATTTTATATAATTTCAAAGCTATTATTTTAACTGTCAAAACATTAATATTCTGTGGAGTTTTAATCTAGGAAAAAAAAGAAAAAACAACAAAACTGATATTCTGACTAAGATTCTTTTTTGCTTTTTTATTTTTAAAACACAGAAATTAGTAATGTTTTGACAACTAAAATACTAGTTTTAAAATCATTACCTAAAATGATGAATAGAATTAGCATAATTATGAAAATCTCTATTATGATTTTTAATGTATGCTTGGTCAATCTCTAGTGTCAGTGGGGTGACACTAACAGCTCACTCCACGCAACTTTTCACGGTCAGATTTTTACAGAATCGACCGGCAGTTTATAGTTTCCATAAGGTTTCCAGAGGGTCGCGTAAAAGGACACTAAATGACAAACCGCTGACTGCTAAGCAAAGGTCTCTATAATGTTACACCAAAACACTATCAATGAATAATTGGAATTAAAAAAGTTTGTGGAATTATTAAAAAAAAAATTACAACAATGCACATGCCTCCATCTATTGACCCTTACAAGCAACCAAGTCAATATAGTTCGTTGCTACGAGATGTCGCTAGCGGGACCTGTGCATAACTTTGACTTCGGTTAAGATTCAATACTGAATCAAATTGATATTTTTAATATTTATTGAGACGATGGGGTAAAAATAAAACAATGGGGTAAGTTTTAATCATTTGACACAAACGTACAAGAAAATCTGCTGTTTTAGGTAAAGTTTGAAGTTAGAAGTTTTCAGCAAAATAAATGTACTCAAACGCAACTCGGCTATTTAAAAAAATATTAAGATAATTAGATTTTCCGCAGTATGAAACAATAAAAAGGAAATAGTCATCAGGTTTTTATTAATTACAAAACGCTAATTGAAAAAAACTTTTATTCAAACATTAATATGTTCTACCTAAGCTTCAATCTGCATCACGTTTGTTTTTTTGGAATCCATCCGATCCTTTAAGTCTTATATTCCTCTTTATACAAACAACATTTGAGGTATGTACAAAAACGCGTCGATCTGGCACCAGTGAGTTTCGTATCTTCTTCCCCATCTCGATCTTCAAAGCTTTTACGGTAACCATGACAATTCAATCGTTTATTGATTAATTGCCTGATATCTTTATGGTCCTATACTTTAATTTAACTCGTGTAAGTTTTAGTTTATGTCATAATAAAAAATCTTTGACCAAATCCACAATTTTCATTCTTTACATACGCAGAGGTAAAATATCAAATGCAAACTTAAGAATTTTACTTACGTATTATGTAGGAATGATTGTAACTATTAAAAGACCTAAAGATGGTTATTAATCGTATCGACAATAACGCATACATATAAAATGCTTCATTGTATAGTTCGATAATGGGGGCCCGTGGCTAAATAATAACAGCCGCACAGGTGGATCGATCAGGCTAAGCTACGCTTGCCGCGGTTGGTCTGTGGATGGGTGACCATCTTTACATATCGATACCGAGAAAGCACGTTAAGCCGTTGGTCCCGGCTGTCATTCGTAGATCTTTGACAGTCGCTACGGGTAGTCAGAAGCCCGAAAGTCTGACAACCAGTCTTACCTAGTGGTATAGTATTACCCAGTAACTAGGTTGTGGAGGTCAGATAGGCAGTCGCTCCATGTAAAATACTGGTATTCAGCTGCATCCAGTTAGACTGGAAGCCGACCCCAACATAGTTGGGAAAAAGCTAGGCAGATGATGATGATGTATAGTTCAATATTAAGATAGACACACGATAGCACAAGTAGCCTTAATGGTTTTTGGTTGCTATTAATTAATATGAATAATCCTGTATTATTTTCTACAAATGATAAATAAATTAAAAAAAAACAAAATTGCTGCTCAGTTACTACCTAAAAAAAAGTAAAAAAAAAAAAAAGTAGGGGTTTTGTAACAATGGTATTGCATTTCCCAGTGCAAAATGTTTTTCATTAATATTTAAGCCCGGCCATCAAAACGATACAAAAATATCAGAGAAGCTCATGAAACCAAAAAACGTCACTCTTCAAATCAACTTAAGAAAAACAGGTCCCATTCTTATTTCATCTGACTTACTAAACAAGAAAATATATTAAATTCAATGACTTTTTCTATCAAATCGCGATGCGGCAAATCAAGACAAGAAGCTGCCACCGCTGATACATTAATATTTATCAATTCAATCGTGTTGCCAACAATGTTTTGTCGGGAATCGAACCGGCGACTACACGACCCAAGAATGCAATACCGTCCCGCTAATTGACAATGCTCTAAGAAAAAAGTTATGATATCATTATGTTGACGATTTCATTTAGTACAACGTGCTGAGATTTGATTAGTTCCGTCTTTTCGTTTGTGGAAAAGCTGTTCTTTCATTCTTGATTTGTGTACTTTACCTACTTACTTGTCAATTATTTGGGAAGAGATAGTGACAAAAAGTAAAAAAAAAACCGGCCAAGCGCGAGTTGGATTCGCGCATGAAGGGTTCAGTACCATTATCTATAAAATCAGCAAAAAATCATGTCTGTTGTACGGGAGCCCCTTAAATATTTATGTTTTTTTAGCATTTGTTGTTATAGCGGCAACAGAAATACATCATCTGTGAAAATTTCATTTCAACTGTCTAACTATCACGGTTCATGAGATACAGCCTGGTGACAGACGGACGGACAGCGGAGCGGGAGTAATAGGGTTCCTTTTTACCCTTTGGGTACGGAACCCTAAAAATACCGATATCATAAAAATCCACAGAAATGTAAGTAGGCTGTGGTCTATTATTTTACAACCAGCGGCCTAATTGCGTAACACACTTTCCATCACAGTCTTGACCTTTTTGAAGGATGTTACTAATCCATTGCTCCATATTATGTTCGAAAATTTGTATGCTCAACAACGTAAATAACGCAATGAATGTTGTTGAACTGTCAAAATGAAAGCCATTGCGACTGTTAGTGTGTTACGCATTTAACCCCGCTGGTAAGTACTACTTGCACTTTGGTAGTGATCGTATAAAATAAATAAATCAGTTAACTAATCTATCTACTACAGTGTAACCTTAATATAACGAGCCTCAATATAACGAATCCCTCGATTTAACGAATTTTTCAAAATCCCCCTAGAACTAACCTAATCTAACCTCTATACAACAAACCTCATTGTAACAAATTACGCGGTATGACGAATATTTTTTAATTCCCTTGAGTTTCGTTATATAGAGGTTGCACTGCATACAACGTGTAGCTTTAAATGCGCAAAACCTGAAAATAGTTTGATCAGAATAACGAGCACAACATTGAACCACTTTTTAACATAGGTCACATTTTTCAAAAAATCTTTAGTAAAAACTTTGACGTTACATGTTGTATAGTTTTATATTACTCAATTATTTTTTACTGTTGACATTTTTTAATTATTATTTTTGCTGAATTAACTTTAAAGTAATTATTACTTATTCATATTTGTACGCCGTCATCGGCAAAACATAGTGTATCTATACAACGTGTAACGTTAAATGCGCAAAACCTGAAAATAGTTTGATCAGAATGACGAGCAGAATTACTTGAACCACTTTATAAAATAGGTCACATTTTTCAAAAAATCTTCATTAAAAACTTTGCCGTGTCTATTTATTAATAGGTCAAGCAAGCCAATGTCACCGCGGCGCAGCGGCCCGGTGACGGCTCCTCCCCTAGTAAAGCGTCGTCGCAGACGCAAGAAACGATCAGAATGGCCAGTAAAAGTAAAACAGCACATAAAACCTTTAAAATATTTTTAATGACTTATTTTCCCTCTGAAATAGTTCAATTGAATTAAAAAACAGTTGGGGTGTCTGAGGTTTTGCGCATTTAACGTTACACGTTGTATATTTTAATAACAACACCTGTTTTTACTCCACCTATGTTTTACAAATAAAAAACTTTGACTTTTTAACTAACCAATTTAAACATTACATCAGAAACCAACCAAACCCAATCAATCATATTCATTTTTTACAAATCCCTAACTAGGTAACTAAGTATAATAAATTCATCTATTACCATTCCGCTAACTTCGCGTTACAAGACCAAATAATTCGGACATTCGGAAACCCGTATTATCCGAGTAATTCAGTTTGGATATAAGGACACGCCACTAGTGTCCGACTTGTCAGTTCTTGATTCTCATATTGCTCTAATTTTACGAGGCTTAGTTTACTTTTATTTCTGAAGTTTTGCATTGTGGCTTTCAATTGGAAAAGTTCATTCATTCGAATCGGAAATGCAGTCTTGATTACCAATTGTAGCGAAATAAAAAAAAAATCACTTCACTACATTAAATAAAAACGTATATTTTTTTAGGTAAACCAATATTTAAATGTAATTTAAAATAAAATGAAAATAAATAAAAATTTAAATTCAAAACACGGTTATTAGTTACAAGACATATGTTGTTGTTGTAAAAATAATAGGAAAAAGAGAAATCAGGAGAGTTTATCAAATTCAGGGTATCTTTTAGGATACAATTTTATAACGAATTTCACGAACTATCGACTCGATTTCAATCGGGTTTTAGGCTCGTTAGAACTAATTTGCACAGATTTGAACGAACAAACTTGACGCACTGGCGGGTATCAGTACATGCCTGTAGGATCTCAGCAATTTGGGAATAGATTTCAAGGTACTAGGTTTCCATGAATAAATAAAATCATGTAAAAATTGTCCAGCAGCTAAAGCAAATTTTCTATATATCAAAATCAATCGTCGTTTCGTATCTTGTCATGTCAAAAATACGAATTCTATTTTAAAACAATAATAACCAGTCATTATCATTCATTCGTTATTATTCGGAAAAAAGGTTATAACATCAGAAATGAGGTTTTAACCGCAGAGGTAACGCTGCACAATGTAGAAGCTATAAAATTAAATAGACCTACTGTACCTACAACTAAGATTCGGGCAACTAACAGCTTTGTGACAGAATTTTCTTGATTTTTTTTATAAAAGTATAGGTATGTAAGTACAGTACCCCGCATGTCTGCGGTAACACCTTCACCTTGATTTTGCGTAACGTGTCCGGAGTTTCAATGTAATAAAAGTTCAGCTTATACTGGTTTTGTTAGCTTTATTAAATAATTTGAAACTATATAAACACCTTCGTGTATCTAGCCCCAATCACAATAACACCATACCCAATTTTCCACTCACATTCCCTATATTCAAAACAAAGCACATGAAAATGAAACAATCAGAACTTAGACCATATCCCTAATACAGCCAAATAACTATTTACCGGTAGACAAAGCGCCTCGTTGTCCCCACTCTAATATTCTCTCATTGGATGTCCGACAAGGTCCGACTACTCCAATGTCTAGCTGTACTACGGCTACACCTATACGTATCTACCCTCTAATTAACTAGGATTAGCTCTCTATCTCGTACCTCTGGAAATGAGCTTGTTGTGTTCTCCACGGCAGGTATATAGCAAATTCGTGTTCCTATGTGAAAAATAAATGATATGTGAATGTCTGATTCGTCTGAGGAATGTTTTTTAGTCCCATGATGTTGGTGTATTTGTAATCTTTATCCTTGTTTTGTGCCACATCACTTTCGTTAGTGACTGCAAAGATTTTGCGCAAGCCTAAAATGAATGGCCAACAAAATGCATCCTAGATAATAAGCATTATGTGAATTTTCAGCAATATCCCTAATAGTCAAAGCAGCATTCGATTCAAGACTGTTCATGTCAACAATTTTTACTTGTACGTCTAACTATGCCAATACAATAATTTATTGTGCATTTGTCTTTTCTTTTGAGTAACAAGTGATATAATCCTAATTTCGTCATCAGTTTTCTAACCAATCTGTAAGTCTTTAAGTGCATGTAAATTATTATGAAATCGATTCGGAAAAATATCTGATCTGCGTATGTCCGATTAGTCTGAGGAATATTTTTTATGTATTTCCAATCTTAATCCTTGTTTGATGCCACACCTCTTTTATAGCCGTTAGTAAGTTCAAACTTTGATGCAAACCCAAAAATTCCCAACAAAATGCTAAGAATAATCTATGACGGGTACTTAAGCATTATATGGATTTTCAGCAATAAAAAAGCAAATAAATAAATAAATCAATTAATTATTTTTAATTAATCAAATAAGCATTCAATTCAAAACTGTTCATGGCGATATTTTTCACTAATACATCCAATCATGCCAACACAATTTATTGTGCCTCTGTCCTTTCGTTTTGAGGAACAAGCGGTTTCCTAATTTCGTCATCGGCTCTCTAGCCAATTTGTAACTACATTAAGTGCATGTAAATTAGTGTGAAATCGATTCGTATAAGTTCATTACTGGCATCTGATTACATATGCGGTTCTAGTACTCATTTGGGATTCGATTACATTGCCTTGCTTACTTTAGTGGTTGCTGACGACACTATTAGTTCCTAGGATAGTTTATTGTGTGAACTATTCGATTTCTGCGTTTCGTTGGGCGCATTGGTATTTTTAAGAATAAAAAAAAATCACGTACACGAAAAACTGTTGTTTCCAAAATCTTCCAAGTGTACAGTGTTTTTTATGATACAATCAGCACACACAGTAATACCACCTTCGGAAAGCCACCTTTATTATACATTGGTTCCAGCTAAGATAATAAAGCTAAAACTGTCGTCACTTCTTTACAACGTTTTAACTACTTCTTTACTGCAAGACGCTAACATCTCTATCAGTAACGAGCAATTTCTTTAAGAGGGTAATAGTGAACGAAGTCGTTTACATAGTTTACGATCTCTGTACTAAGATCAACATAAACATTAACAATTAACTATTCAATGTAATTACATTACCTCCGCAATGGATTAATGTGTTCGATTGCTGCGATCCCACTGTATTTTTCCTCGTTAGTTTCTCCCTCTGTATCCCAAAGTGGTTTTTCTTTAGCTCCTTTATTGGCAACCACTTTGACTTCAGTATAAATAAAACAATTCAGATACTGCCCTGGAATGGAGAATTTACTGAGACCAGGGTTGAAACTTCCATTACACGAAACGCACTTTATGTTAACTACAGCATGTACTATAATACAAGCCAGCACATCAAGCTACTACAATCTGTCAAATCTCTTTAATAGATTTTCAACTTTATCGCTAAAGTATAAGGTTCAAAGTTGATTGGGGCATTCGACAGTTCCGGGTAGCTTGATGCGCTGGCGTCTGTACGAGTCCCTTCTAATTACCAGTCTTCAGAAATCTCATTAATTTTAACACTCGCATTTCCACTTACTGTGAAGTTTCCCCAAGCAACAAGTACAAAAGTCCCATCATATCAATTCGCTAGCCGGTAATTATAACATTTAAATATGGAAGTCTGGCGTAAACGGTGTCCGTGCAGGCGGAAAGTAATAAGTCCCTTGACACACCGTGATTAGACTGTCATAGGGCGGGAGAGCGTGCATTGTAATCAGGTTCGCGGGCACTGCGCCTCGGATTGTGTAACTCAGTCCACACTTAGATTGGGTAGCGGGCTGTACAAGTAGACGCGTATTCTTATAATGAAATTGACATTTAGATAAAAGATGGGGAATACAAAATACTTAACGTATTTTGTTTTCCCCATCTTCTAAAGCTAATTAACTTCAAACCATTATTCTAAAATCGAGAACTTAAAAACATATTCTTTCTATGGCGTTTAATCATGGTCCAATAAAAGCATGAGATTAGTTTCCAAGTTGTATTATAACAAACGCACTGCATTTTATAAATCTAAGGAATATAAGACAGAACGACTACTGTGGTTTCGATAATCGACGCCTGTCTTCGATAAAATTTTCCTTTTGATTTCCGCCTGTTTTCATCACCATGTCCAAACTCTAATGCAGGAACAAAAGCTTTTTTGTAACCAGTGCACCTCGGGGACGGACCGAGCGAGTCATTTACATAACTGCCTTATTTTATTTAAGAGTAGTCTCGCTCTCACTTTGTTACCGACACGGATATCTTTATGCAGTTCCCATTTAGTCTTTTTTTTCTTCTTTTTTATCCGATAGATTCGCGGCCAGTGTGTTCATGTGTGTCACTGTATTGTTCTATGTAAGGCTACGTGCAGATTGACTGAACCATTTTGATGAGAATTTTACAATTTCTTAATTTACGGAAAAAAAAAATTCTTGTCAATCTTTGAAGCGCATTGTCCAAGAAATATTCTGAAGAAACGACAGACCTACATAAAACACCTGCTACAAGTAAGAGCAACGAAATCACTACCTACGTTTCATCATGAAATTCTATGCTAGACTAATCAAAACTTGCATTATTACTGCATTATTACTATTTTCTAGAAGAAAAACCTACGGTCGCTACAACCAGAGTTTTTGATTTTTAACCGTTGATAAAATTACTGGACCATTAAATAGGAGCCACGTAATTATGAGCTCATAGTTATTTAATATTCTCGTGTCCAACAATAGCTTTATTCATAATTAATAGTTTATGACGATTGTTAAATATAATATTTGCTTTTGCTGTTTGAACTGTTAATATTATAATGTTTTTAGTAGTTTCAACCTCGGCATGAATATTAAAGAGGTCAAACGTGATATTCAAACTTCATGAATATATAATACTTTAACGATAAAAATTTAATATGTTTCATTTGATTTTCATTCCAATTCTTGTTCTTCACTCATTCACAAATGAAATACATACTAACCAACAAACTATTTAGTGTATGGTAATAGTATATGGACCCTACGATTATAGTCTTTCTAAATTCTAAGTATTTAAGTCGTTAAATAAAATCGCTGTCAGCTCCTTTTCCTACTCTCCCTTCTTCGAACTTCTTTTCGTTTCTTGTCCTATAGTAGATATTAAATTGTTCTTCATGTTTATCGACCCGTTTTCGTAAATTGCATCGATGTACTGCTACGGAATAGTCTTCCTTCGGGATAGTCTTCGTACTCTACTAACTGTACTCTGAAAGTTCAGTATTTATTGAGATCAATATTTCTTAAAAGCGAATAAGGACTTGCTTGTTCTGTCAAAAATCAATCATCAATATCCACTTTCTAAAGCAACGTGATTACGGTAAGGTGCTGTGCTGTTATAACCTGAATAAACCTCAAGGCATAAATCCAACATTACAAAACCTATATGTGGTCTTGTCAGAGCTGTCAATGCAAATGAATGACTTGCTGGTAATTTACTAGAGTAACAGTTACTTAACACCTTAATATTGGTTTACTTCCTCAATATTTCTAGACGTGACCCAGTTTCAATCAAGTGAGAATATGGCTGTCATACTTGAAGTCTCGTAAATATGCCTGCAGTGCGATTCTATAACCATCTCACCGTGAAAACTTAGGTGAAGTGAGCGTGGAGTGAGCTGTCAGTGTCATCCCACCTGATACTAGGGATTGACCAAGCATACATTTACAATCATAATCGAGATTTTTATAATATTTTTATGCTAATTCTATTGATAATTTTATATAATTTCAAAGCTAGTATTTTAATTGTCTGTTTTGTGAGGTTTTAATCTAGGACAAAAAAGTCTAGTGCTTATCTGTCTGGAACTAGTCTAGGAAAAAAAAAAGAAAACAAAATTGATATTCTGACTAAGTTTCTGTTTTGCTATTTTATTGTGAAACCCCACAAAATAGTAATGTTTTCACAACTAAAATACTAGTTTTGAAATTGTATAAAATGATCAATATAATTAGCATAAAAAATATTATTAAAATCTCGAATATGATTGGAAATGTTTGCTTAGTCAATCCCTAGCATCAGTGGGATGACACTGACAGCTCACTCCACGCAAGTTTTCACGGTGAGATTTTTACAGAATAGACCGGCTTATAGAGTGTTGGTTAACTTATGGTGTTAACTAGAGCACTGGGAAAATGTGTGGGCAGGAAAGACAATATAAGTTTTCTACTGAAGTAAGGTTATGTTAAGCTAAATGGAATAGCTATCTAGAACTTAAACAATGCCTTCTGCTCAGCTGATTTGTTGAACTTTTTTAACCATTTACTTTTGTTAAAACTATAAATTTTCCTATCGAAGGCACGATGAACCCAATCCTTCCCGTAGATATTTCCATGCCGTTATTATGGCATCTGCTTAGGGTTTAATAATAGTGATATTAGTCCACTGCAAGAGATAGTCTTTAGATACTTCGAAGTTTTAAAAATTCCTACATATAACTAAAAATATTTCTTACATCGCCAACCCCTAACGTCATCAACAATCCATCTACTTCCGTCTACTACATTCCCGTCTACACGATATAAAAGATTTGGTAGTCCAATTTCCATGTTTACAGGTGCTAACAGTGTCAAGTATTGTGACCGCGGCTTCAGGCAACCTGTGCAATGTACCGAATCATTTGTAGCAGATGAAATGTAAATGCACACTCGTTACTCGGCGCCGCAGCGCGCTTCGTATTCATGAGTCCGGTACAATGGAGCTAAATGGTGAGAGGAAGCGGTTTCAGAAATTATTACAATTATGAAATAAGTTTCTACAACGTGTAACGTTAAATGCGCAAAACCTCAGACACCCCAACTCATTTTTAATTCAATTGACCTATTTCAGAGAGAAAATAAGTCATTAAAAAAATTATAAAGGTTTTATGTGCTGTTTTAGTTGTAATGATCATTCTGATCGTTTCTTGCGTCTGCGACGACGCTTTATCGAGGGAGGAGTCGTCACCGGGCCGCTGCGCCGCGCTGACATTGGCTTGCCTTTTAATAAATAGACGCGGCAACGTTTTTAGTGAAGATTTTTTGAAAAATGTGACCTATATTAAAAAGTGGTTCAATTAATTGTGCTCGTTATTCTGATCAAACTATTTTCAGGTTTTGCGCATTTAACGTTACATGTTGTATAATACGAGATACAAGAAATTTTTACAACGCGTACGTTTTTTTTTTATGTAGTAGGTAATTGTAACTAAGGTTAACAATATTTTGTTATCTATGTACAAAATTTAAAAACTGTATCATGAAAAATCACAAAGCTATAAGCTTGTTATGTTACCTTCTTGTCTGTACAAATAGATGGTGACCACTTACCACGCGCCGCTGGCCGACCGGCCGTGACCTGTGTTCTGTGCAAATGATTGCGGATATGTAATTAGTGTCGCCAGTCGCTCGGTATTCAGCTTGTAACCTTTTTAAATATTTTTGGGACAAAATATAACATGGAGTAAAAATTATTGAAATTGATTCAGTTAGTTATTCTAAACAAACTTTATTCAGGTTTGCATATACTAAAAATTATGTTGTATATCTAAATGAACGCTATAGCCTATCCCCCTTGCATATGCTCGATCATGCTCTGGGCTCCCCTGTTTTACCTGAAATGAAAAAAGAAGTTGGAATTGATACCTATTCCAGTATTTCACTTATATACTCCAGTAAACACTTGTATAAGGCATCCCTTTTATACGACAGGCTTTCTTGGGAATATGTTCATTGCACTATAGTCACACGACTATAATAGTGCAATGAAAATATTC
This sequence comes from Eremobia ochroleuca, assembly GCA_949629135.1. Lineage (NCBI taxonomy): Eukaryota > Metazoa > Arthropoda > Insecta > Lepidoptera > Noctuidae > Eremobia > Eremobia ochroleuca. The sequence continues at coordinate 14,363,388 of OX451394.1, forward strand.
CCGCAAGAATCGCTTCCCGCTTGTGACTTACACCTAGCGCCTGTCAGAGGGGTATGCGCACATTATCTTCAAATGTGTCAACAGCTCACGTTCTTTCTCGTTTACTAGGCACTATCCGTCTATTGTGACTTTTTCGACTCGTTGTGCACTTTTTATGAAAGGTTAAACGTCGCTTATTTTTTTTAATAAAATATCACCACTCGTGTTTAAATAAATAAAATTATGTTTTTATGAGACAGAAATGGCCAATCTAAGGTTTTGAATCACGAAAGCTCCCATAGAAAAAAGGATTCTTCATTTTGAGAAGGGCTCGTAGCTAAGTAATAACGTACGTAAGTACATTTGCTGCGGTTGGTCCGTGGAAGAGGCTAATGAGTTGGCAGACCTGGTCAAGTACAATGCGGAGAGGTATGAGTCTCTGACTAATAACCTCTCTTTTAGCTGTACCTGCTCCCAGGAACCCCAGCCTCAAGTTATTCCACCCACACCCTCAGTAGCTCAGTCAGTAGGCAGCTGTATTAATAATGATAGCAATAGTATGAACACTACTTATGTATTTTCTGACAAATTTGGTCAAGGTTTTGGTAGTATATTTAATCAGTGTTCGCCACAATATGTAATTAATCGTTGTTTACCCGGTGCCAGTATTAGCCAATTAATTAGTAATATTAGATTGACAAAAATAAATCCCAATTCTACTGTTATATTATTATATGGGGATAGTTTAACTGTACGAAAAAAGGACATAATTGAATCTGTCCAGTTGATGTTACATCTCAATGAGTCCAATAATTGTAAATTTATTTTTTGTGCCTTGCCATATTCTCATTATTTGTCTGATGAGCAAAATAGGCACATTTATAATTTAAATATGTTAATTTATAATAGGACATGTCATCACAGTGATGCTATTTTATATTTTGATTGTAATCAATTCATTACTGATTACAAACTGACAAATTATACTATGTATTTGCCACCTAGTTGTAGGAGACAAATTGCTAATCTTTTAGCATACAACATACACAGTGACACCGGTACCTGTAGGGTACCTTCGATTACTGTTAGTAGTGGTACTAACACTACTTTTGATACACCTTGTAGTTTAAACTATTAGGTGCGACAACGGGTCAGCCACATATGTTGAATGTTGTACATCAAAATATGCAGGGTCTGTCCGGCAAAGAGCTAGAGTTAAGTTTATTTATGGAGAACTATGATGTTCAGGTGTTATGTTTGACTGAACACTGGTTGAAAGAACATGAAGTAGTGTTTATCAATGATGATAACTTTACCGTACAGAGTGCATTTGTGAGAAAAAGTGCTATTCGAGGTGGCTCATTAGTTCTTGTTTCAAACAAGTTGAAATGTAAGCAACGTTTAGATTTAGTTAATCTTTCAATTGAGCGCACTATAGAGTTGTCTTGTGTTGAACTTGAGCGATACATTATAATTTGCGTTTATCGACCCCCCTCTGGGGATTTTATTAGTTTTGAATCGGTAATGGAGGATTCTCTCAATAGGTTGAAATCAAGTAACAAAAGTATTATTTTATGCGGAGATTTCAATATTAATATTTTAGATGTTACTCCATTAAGTATTAGACTCCTCAATTTGTTTAAGTCTTATAATTTAATTAACTTGTTTTTTGAACCTACTAGAATCACGGCATCTTCGTCAACCTGTCTTGATAATATATTTAGTGTTTTTGATGCCAAAAACAAATTAGTCTTAACTGACTTAACGTCCGACCACTGTGGTTTATTAGCTAGCTTCCCCATGCCATTACATAAACAGCCGCGTAAAATTGAATGCAGGCCTTATACAGCTGCCCGTTGCAAAATGTTTAAAAATAATATAGCTCATAGAATTACACCATCTATAGTAGAACACGAGAATCCTAATGAAATTTATGGTGCCCTTTTTGATGTTGTGCAAAAAGAGTACCAATCTACTTTCAAGACCAAAACTATTAATATTAATGGATCCTCCGTTGGCTTTAACCAATGGGCTACTCCGGGTATTTATAAAAGTAGAGCGAGACTATACGAGTTATATGGTTTGAAAAAATACAGGTTTGACACTCCTTTCCTAGAGTATGTCAAAAATTATTCAAAATTATTTAAAAAGATTAGTGCTTTTGCTAAATCGAAATTTTTAAGCGATGCTATTAAAAATTCTAATAATAAAGTAAAAACGACTTGGAAAATTATTAACAATGAAACTGGTAAATCGGTTAAACAAGAAAAACTACTTGAGATTATGGTAGATAATAAATTAGTTAATAAAGCCGCTGACGTAGCTGAAGCTTTTAATGAGTTTTTTGCCAACATACCTATAACTACGACTCGCTCCTTAAATTCGTCCCCGTCTAAAGCTGAAACCCTTTTGCATAGTAGTGTACCTAAATGTATTCGTTTATTTAGTTTCGAACATGTAACCCCACATGATGTAGTTAATGTTTTTAACCTACTAAAGTTTAAAAACACCGGTGACTACTGGGGCATCTCCATTAAACTTTTAAGTAATATAATAGACATCGTAGCCCCCTATTTAGCTGTTACTTTTAATAAATGTGTTGATTTAGGAATTTTTCCTGACCTCATGAAGAGTAGTAAAGTCATACCTTTATTTAAATCAGGTAATAAAAACGACGTTGGTAATTTTAGGCCTATTTCCATCTTACCTGCATTTAGCAAAATATTTGAAAAATTAATACTCAAGCAGTTGCTAAGACATTTTAATTTAAATAGCCTCCTTCATAATGAACAGTATGGCTTTACAAAAGGTCGTTCGACTACAGATGCGGGTGTTGCTTTGCTGAAACACATATTTAACGCATGGGAGAGCTCGCAAAATGCTATCGGAGTTTTCTGTGATCTTTCCAAAGCCTTTGATTGCGTGCACCATGACACGCTTTTGCGTAAACTAAGTCATTACGGTGTCCAAAACGAAGCTCTCAACGTAATAAATTGTTATTTACATAATAGGTTCCAATGTGTAGATGTTAATGGTGTGAAATCTTCCGCGCTACCAGTTCAGTTAGGTGTACCGCAAGGCTCAATACTGGGTCCATTCTTGTTCTTAGTGTATATTAATGATTTACCATTCCATTTAAAGGGAATCTGTGACGTTGTACTGTTTGCTGATGATACATCTCTTATTTTTAAAGTAGATAGGAATAGACAAGATTTTGACGACGTAAACAGTGCACTCTCAATAGTTACGGATTGGTTTACGTCAAATAACCTAGTTCTCAATGCCAAGAAAACGAAATGTGTAAAGTTCGCCTTACCGAATGTTAGAAATCTAGGACCCAACATCGTCTTAGATAAAGAGGCGCTTGAAACTGTGAGTTCGGCAGTTTTTCTGGGAATAACAGTAGATGCCAAACTTCAGTGGGGACCACATATATCGAGCCTAGCAGGAAGGCTCAGTTCGGCTGCCTACGCCGTCAGGAAAGTAAGACAGTACACTGACGTTGATACAGCTCGTTTAGTATATTTTAGTTATTTTCACAGCGTTATGTCCTACGGTATTCTGCTGTGGGGCAAAGCAGCTGATATACAAAATATATTTGTCCTTCAAAAACGAGCTGTTCGAGCAATTTACCAGCTAGGTGCTAGAGTTTCTCTAAGAGATTTTTTTAAAGATATTGGTATTCTCACGGTTGCATCACAATTCATCTTTGCCAACATCTTATATATTAGGCAAAATATACACTTGTATACTAAAAACAGTGATATTCACAATGTTAACACCAGAAATAAGGACAAACTACGTGCTCCCTTTCACCGGCTTCATAAGGTTCATAACTCATTTGTTGGTCTTGGTATAGCCTTTTATAACAAGCTACCCTCTTCTTTGCTAGATTTGCCTTTTAATGCATTTAAAGCTCAAGTAAAATCTAACCTTTGTTCAAAGGCATACTATTCTATCAACGACTACTTAAGCGATAAGAATAGTTGGTCGCCCTGATTAACTCAAGACAATGTTTATGTTCTTTCTCCAGAATTAATTTACAAAGAATTACTGATAGGTTATATGAGCTCATTATACAATTGTTTTTTTATTGGGCTGTATAAGTCAAATCAGTTTAATTTAATTTTAATTTTATTATTGACATAATCAACCCATTGGAATGTTTTCTAATGAGTTGATTGCAATATGTGGTTAGCTAGTGACCTCGACAATTGATCATATAATTCTTACCTGAGCAACCGGCAGCAAGTTCGTCATGCTCCCTTAGATGTCACTGCTTGCGGTAGCGTCGGGGGTCGGGTTGTCTCCTTCCCTCAAATATGGCGAGGGGGGTAATGGCTGACCTTTGCGTTATGCTCGTGAACGGGTGCTGCTTGTGGTGACTGGTCGTCTTGCTGACCATGGTTTTATCATTGTTATCATTATTAATAACTTGTTTATTTAGTTTCCTTATGGTCCTAGTTTATCATTTGTGACTACAAGCGACAGCTATGTAAACTGAACCCAGCATTGCATAAATATGTTAGCGGTCACGCCCTTTATGCCTGGAGGCTTTTATTTAATTTCCATTTATTAATTTTTGCTTGAGTATGTATAGTTTTTTATTGTATTTCTTGGTATATTGGCGTTGCCAGCTGACATATGGCAAATAATTTAATTTAGCGTTCTGTGTCTTGTAATGTTAATTGCTTTGCATACCTTGTATTGTATTCAGTCAAGTATATTTTCTAACTGAACAGACAGCTGTGCTGCTGGGGAGTTTGTTGCGCCACTTCTTCTTCCCAGCGAAAGCACTAGGAAGTGGTGAAGGGCGGGCGTTTTGGGGGACTGTCTTTTGTAATTTTGACGTTCGAAAAGTGCTGATTCTCAGCCTAGTTTGAATAAATGACTTTTGATTTGATTTGATTTGATTTGATGGGTGACCATCCATTACATATTGAGACCCCTTCGTGAAACGGAAAACGTGTTAAGCCGTTGGTCCCGCCTGTCATACGCAGAGTTTTGACAGTCATTACGGGTAGTTAGAAGCCCAAAAACTGACACCCAGTTCTACCAAGGGGTATCTTGTTCCACAGGTACTGGGTTGTGGAGGTCAGATAGGCAATCGATTCATGTACAGTATTGGTATTTAGCTGCATTCGGTTAGACTAGAAGCTGACCCCAACATGGTTGGGAAAAGGCTAGGCAGATAATGATTCATAATATATTGATGTTTTGGTAACTTTGTAACTGTCTTTAATTTTTCGCAAATCTAGCTTTATCAGTGCCTTTATTATCTAACAACTATTTCCGCAACTGACCGCTATACGCTTGCCTAGCTCTAGTAGGACATTATTTTAATTTAGCCTTGTCTGGTCATCAGCGCCGGATCACCGGTATGATAAGTGCTTGCTAAACATACCTTTTTGTTAAAAATAAAAGACGGCCGTTGACAACAATAAGCTGCCTACTTAATATACGACAAGAAATAATACTAAAGAACTTGCTCATTACCACTGACTTCGATTCCAGCCACTCACTGCTAAGGCTCACACAGACAGGCGCGACTCTAGTGGAACAATTTCTATGAAAACTTCATGGAAATAATTTTATTATTCTACCAGAACCGTGTCGCACCGTCGCGTCGCGCCTGCCTGCGGGAGCCTTTACCCCTTTACTTTATTTTGAACTAGTATCCGCCCGCAACTTCGTTTGCGTAGAATTCAGAATTCCCGGCGTTTAAATCCTATTATCCGTTTTCCCGTAGAAATGAAGCATTTTCCCGCGGTAAAAAGTAGCCTATGTTCATCAGGGATAATGTCGGCTTCTAATGGTAAAACAATGTTTCAAATCGGTCTAGTAGTTTCGGAGCCTATTCAATACAAACAAACAATCAAATCTTTCCTCTTTATAATATTAGTATAGATAAGCAACGAAGACTGTCCGGTTTAACAACGACATAAAACTTATGATTTATTTTAATAAAACCATCCCCAATGATATGCAGTTGCGAAATTATAAAACAAAATGGCCACGGGGTCCAATTCTCAAGTCAAAATTTATGCGTTCCATACTGCCGAGCGATGCATCTCCTTTCCGTGTCACCCGGGCTGGGTCCAATTAAGTTCAACTCACGACCTCGGATTGAGGCGGCGAAGGGAGCGATTGAAACCGTACACGGTGTGAACATGTGGACGGTGTAATTGAAATGGATAAAACTGAAAATTTTGCAGTAAACAAGTAGAGATTTAATTTAGCACTTTTATGTTTCATCGTCTGGTTTCGACACCAAATATTTGAATCATCTGCCTAGCCTTTTCTCAACTACGTTGGGGTCAGCTTCCAGTCTAACCGGATGCAGCTGAATACCAGTATTTTACATGGAGCGACTGTACTCTACAATCCAGTATCTAGGTAATACAATACCCCTTGATAAGACTGGTCGTCAGATTTTCGGGCTTCTGACGACCCGTAACGACTGTCAAAGATCCACGAATGACAGCCGGGACCAACGGCTTAACGTGCTTTCCGAGGCACGGAGGGGTCTTGGTACGTGAAGATGGTCACCCATCCACGAACCAACCGCGGCAAGCATAGCTTAACCTGATCGATCGACCCGTGCGGCTGTTAGCCCCTCATACCTGAATAAAGTAATAATAATAATAATAATGTTTGAATAGTTTTTGAGAATATTAGTAGTGACAATGTTAGTCTTAGAAATTTAATTTTATTATTATCCATTAACGTCCCACTGCTGGGAAAGACCTCCCTACTCTCTTTATATCTCTCTCTGGTCAGAGCTACCAAAGCTAATTTAATATAAAGGCAAAGGACATCGCGGCAGACCGACAGAGATGGCGAGATGAGCACCAGGGTAATTGCGTAACACACTATCAGTAGCAATGGGTTTCATTTTGACAGTTCAACAACATTCATTGCGTTATTTACGTTACTGAGCAGACACATTTTTCGAACATACGGAGCAATGGATTACCAATATGCTTCAAAATGATTCAAATTGAGAGTAATAGTGTGTTACGCAATTAAGGTGCTGGACTCTTTAATAAAGATTGCAAGAAAAGCTGTAGAAAAACTGATGGCCCAGGACAGGGTGCCTACACGTTACACCGGATATACTTCGTATCCCTCTGATGCAAGCCATAACGTGACTCCACATTTATATCACACTTGAACAGAATAATTAAAATTAAATCCAGCAACTGTATTTACACCTTTCAAGCAATTTTTTGCTCGGTTAACTCAAGTAGCATGCGTGTAATGATAAAAGCAAATGATACAGTCTGCTTCACAGTAATTCTTTAGTCAACTTCGACGCAGGTGTAAGAGAATTGCGTATTTTCTGCAATCTACTTGTTGCTCGATTTATTTCCGACTTGAAAGGTTTTCACCTAATAGTGATACATTCGCCCTGTTTTACAGATAAGGACAAAACTGTATTTATATTTATCACACATATCCCCTTTTACGACAGATTACAACATAATGATGGACATATCTTGCAGATTTGTTCTAACCGAAAGACATCATTTTTGATCACCACTCTAACGTACTGGCGCCGTGCTGCGATACCAAAAAAAAAAAAAAACAATTGAACACTTTTGTTTAGTCCATTGTGAGAAATGATTTCTAGATTTCTACGCAAAAGCGGCTGTTAAGCGCTTTTCTCATGGCCTCACGACGGCCTCAGTCAGGACTTCGTGCTAGAGAAAGCGGAAAGCGGGTCGCTGCTAGATCACCGCTATTAGATTGTCATGCATGTTGGATGAGGTAATTAATTGTGACAGATCATTTTGCAGGAGTTCACTCACTTGGCGTAACTACGATTTATCGTAGGAAAACTTGGTCTTGTTTGATTTGTTCTTTATGCTTGTTTTAGGATATTTTGTCAGACCTGCAACCTAATTGCGTAACCAACTACCAACCTTAATCTGAATCATTTTGAAGTATATTGCTAATCCATTGCTTAATTTGTTCGAAAAAATTGTCTGCTCAACAATGTAAATAACGCAATGAATGTTGTTGATCTGTCAAACTTAAAACCATTGCTACTGATAGTGTGTTACGCAACAACCCTGCTGATTGTCGTTCTAAATCCAAAGCAAGAATATAACTATTTAAACATACTTACCATTATTATACTCTTTTTAATGTAAAACTTACTCCATCTGAAAGCATTGCCATCCTTGAAATATTCGCTACCTCTTTACTCAAGATAACATTTTATTAACCTCACATACATTATTAAACCACTATATTTTAACGTTAGGTAGAGACGCCAGCACATTAAGCTACCCGAAACTGTCAATTTTTTCCAATCAACTTTGAACCTTATGCTTTAGCGATAAAGTTGAAAACCTAATAAAAAAAATTGACAGATTTTAGTAGCTTGATGTGCTGGCTGTGGCTGTGCATTAGAGAAATAATGCCTAGCATACCACTAATTGTAAACCTACTTAGCCTGAAAGATATGCGTGATTTAATACACAATGTATGTAGGCCATCGGCTTCCAACCACTTATAAAACACAAAATGCTGTTCATATATGTATGCAGATATACTACCGTTTCGTGACTGCCAACGACATTAATAGGTACATACCTACACACACATTAACATTAGTATTACAAGTTGGAACAAGCGTGAAAATGAGCTAAGTGGAGAAACTATCTGCGCAAATTCTCATGCTCTTAATGAATTCATGTCGGATTCCTATGTGTTACTGTCAGATGTGTGTGAAGAGTCGTTTCAGTTTGATAATAATAAAGAATAGGGAAGCGTGAAAACGTCATTATTAGAAACATCCATGGGTGAAATTAAGGGCAGTAGTGGTCCCGTGGTAACGGTTGCAACTTACGAGTTGTAGCCTGTAGGTCGTAAGTTCAAACCCAGACAGGCAGTATACTTTGTGTAAATTATTTCATCACCTCTGATAAATAAATGATAAATGATTTATTTTCTGTAAGTAGGTCTGTACTAACACTTTTACATTTCAATCATATTTTTTTTAAACTAGATGAGGTCGGCGTTTCCTATCTGACTACTCTAAGAAGAAAGGCCGAAACAAACTCAGAGGTCACAGTCTCTTTTAAAGTCCAGACATAATCTTGGTCAGATCATGTGAAGACCATGTAGATTGGTGTCTGAAATGGTCTTTTGAGTAAAGAACCATACAAATTGAGCGGACCTGTCCAGTCAGTGCACGCTCTCAAAATGGTGAAGGAAAACATCGTGAAGAAACACGCATGTCCAAAAACCAAAAATTCGAAGACATGTGATATCTACCAACCCGGTATGGGCCCGCGTGGTGGATTACGGCCCACTGCCTCTCACAGAGAAGGCTTGTGTCCCAGCAATGGGCTGATTATGGGTAAAATTGACTCCATGCTAAATAGATTAATTGCGATGAAAAACATACCATTACTGAACAATACGATTCGTTTCACAATAAAGAAACTGGACTAACGTCCAATTCAAAGTTGACAGATGTTGTATTACACAATTTGCGTAATTGTACGTTTCTGTAAAAACGTATGGGAGGTGTGGTATTTAAATATAAACTAAGGGTCGAACGAGAATGTTAACGGCCGCCTTTACGGTTCGTTTACTGTATTTGTACGGGAGAAATACAATTTTATTGATGTAAATAAGCAATGGAAATAATAACACAGCACTTTGATGTAGAATTAGCGTTCCCATTGCATTTTTAATGTCCTGTAAAGAGGGACCAGGAAATGAGAGATACCATTACGTATCCTGATTCGAATGTATACATTGTTGATAACGATGGCTATGTTTGACAATTCATATTTTACTGAATACTTATGATAAGGAGGAACGCTGACACCTAAGATACAGGACATGTCCTAGTTTGGGTGTCAGGAGTTTCACACAACGTGCATATACTTAGCCTATTAACATAAGGATTATAAGTGACAATCCGCGGCTAAAGGTACCTTATGGACGTTTATAGTTTCGAAGATATTGAATGTTTTGTAAATTTTGCAAGAAATATAGATTTTTTTTTTATTGCTTTTTCGCAAAGCATAAGATCTGAAATTTATTTCCCTGTTATTATTTTTTATTTAACTTACAACGGCAAGATAGTGTTCGAGGTGACTGAACTTAAAATGTCTGTTTCTCGAAATTGCACAATTTCGAATATAATTTAAAAAAAATTATATCTCCGTAACAAAACATCGTAGGAGGTTGATCTTTTTTGATATCTACAGCGTATTAATCGCAGATTACTAGCGTATGCATAACTCCATATCGACCACAAGGTACCTTTAGCCGCGGATTGTCACATAAGATACTTAAGTACATAATGCACTGTTGACACTTTTCTTTCTCCTTATTGTATTAGGCTTATGAAATAAATAATTATTATTATTTATACTAGGGCCTTGTGATGCGGATATTTCGAGCAAATGCTTTGATGTTTTTAGTATGAATGTAGATACGAGAAAAAAGGACGACCAAGACAACTATAATTGAAGTTTGTGAAAGATAATCTATGCCCAGGTCGTGGGTTCGATTCCCACCCAGGACAAATGTTTGTGTGATGAGCACGATCATTTGTTCTTTGTCTGGGTGTAGTTTATCTATAATATGTATGTATTTAGAAATATATATGTATGTTTATCAGTTGTCTAGTACTCATAGCACACTGACTCGACTGATGATAAAATAAAATCAACAGTACATTAATAAATTAATGACGGCACGGTTGGCGCAGTGATTAAGCGATTGACTGCTGCGCTGCGTGTCGCGGGTTCGATTCCCGCACGGTAAAAATATTTGTATGACCTACAAGTAGTTGTTCCGGGTCTGGCTGTTTGTGTATGTGACTTTAAATGTTTGTAAACGCACCCACAATACAGGAGAAATTCCTAGTGTGTGCAACGTTTAAAAGAAAAAAAAAATATTCTCGTGCAGTCGATTGTGGCAAATAGATTAGCATCATTCTAGAGAGCGGAAGCCAACATTTTGACAACCTCGTTAGTCTAAGCCTATTCTGTTCCAACAATAACTATTTTGTTGTTGTTAATATACATAGCACACTTAATCAGCCTTCCCACTGCTGGGACATAGGCCTCGTCTCTGTGAGAAGGAGTGGGCCGCTCTCCACCTCGCGAGCCCAATGCGGGTTGGTAGGTGTCACGGTATACAACGTGTAAATACAACGTGTTAAATGCGCAAAAGCTGAAAATAGTTTGATCAGAATGACGAGCAGAATCCATTGAACTACTTTTTAATATAGGTCACATTTTTCAAAAAATCTTCATTAAAAACTTTGCCGTGTCTATTTATTCCTAGGTCAAGCCATCGCGGCGCTGCGGCCCGGTGACGACTCCTCCTTCGATAGAGCGTCGTCGCAGACGCACGAAACGATCAGAATTGCCCTTGGTTGACTGGTAGAGAATGCCTAAGGCATTAAGTCCGCCTTTGTACCTTTTCGTGTGCGAAAAGTTTAAATAAATAAATAAAACCTCTACGATTTGTTTAACAACAATTGATTTGTTTTACAATTCGTTGATTTTCTCTCTGAAATAGGTCAATTGAATTAAAAATCAGTTGGGGGTCTGAGGTTTTGCGCATTTAACGTTACACGTTGTATTAAATTGTTTGGTTCTGTAAACATGCCGGTTTTCTCACGAGGTTTTCCTTCACCATTTTGAGAGCAGTGGTGATGAAGTAATCACCACAAAGTAAATCACTTGTCTGGGTTTGAACTGACGACCTACACCTTGTAAGTCGCTGCTATTACCGGGCCAACACGGGTTCCGTACTCCATTCCGTCTCCGTTTGTTATTATTGCATTTTTATTTTATTTATTTATTTATAGTATAAAACTAAGTTGCTTCCCGCTGTCTGTCTGTCCCTATGTATGCTTAGATCTTTAAAACAACGAAACGGATTTTGGATGATGGAGTGATTCATGAGGAAGGTTTATATGTATAATAATTGCATAATATAGTAGAGAAACACATTTTAGAGCCATTATTTCTCGTAAAAAGTATAAGGTAAAAAATGTTTTTTGTGGGTTATCCCTTAGAGATAGACATATACCATCCCGGACATTTTTGTAGACCTTTTTAAGATGTACAATACTATAGTACATTATTTTGATCTATCTCGTAGGGTTCAGCCAGCGTTTGCAATGTAAGCGCAAAAAAATGTGTTTATTTACGACATCACATTAGAAACCTCTATAATTATCAGGGTTTCTCTACTGTATTATGCATGTATTATACATATAAACCTTCCTCTTGAATCACTCTATCTATTAAAAATAGTTTTAAAGATCTAAGCATATATAGGGACAGACAGACAGGGAAGCGACTTTGTTTTATGTAGTGATGATGAAGAAAAATCTTATTCCTTTTGCCTACGCATATCTGTGACAATAATTTGTAAACTCAAGTAGTTAAAACACGGAAAGTTAAACCTTAGAGGATCTTGCTTGTAACCAGCGAAAATACTAAGATAAAGAACACATGAAAAGTTTTCATCGTAAACTGTACTTTGTTATACTTTCTTCAGCTAATAAACAGTACCATACCGACTATAAAACAGTGAAGTTCCAACGCATTTTGTCCTGGACTCGGCGCCGTCGCACTTCTCACTTTTTCACATATTTTGCTTTCTCTACCCTCGTTTGTTTTGGATGGTTATATGAAAACTTTTTAGTACTGAATTTTCTTAATGAAAGTGCATACAAAAGGAGTGTGATCCTGATGGATATACGGTGAAAGTTCATCGCCTTTGTTGGAGTACAAGAAGCATTGTATAAAGTCCTTTGTGATCAGGAACAAAAACGTTGAACAATGCTTCCTCCCCGATTGATTGATTAATTAACTTAATTTCAGTAGCTCTTCGGGAATGTGTAATATTTAATGGCAGGAATTCTGTTCTGAAGTACGATTGTTTCATTTCTGAGTGGGTACCTACTTGTTTATTTCATAGGTATTAGAACGTGTATTGATATTACGTTTTAGTGTGCCCCTAGCCTATTTGTGAATGAATAATAGGTTTGAATAGGAAATAGAAGGTTATAAAGTGAGGCTGTAATGTGGTAAGTAAGTGGTAATGTCCCTGAGAGAACAATTAACAAAAGTATCATTAAAGTTTAATCATTCATTACAATAAGTGATATTCTGTTCTAATTAATCGTGTATTTAAATTATTTTGTGTATTTTGTATGCCAAAATAAACACAGGTATTATGACGAAATATGTCATTGCACAACATTTTTTTTTTTTACCACCTTTTGTATATCCGCATGTAGCCTACAGCCTATTCATATTCATTTATTTGCATACCATAATGTTTATAAAGATGTTAATGCTAAAGTACAGTTATGGACCCTGTTAGGGCACAGCAACATGGTATTAACCTAATATTAAATTAAAAAAAAAAAAAATAATAACAATTCTTATAAAATTATGTGAACTTATAAATTATCTACGTATCAAAAGTTATAGATAGAAATTATTTACAATGATATAATTATTGAGATAATTGTATAAAATATGGTTTTTGTTTATTATTTAAGTGTTCATTTATATTATAGTACTCATAGGTATTCATCATCATCATTATCATATTCTATGAACAATGTTATAATATGCATATAATGTTCCCACTGCTGGGATACAGGCCTCCTTTCTTCGATAAGGCTATAATCTAACATGCGGGCCCAGTGCGGGTTGATAGATATCACAAGTCTTCGAATGTTTGGTTCTAGGACACGCCGCATAATCGCATTTAAAGCAAATAAATGACTGACTTTTCTGGCCTTTAGATTTCAAAAATACAAAAATGTTTATTTCTTGACAATAGTTATTTACATTTACATTTTGTCATTTACATTTTGCCTGTGTTAGAAGACGCCGCTCTTAGGTAGGCTAAAGGTGAAAAAAACTACTGACATTTTACAAAAGATACAATAGATACTTAAATAGTATGTGTGTTCGCATATGAAGTAGGAGGGATGTGGGGGTGTAAGGGTGAGAGTGGTGTGATGTGATGTGAGTAATGTGATGTGATGTGAGTGATGTGGTGTGACGTGAAAGTGCCCGACATTCGTGAGTCTTGTGACTGTATGTGTGGTGTGTGTATGTGTGTGTGTGTGTGTGTGTGTGTGCGTGTGTTGCGTGCGTGCGTGCGTGTGTGTGTGTGTGTGTGTGTGTTAATTCATGTGATGAAGGAATGACTCAGTATATGTGTATGTAAATGGCTTTATCCAGTCTGTTAGTTTTTTTTACATTCATGTAGTGGGTCGGGATATATGAATATTTGTTTGTTTACCCTATTATACAGTTTAGCTGCTCGAAAGATTTGCATCATATTTCTTGTGATTTTATTGCAAATTAGATAAATAAATAAACTTACACAACACAACAGGTTACAAGCATACCATAACAAAACATTCACATTTAATTCAGAGAACACAATGGTACATTAATAACCACAGAGCAATTTGACACAAGCCCGAGGCAAAACTACTTAGCCTATTTCCTTCACCTGATTCTTCCACCTTGCACAATATGCTTCCCAGTTGACCCACTCTAACAGCAAGATCATAAAGTATATCATTTATCATTAAAACTCATAATATTTAAGACGCAATCTTCATAAATAAACCCGAAACTTTACTTCTACAGATTTCTAAATTCGATCGTCTACTGTTTCTGATCTTCAAAACCATTCTTCTTTTTAAATTAACCACAATGTGACGTCTATAACCATCAGCCTAATGGCGTGGCGTTTAAACGAAAACGCCTCTCCATGAGTGCTCCATTAATAAGCTAACTGGGATAAAATATCGCACGCTCTACAGTTTCCTCTGAAAATGTATTTATACGTATAAAAATTAATCGCATCTGACAGATAAGTCGATATGTCTATACGTTACAGCTCCTTAGGACGGAATAGACCGCTATTTTAATTCGTTCTATCAAACGGAACGTTCGCACGTTATAAATAAGGCAACGGACAGACTGTCGCGACGATTCCACTGGCAATATTTCACAGCCAGCTAACGCATCGGGTGTTCGTCTTACTTAGATTGTAAAATTGTGGATAGTCGTAGATTTTTTAAAATCTGGTTTTGAATCTTTGTTTTTGTTGTTTTGAGCACAAAATAAAGTTGAAGAGTTTCGGAACCGTGTTTATTAATAAATTCATATGAAGATATGGGATGTAACGTAAAAAAAACATAACTATCGGAAAAAAAATGATCAGCTGCAAATGAAAAGACGATGTAAATTCCATTGGTATTGGTAAGCTTCGATTATAATGTTGGGTCAGTTTAAAATTATTCCCTGAATTATCTGAAAAAAACACAATAGAGATGTTGGTTGGTCCATGCCTCTATAACACTAACTCTTGGTCAGATCCAAGGATATAAGGCGAAACATTTCCTATCCAGTATCCACTCATCTCGATTCTATGACAGCAACGCATCGGGAGTCCTTTGATGATTCTGCTTATGAATATCGTGAGTGTATCTACTACGTTGACAGCGTAGCGGGAATACGCGACCATCCGAACGAAGCCAACGAATATGTTCCTACTGATTACATTTGTATACGGTTATTCGGTTTCTATTTTATTTAGAGGGGAAAATGTAGCGGAAATCTGTCATCTGGATATGATTGTGGTGAAATGTCATTTGATTGCGGGGTATCGGTGATTTTTCTGTGATAGATAGTGTTTGTAGATGTCTTATTACTTCAGTCTGCTTTATAGTCCTTTTTAGGGTTCCGTTGTAAACAAGGAACCCTTATAGTTTCGCCATGTCCGTCTGTCCGTCCGTCCGTCTGCAGCTTAGCTCAGAGCCTCTTGGTATTAGAACGCTATAATTTGCCATGGATATACATACACGTAAAGTGGGGATACATTTTTTTTCTCCTCTATCCCATAGCACACTATGGGGAAAAAAGAAAAGACCCTTAGAGTCTTTTAAAAATATTACGGGTCTGTGAAATATAATTTTCGATTCAGAGATCGGTTTGTGAAATACGAGTAAGCTTTAAATTGCTAATATTTGTTAGAGTGAAGTGTGTGTCTCTCTGCCAACTAAATGGTTGTTTTTGGATATGAAAAAAATCACGGTAGTAATATACAACGTGTAACGTTAAATGCGCAAAACCTGAAAATAGTTTGATCAGAATAACGAGCAGAATTAATTGAACCACTTTTTAATATAGGTCACATTTTTCTAAAAATCTTCATAAAAAACGTTGCCGTGTCTATTTATTAATAGGTCAAGCTAGCAAATGTCAGCGCGGCGCAGCGGCCCGGTGACGACTCCTCACTCGATAAAGCGTCGTCGCAGACTCAGAATGGCCAGTAAAACTAAAACAGCACATAAAACCTTTACAATTTTTTTATTAACTTATTTTCTCTCCGAAATAGGTTAATTGAATTAAAAATCAGTTGGGGTGTCTGAGGTTTTGCGCATCTAACGTTACACGTTGTATATAACGAAGTTAAAATAAAAACTATAATAGCTACGTAGGCTTTACAAGTTTACGAGTATGCTTTCTTGGCCAACCAGATCACGGTAAGCTGGACCACAAAGACACCTTACATACAGGGTCAAATTAATTTAAAATTAATCGATTACCTAGCGAAACTTCGCAAACGTATCGATATCTAAACATGATAAAACAAAAAAGAAATTCATTTGATGAATTTAAGTGTTTTGTTAACTACGAAAAACAAAAAAACACTCATACTTCAAGTAACACATTACAAACGTTGGTTCAAAAAAAAAATCATCAAATCTTTTTTATTTTATCGTGTTTAGATATATTATAGATACCCATAACTGCTGTGGAGTTTCGCTAGCAGTAATAATTAATGTAACCACATATGCTCAATAGAATAGAAACTTTTATTTCAGACATGAGTCCATAGGGTTGTAACAATTTTATATAACAATTCTTAGTGTTAGTTTAACATAGTTAGTTCACTTTTATCTGAAGTATAAATATCACAGCTGGACATACTTTCTATACAAAAGCTGCGAAAATGCAATATTTATTCCTGAGATAAAAGTTAGCCTATTGAAAAATTAGACTTAAGAGTAAAAAAAAAAACTTTTTTATTATTTAAATGATTTGATTCCAACTCACTATCCCTCTAAATTACGCATGTATAGGTTACTACCAGCCAGGTATACTTACTGCCAGCATAACCGACAAAAAAAACCCTCAGAGCAAATTGTCGCCGGTAACAAGATGTCGGAGAGGCTGCGGTTTCAAGATAATGTTTTGTGGTCTCGATGATGGCCCGACATCAAACTAGGTGTAGGTAGGTGCTGTGACCTGAGAGCAATCATTGTAGTTTGGCTTTACATTATGGAAGTAATTCTACTGTGAAGGATTAAGGGGAGGATAAAGTAAGGAATGTCAGGGTGGATGGAGGGTTATTAGCAACAGTGTTGTTTCGTTATCAGTAAACAGAAATCATGCGATTAGCTTGCTTTGTCGTATTAAGGGCTGATTTGACGAAAATCAGATATTTTTTATCCCTAGACTAAAATTGATGTCTGACATAAAAATTCAAAATTTATTCTCAGGATAAGACTTATTTTAGCTATAAAAGTTTGGTGAAATACGCCCTTAGTAATACTCAGAAAATGCTCGAAAAACGATCCAACAGTTTTCTTCAGCGAAATAAACAATTTATATTTGATTTCCATTCAATATTCGACTGAAAAATAAATAATGAGATTCACACGATTCACAATATCGCAGAATAATTTTTTTAAAGTTCACTGAAATACTTTCTATAGGTTCATTATAAATGAATATGTTACTCCATTGTATTGACAAGCATAATGTAACAGACTCGTAGTGCTAGTAGGTAACAAATTACTTACAATTTAAAAGCTCATCATCTGCCTAGCCTTTTCCCAACTATATTGGGGTTGGCTTCCAGTCTAACCGGATATAGCTGAATACCAGTATTTTACATGGAGCGACTGCCTATCTGACCTCCACAACCCAGTTACTAACAAGGAAGGTATCCCGACGTGTCACCTCCGATTTTTTTGTGGCTGATATATGTTATTCTCCATCAAATTTTAAGAGACACGTATTTTTTTTTTTTTGCCAACGCGCCTTTTTTGGTGGTGAAGGGTAGCCCCCTAAACATTACCACCTTTCGGGGCAGTTTGAGGGTTTAACATACTTCTAGTTAATATTTTTCTAAAAGACCAAATGGATATTAATATATCCATTTGGTCTTTTGGAAAAATATACGATACACCTAGGTAAGACTGGTTGTCAG
This sequence comes from Eremobia ochroleuca, assembly GCA_949629135.1. Lineage (NCBI taxonomy): Eukaryota > Metazoa > Arthropoda > Insecta > Lepidoptera > Noctuidae > Eremobia > Eremobia ochroleuca. The sequence continues at coordinate 14,381,673 of OX451394.1, forward strand.
ACTTTCGGGCTACCCGTAACCACTGTCAAAAATCTACGAATGACAGCCGGGACCAACGGCTTAGCGTGCTTTCCACAGACCAACCGTGGCAAGCGTAGCTTAACCTGATCGATCGACCCGTGCGGCTGTTATTATTTAGCCACGGACCCCTCTTACAAGTTAATAGCTAACACATAAAAAAAGAAAAAAGGGGGGGTAAAATTCATAGGACATCATCATAAATTAAAATAAATATTGACAACTATTATAAACATCCTCTCATTATGACAGCAAAAAGCCATTTCTTTTTGATAACCAAATAACCTTTAAAACACATTACAAAAATAAACTTGTAACACCAAAACTCGAGCGTCCAAAATGTCATACTACCCACAAAACGAAATTATTTCACAATCCTTCACGGTTATTGAAAATATAAAATTGAGATAATTATTAAAGGAGAACTTAATTCCACGTTGGCGATATAAAGCATTAAGTTGAAATTGTGTGTGGTTAATTATTTGCTGGCATTAAAACAAATAGGCCGTCGACAAAATGGCGCTGATAATTGCGGCGTATCAAGAATGTGCGGCCGAAGTATTTTTGTACTACAATTTTATTTATTGGTCTTTTCCTTTTTTAATGTGCAGGTAAATTGAATTATTAACTCGTACACGTCTTCTTAGGATTCCGAGGTTTGTAGTATTATCAATATAAGTCTGTATGTCTGTCGTCAACATTGTACGATTACATCGTACATTTATTTAGTGCGCTAGCATCATAAGCATATTTTATTACCTTATGTAAGTTGATGTACGTATTACTAATTTATTGAGAACAATTTTGGACTAATCTTTCTGACTTCTCGATGAATAATAAATCATTAGAAGCTTAGTTTTCTTCCATCCCAATTTAACTCATGTATTAATTAGCAAGCAAGTTCTCGTAGAAAGATTTTAACTTATAAAACGGCTAAGTTCATATTAATAGAATAGATAACTTTTATTCCAGACAGGAGTCCATTGATAAGGTAGTAAAAAATTTAATTAACTTCTAGTTTTCGTAGGTTAAATACATACCATTAAATTTAGCGTGGAGTTGCATCCACCTCCTCAGGATCGGAGAATCTCACTGATCTGGGAAAACGCATGCGCGCGATATTAATATCAAGTACCTAAAGCTTCCAAAAACTTCTAACTCAATTTAGGCACAAAAACAAGGTAGGTATGGAACCCTCGAAGACAAATTAACTCCCGCTTTGGCTGTTTTTTTGTACTAGCATTATCTATTTAGAGTAAATAACATAAAACCAGCTGCGGACACGTGCTAGCCGAGTGTAATGGCATCTTGCAAGCTAAGTTTTTAATTAGGATAAAGTAAATGCCAGGGTGTGCGTGGTGGTGGCAGGTGGAGCAGGGCCCTAACAAAATGTCTGACGAGAGAAGGCAGAACAAACAGCCAGACGAGTGGCTGACCTGACAGAAGATTGCGGGGAAGACCTGGATGAGACCGGCACAGACCAGGGAAGCATGACAGAAAATGTAGAAGGCCTACAACGGGTGGAACAAGGCTGACAATGATGATGAAATGGATATATAGGTAAGTACGTACTCTGACCAACTGAACTACACGATGGCCGTACTCAGCCGATGAAAACTGCTCAAGGATCTCCGGTAAAATGTGTGCACCAACATTATCGTACTATGAATGGAATAATTATGATAAATCTGAAAATTAATCAATTTATTTGCCTGTCCTACATGAGTCAAAATAACTCGTGCCAGTGTAATTTTGTTTCACTGTTCATGTCCTACGCATTTGGGTTGTCCGAATAAAATTAATAAATAATCTGACACAACTAAAAATGAATGAAGTTATTACATGATTTATTTACGTTTAAAACAACTAATTTTATCGTTGTGGGGTAATCTTAAGCGTGCCGCCCTGGTGACCTGTAACTAAGGTTTATTCTTAAAAACTAACGTCACGTAAGTCTCTTAAAATGGTCGAATGAAGCCAAAACATTGTTAATTTCTAAGGCAACCAATTGTAAAGAAAGAATAAATGAAATCCTTTATTAATTTAATTTCATACTCAAATTTCTTTAATTCACTTTATATACCTTTAGTGTACCTTGAAGTAACTTGGAAAATTAAAGTTTCCAACTTATTTGTTACGACGCCGTTGAATAAAATGTAACGCTAAACGTAGAGAAGCTTTTACTTGAATAGAACAACTTTACCGTTTGTCATAAGTTTTTATTTACTCACAAACTTACTTTTTGCTTATAAGTAAGGTAATAAAAATTCACAAGAATATGGCGTTTAGGAATTTTTTAACATCACCTGAAGGGCTGTTAAATATTTTATGGTGTTTTAAACGATATGAGCCAGAGAATCTATGAGTTATCTTTTGAATCACGCCTTTAAAATCGTTAATGGTGCATCGTAACGTATCGTATCTTGATGTTTTTGTCGTTTACTATCATTTAAATTTCTTCATCAATTCTTTTCTATTTTTCTTACTTCAGTGTCACTAAGGTAAACGCTCCTAATACGGCGGTAGTCAAAATCGCTTCCTATTACGGTGGTATTTCTATTTTCGCGTTTTATTCCCGTTTTATTCAGTGTAGGTACACCAAAACCGAAACTATTTATTCTAAATCTTTTACTTTATGACTTAACTGACGTTCGCAAGTATAGCACATAGACAACACAACATAGATCAAACAGTCTGTGTAACGTAATCGACGTGAGAGGTGTTTCCATACAAACGCGGAACAACAAAAGTAAGTACACAAATATTTAGAAACTAAGTTTTTCGTATTAAGATGCCGTTCGAGTTTGTTCATTTGTTATTTATAGCATTTTCTTATTATTACACTCACTATTTAAATAGCTTATTTTATATTTGTAAGTCATTTTTTACCAAAAAAATAAAAAATAAAATACCGCCGTAATACGATACAAATTTTGTAGATTAATCCTAATACGGTGGTATGACTCCGAAATAGGAAAAGTACTGGACATGTTTAATTGTTTATAACTTTCAATTGATTAACTTATTGAATTAGTTTCAAGTTTAGTTGAAATAATTATTAATCACATAACTTATAAACCATATTCTGTGGTATGTGTTCTTAATTAGAAATCTAGTTAAATATGAAAACTGTCGAGTACAAAATGTTAGTTTCTTAGAAGAGGCAAAAATGGGAAGGTGTATTTTAATTTATCACAAAACATTTATTTTGTATAAATTTTGACTTGAGTTTTACAAATCTGAGCCAAAAAACTGTTAATGTTTGATTAGGCATTTTTACTCTTTTGTTTATCGAAATATTTATGGGTCAGAATTAGGATTATCGAAAACATGAGTAGTTTTCCTATTACGGCGGTAATTATTTCCAGGTAACTCCGTGTAGGGTTCTAAGATCTCCTATTACGGCTCTATTCATACAACATAAAATTACAAGTTTTTAGGGTTCCGTAAAAGTTTTGTATCTTTTTTTGTGGATTCTTATTTGACATGCATGTTTTTTTTTTTATAAAATCAAAAGCGATGAAAACTTTTAAATTTATGTAATCGTTTTATTTAAATTTATGCAATCTACATAATTTTTATTTTTGTTTTTATAGATATTATGGACAGAAAGAAACGGAAGTGTTATACTAATGCCCAAGTGGCTGAAGCACTTTCATCAATTCGACAAGGTATGAGTATTTACAAAGCCTCTAGACAGTATAATATACCAGAGACTACATTACGGAGTAAACGAGATGAGCTTTACGAGAATGAACATTGTGGTAAACAACAAAAACTTTTTTTAAGTGCATAATGTGTAAACCTTCAGTTACTTTTAGTTCGTTTTTAACTATACTCTACGGATTGTTAATTTTTGAAAGATTGAGATTTAAAATGATGTTATAGAACATAATTTTAAATTCAATCTTTCAATACGTTTTTAATTTTATAACCTTTTGTTCCTCAACGAACTGTTGATTTTTGAAAGATTTTGTTTAGATTTTATTGTTATTAGTTGTCATTATTTTTAAACGGTTTTATTTAGCTCACCCCGTTTGTTTTATTTATTTATTATTCTTGGGTGAAATTTAGTAATTCAAATTTCACCCTCTTCCTGTTAACCGATTAATCTGAAATTTTGTATACACTTTGGATTTTGGTGACAATACAATTATGTTTATTCATTATCATTATAAATTCAAGATGGCCGCCGCTACAAAATGGCGGATAATTTATGTTTTATTAATCCCATCAATATGGGTATCAAATGAAAGGGCTCAACAAGCAGAATACAATATACTATAAAAAATTGAAATCCAAGATGGCGGCCGCTACAAAATGGCGGATAACGTAGGTTTTATCAATCCCATCAATATGGGTATCAAATGAAAGGTCTCAACAAGTAGAATACAATTTCCTATGCAAAATTGAAATCTAAGATGGCCGCCGCTACCAAATGGCTGATAACAATTTTTTATCAATCCCACCAATATGGGTATCAAATAAAAGGGCTTGACAAGAAGAATACAGTGCACTATACAACCTCAATATTTAAGATGGGCGCAGCCACCAAATGGCGTATAATAATAAGATTTAAATTTAGAAATTGAATCTGTAATTTAGGTATCTGATTAATCCAGCCTGAATCCACCACCCAAGTCAAGATTTTGTATCGTGTTGAGGACTGTGTGGCGTTAGGGTGGCTAAAAATGATACGTCGTTAGCGGTACACCACCCAAGTTAAGGTGAAAGGTTAAAACGCGCCGAGAACTGTATGGCATTAGGGTGGATAAGAAATAAAAACTAAAAACTAGAAAATAAAAATAGGTAAAAAAACTTTTTAAGTTAAACGGTTTTATGTTAAACATACATTGCAATGTTTAAGATAAATGTACTAAAAACCAAAAAATAATAAAATAGATACAGTCGTGGGAATTATAAACATATGCATAGACTAGACTAAAATAAAACCGTGGGGCACGTCAATGAGCGATTTCGGTCTGTACGGAAAGATTTTTCTATACAGACCGACTTCTTTTGCTCTTTTTTAAAATTTTACTTTTTGTTTTTCACAACGTAAAGTTTTTTTTTTAATTTTATTGAAGTTTCGTACAAATAATATTTATTAAATAATATAAATGTGATTAAAGTAATTCTAAAAATAATTCATTCACCATTAATTTGATTACGCAATGTAATAAAATCAATGGTCAATAAATGAAAAACTTACGAATTACGTTACTAACACATTAATATTATTTAATAAATATTATTTGTACGGAACTTTAATGAATATAATTTCTGACCCTCCGTATTAGGAGCCGTCTACCGCAGTAATAGGATCAGAGCAAAATTGTACCTCCGTATTAGGGAAAATCGACCAGACTTTTTAAATATTTCTTTAAAATAAGAAATATCATCAACAGAAACATAGTCTCAACAGCAATACAAAATATAAATTCCACTTTTAACGATAGAATTTTTTTCCACTTTTAGAAATACCTACAAATGCTTATTTTTGTTTCTTACTTTCAAATGATGCGAAATACCTCCGTAATAGGTGCTTTTACCTTATTTGTCTACCTTTGCTAGTGTACAGACTTGCTAGTGTAGAGAGAAACTGTCAGATTTTCCCAATCAACTTTGAACCTTATGCTTTAGCGATAAAGTTGAAAATCTATTAAAGAAATCTGACAGATTGTAGTAGCTTGATGTGCTGGCGTCTGTACTTTGCTAGTTTCTATCCACGTAAAAACAAAATATGAAACACTGGATTATGTTAATTGAAGAATTGTGGTCAGAACATGGCAAAGCCGCCAGCCTTTTAGGCACTTTTCCCATTGATAGCAATACGGAAGAATTTTTTGATGCCTAATGAGTTTTTTACTTTAGGTATATACTTGTACATAATAATTTATATTACTGTTAGATTGCATATTGTATTAAAATTTTCTTAATAAACGGTCAGAATAATCTTAATATTTTGGAAGAGCGGATAATAAAATTATGAATTACAGGATGAAATAAGCTGCCCACTTGTTTTTTGTAGCTATATTTTTGTTCGAGTCAAGTGTCGTCGTCCCCCACCACCGCGCCAGCTAAATGGTTGTTTTTGGACATGTGAAAAAAATCACGGTAGCAGTACCTATATACAGCGTGTAACGGAAGGGGGGTATCAACCCTGAAGGAGGTGAATGTGCTCATGAAACTCAACAACTTTCCCCAAAGAACATAGGTCGAAATATGAAAAAAAAATTTGGCCCTCCCTTACAAAACTGACTACCAGCTGATTGATTTACTATGGGAGGGCCAAATTTTTTTTTCATATTTCGACCTATGTTCTTTGGGGAAAGTTGTTGAGTTTCATGAGCACATTCGCCTCCTTCAGGGTTGATACCCCCCTTCCGTTACACGTTGTATAACGAAGCTAAAAGGAAAACTATCACAGCTAAGTAGGCTTTACAAGTTTACGAGTAATAGTCGACCAACTGACATTTGCAGTTGCAATGTATGGGAGAACATGGTTTTCAACTATGTCCAATATTAAGTTTGTTCTTGGGATAAATTCATTACAACTACGGAACCCTTCACGGCCGGTTTTATTAATGAAACGGCTAGATAACAACATAAAATTTTATTGTGTATTATATTGTATAATTTGCTTTCTCACGACAAGTAAACGGCAGTCAAGTTTTTATGTCAATGGAAGTATTTACTATTTCTAACAGAGAAATTCTATTTATTTTATGTATTTATTTAATTTATTATTTATGTACACACACTAAAATACATTTATGGAAAAACATTTTGAGGTTAAAAGGTTTTATGACTAATATGATTAGTTTTTTTTATGGTATGGGTAAAGTTATTAATATTATAATTTGTGGCATATTCACAAGATTTTGTAAATTTGGAATTGTTTTAATATACATAAGGTCAATAAATACTTTAAGTATGTGAAACGCCCGGTGCTGGTGTAATAATTATGTGATCGTTTAACTGAAGACAACATTAATGTTTCCGGTGAAGAATAGGCATCTCTATCTGATTCCTGTGTGATAAAACAGTTTGATAAGGAGGTTGGTCTGGTTAGGGCTTGCAACAAGTCAAAAACCCGCTTCTCATAATTATTTGAAGATGTTAGAGTTAAAAGAACAGTCGATAAGATGACAGTAATTAATTTCTTGTTCGCAATCATGAAGTTTGCCTGAGAAATTGAAGACTTTGATAAAGCAGAGACAAAAATCTAAAAAGTTTTATCCAACTGACTACGTACCAAATGCATAAATTATAAACTTAGTCCACGAAGCAAAATCAGAACGCAACCATCACCTACAAAATAAGCTGTAAGCCTCAGCCAAGATTAATTTCTCAGGCGATTTTAAATAACTCAACGCAATGTGGAGGATAGCGAACGACTTTATTTTTCTTTTTTGTTCCTTTAGTGTGCAATGTAAATAGCTCGCGATGCGTCCAACCGGCCAGGTGCAATTGCCCGCAATTTGTGTCAGTAAGATGGAGTCGCAATTACTATGTCTCGACAAAGAAAAATTGATTTTTCAATGTTGGTTTTAAGGTGGTCCTTGATTATTTTGTGCCAATAAAGGCTTAACGAATAATTATGTACACGGAATTATTGATTGGTTTATTGCTTGCTGTTTTTGTCGCTATAAAATGTCTCATCATCATCATCTGCCTAGGCTTTTCCCAACTATGTTGGTGTCGGCTTCCAGTCTAACCGGATGCAGCTGAATAACAGTATTTTACATGGAGCGACTGCCTATCTGACCTCCACAACCCAGTTACTGGGTAATACGATACCCCTAGGTAAGACTGGTTGTCAGACTTTAAGGCTTCTGACTACCCGTAACGACTGTCAAAGATCTACGAATGACAGCCGGGACCAACGGCTTAACGTGCTTTCCGAGGCACGGACGGGTCTCGGTATGTAAAGATGGTCACCCATCCACAGACCGATCGCGGCTAGCGTAGCTTAACCTGATCGATAGACCTGTGCGGCTGTTATTATTTAGCCACGGGCCCCTTCGCTATAAAAACTACGCTATAAAATGTCTATAGTGGCATTTAATATGTAATTTATTGAACTAGAATTAGCTTTTATTTTATGAAAATATGACATAAGGCAATTGAAGAAGCGAAGAAACTGAAACAAAATCTTTTGCTTTTCGAATTCAGGCTGTTTTTAAGAATGCATCAAAAACTGGTTTTTCAGTGTCTTGTGTATTTAAAAGCTCACACAAATTGTACGCTCGAACAAAAAGAAAGAAACTGAACTAAGTGACAAATGTGGAACTCTCAGACATTTGGGCACTCACCCAAAAATTGGCTACACCCGGCAATTGTTTTTAAGAGAAAACGAGACTACAGAATCAAAGCTCACCCAAAACATTTGAAGTTAAAGAATGCTCATCAGATTCAAGTTCCATCGAACAATTTAAACTTCGGCCTTTGATACCCCAAGTGCATTTCCAAAGGGTTATGCAAAGGCGTTTTACATACAGGGTATCCAATATATCTTGATACTTAATGGCGCCGTTGCTTTCAAAGAGAAATGTCGACAATATGTCAAACTCGGAACATTTCAATTTAGTTCCATAATTCGCCGCCTGTCAAGATATACTGGCCAGGCTGTATGGCACTTGTAATTGGATAGGCCCTTCAGACGCTCGACCGACAGATGGCATGTTCAAATTAAATTAACAAGGGTATGCGAGACCCAGAGCCTTCGAGACCCAAGACGCTTGTATTCTTCAATGAAGATTTTTTGTTGCGTTTAGTACGTTCAAGTGAAATATTTCATAGATGGATAACAAGTTTAAAGGCAAAAAAAACCGATACGTAGGTACAACTTTTTTCCAGTACTTTTATATTTTCCCCGTTCCCAGAAAAATAATAGCAACTTTTCGTAGAAAGTCGTTGGCACTTACCCGTTATTTTATTGCGTGGCAATACACTGTGAATGTTCACAAGCACCTGCGGAGTGATTGCGTTGCAAACAATGGCAATGCCTTTTATTTTGACAGATCAACAATATTCATCGCTATATATATTTTGCTGAGCAGACGAATTTTTCAAACATAATATGAAGCAATGGGTTAGCAATTTCTTTCAAAATCTTTCGGATTGTAATTGAAAGTGTGTTTGTTACACAGTTGAGACATCTTACTTAGGTCACTAGATAAGTTTTGTCGTACTCGATAAATAATTATTTCTTTTCGAAGTAATCTCCATTGGCATGAACACACGTCCTCATACGTTCGAGCCATGTACTGAGTACGTCGCTCCAGAAACCTGATGGGACGTTAGCACAAATCTCCTCAAACGCGCCTATGAGTACATCGTTACTTGAGAACTTGCGTCCTTTTAATTCTTTCTTCACGTAAGGGAAAAGTGCAAAGTCCCATGGTGCTAAGTCTGGACTGTAAGGAGGGTGTCCCAATAGTTTCAACCCAGCTCGGTGTAAATAGTCTGTAGTCTTAGCGGCCCGATATGCAAGAGCGTTATCGTGATGAAGAAACCAAGTGTCGAGTCTTGAGTTTGGCCGTTCATTTTTCAGTGCTTCCAAAACTCTAGGCAAACATTCTTCCGTGTACCAAGTAGCGGTAACAGTCTTCTGTCTATCAAGCACAACAATAGATAGTATTCGCCTTTTTGAGAAAAAAATAGCTATCTTTTTATTTTTGACTGACCCGGACATTTTGACGGACGTTGGAGGATCTTCATTTTCAAACACCCATACCTTACTCTGGGATTTAGTTGGCACATCAAAATAGTAAGGCCAGGTTTCGTCAAAGATCACGATAGAATTAACATAGTTCGATTGGCCGCTATCAAACCTTTTTACTGGTAATTTTACTTTTACGTACTTTGAGATGGTCGTGAAGAATTTTATGAACTGTTGGTGCACTCAAGCGGAGGGTTCCCTCTATCTGCCGGTATATCACATGCCTATCTTTCTCTAACAATTTGCGTACTGCGTCGATGTTTTTATCGGTAGTCGTTTCTGTTGGTCTGCCCGATCTTAAATCGTACTCCAGGTTAAAATTGCCACGGTTGAACTGAATAAAACTCCTTTCTATGGTCCTCAAAGACGGACATATTTCTCCCAATACACCACTCATTTCTTCAAAACATTGTTGTTTTGTTAATCCACGCTTAAAGTTATACAAAATTATTACACGAATGTCGCGACATCTAAAGTCCGTCATGTTCTTCTTCCTGTCCTTGTCCCATTTTATTTGGGGTCGGCGCAACACGTTTTCCTTTCCCATTCTTCCCTGTTAGACGTCATGGCATCATTTACTCCTTTGTGTTTCATATCATCATGTTAAATTTTCTAAAATTCACCAAAAATCTACCGAATCACTTTTCATCACCAAACTTGTGTTGTTATTGTGTATATTAGTTAAATATTATGAATATACCCTCAACTTAGGATAATCGCAAAGTAACTTTGTGTACGACAAAAACTTATGTAGTGATCTACGTATTTAAATAGAAGGAAGCCGTACAACCCCTGGTTTTATTTTGATTTCAGCACACTACCATTTTAGAAATATCAACTAATAACAAGCACACAGACTTAAAGGTCACGTGTTCAGTAAAGTGCACATGTTGCTAACCCTTTCACACAAATGGCATGCATGATAAAAACATAGTAATTAGTCGGTACTGCGAATGCAAATTAAATGTAGTATGCGGAATGCGCTCGCAAGTCGCGGTCCATAATGGTAATATTGAGGTAAGAACGTGTTTAAGGACGTGTGTTTAAGTTTAATAAACTGGCTACTGTAAGCACTACCAACTTAAAAATATATTAAAATAGATCACCAAAAAAGGGTAGATATGTACAGACGCCAGCACATCACGCTAGTACAATCCGTCAAATTTCTTTAATAGATTATCAACTTTATCGCTGAAGCATAAGGTCCCAAGTTGATTAAGAAAATTTGACAGTTTCCAGTAGCTTGATGTGCTGACTTCTGTACATTAAAAGGACCTCCACAATTGATTATGTACAGACGCCAGCACATCAAGCTACCCGAAACTGTCAGATTTTCCCAATCAACTTTGAACCTTATGCTTTAGCGCTAAAGGTGAAAATCTATTAAAGAAATCTGACACATTGTAGTAGCTTGATGTGCTGGCGTCTGTACATATATACATGTAGCAGCACGAGTATGCGTAGTTGTCTTTTAGTGCATGCATGAACGTAAACGATGCAAAAGGAGTATGCAAGGTTCTGTAGTGTCTGCCTACCACATGTGAAGAAGGCGTGAGTTTATCTTATGTGTATGCGTACGTAGGTCCAAGGATCCTTTCAGGGAGACGCCTTTACACTCTCCCTAGGGATGAGCCCTGACAGGCGTTGCACAGTGGGGGATTCAGATCGGTCTTTTGAAAGGTAACGATGCCCCTTCTATGTAAAGCTGATGACCAACGCAGTAGTTTTAGTGAGCTAATAATACCATATTCTCTGGTCATATTCCCTGAAGCCCGGGAGCGTGTTCAAGGTTCCATTCGAGAACAAAATGGTCCTAGAATCCGCCACATCTTGTGCAGTCAGCTTCGCTACTAACTCTATTGGCTATACTTCTTACCACGGCATAAACTTTTCACTACTAAAACTATCATGACATATTTAGGTATGTCGGAAGCGTTGGACATCGATGTTACTGACATGAAGCAATCGTTGCAGGAGCGCCTCTTTGGCCGCCGGAAAAAAGTATTGAATAGTCTTCTACCAGGCAGAAACAAAGTGTGCTTCTTCAACCATTGGGTCATGCTGGTTTTGATATATATGTACTCTTTCGGCATACTCAAATAGACTCAGACCGAACTCAAACCTCCTTGGATAGGAAGGTCCATACGTTGCTGACTGCAAAGCAAATCGAATGCATCACTTCTTCATGACTCGCATTGTCAGGAGGTTCATCTCTCTGGAACCCTGACCGTAGCTTGGACCCTGTTCCCGATACCGGTGAGCTACTATTTTTTATATTCTAATATTTAAAAATATAATTTATATGTATTTATTGAAATAAAGGAATAATAATATAAATATATATTTATTAAATATATACTTTTTTATATATAATCAAATTATATATAAAAATATATATAACATTTCATTGTTTCACCGTTTAATTTAATTAAAACTGGTTCGTCAAGTATACCTACCGCATTTACGATCCATAGTGCATATTAAGAGAACTTTTACAGTATTTAATTTCATACAATACATTTTAAAACTCCATTACAAAATTTTACAGAGGGCAATTTCGCCGCAGTAAACAATATGGGGCATATTATAATTGTCGGAAGACTATGTAGGTATATTAAGTATATACTGAGGTAATATATTAAATTAATGCAACCCGAACGGTTGAGCAATAAGGTTATAAATGGTGGTTAAAATTACAGCTGTTTATTTATTGAAGTTTATATAAGGGTGAAACAATGTAGCGATGTCGTGTGTGGTCCAATTGCTGTAACTCTTTTGTTCAGCCAATGGTATTTTAGTGTGTTAATAAGGCTGTATAACTGTATACTTCCTACCGTAATTTGTATTTGTACATAAGAGTCAAGATGGTGGAGTAAAACAACAGCAAAATACATTTTGTTTGGTGCAAGACTCCTTTCAAATTGCCGATTTTAACCGACTTCAAAAAGGAGGAGGTTATAGTTTCATTATATTTATTAGCATAAGCAAAATCAGCCTATAATGTTCCCACTGTTGGGACACAGGCCTCCACTCGGTGAGAGGGAGTGGGCCGTAATCTACCACGCGGGCCCAGTGTGAGTTGGTAGATGTCACATATCTTCGAAATTTTTGGTTCTAGGATAATCCAGTTCACTCACGATGTACAAATATTTATTGCTAGTTTGTATTTCTGCGCCAAAACTGAACGTTAAACAGATAAAATGAGCATCCAGTGAAGCCTCAAATTACATATACAGGGTTATTTGTAAAACACCAACAACCTCTTAAGAGGTCATTGTACTCATCATTATGAACAACTTTTACTATGGGACCAAACCTGAAATCGCGAAACAAAAATCAGCTGTTCCCTACATTTTGACGACTCGTACGAACATAAATGTAGGGAACAGCTGATTTTTTTTCTCGATTTCAGGTTTGGTCCCATAGTAAAAGTTGTTCATAATGATGAGTACAATGACCTCTTATGAGTTTATTGGTGTTTTACAAATAACCCTGTAGATACGTTGTGACTAATTCACTACCTTCCAATCTAAAAAGACTTTGGTCACCCATTCAACGAAGAATATAACTCCTAGGCCAGTACTGTACACTACTAACACAACCTATATGAATTGATAGGGCTTATTTGTAGCTAAGACCACACAGCACGAACCAAAGCACACACGTCATGTTACAATTCAAAACAGAAAATATTCGCCATAAAATCTCCATACACGATTGCAAGACTTACCACACAGTGTACCTACAATTTACATACGCTTGTATCAAATATTTATGACAATCGAAACACAATGAAAAGAAAATTAAACAAGTACAGATCGTGAATTATCAGCGTTATCTTGTCAACTATCAGATCTGATGTCGATTTATTTCATCGTCAGTTCATTTGCACGGAGCTGCAGTAAATTCTCGTTTGCGGCAGTCCTGTGACACTTTTATGATAGTGTTCGATATAAAAAGGTTATAGGCCTATTTATACAACAACGGTCGGTAGGGAGGGCCAAATCTTCATATCGCTACTGGAATACGCTAAAAATTAAAATGAATAGGACAAATAGTTTTGTTTGGATAACCCTTGTTTTGTTTTGAAGTAAAGATACCTCGATATTTTGACGGTATTTCCTTTTTAATAATTCTTTTTTATTAATTGTTGCATGATATGATACAAATATTGTTATTACTAGCGTCCCGCCCCGGCTTCGCACGGGTGCAATGCTGATCACTACATAGTATAAAACAAAGTCGCTTCCCGCTGTCTGTCTGTCTCTATGTATGCTTAGATCTTGAAAACTACGCTACGGATTTTGATGCTGTTTTTTTTTATAGATAAGAGTGATTCAATATAATGCATATAATATACATGCATAATAGAGTAGAGAAACACTGATAACTTTAGAGCCATTATTTCTCGTAACAAGTTAAGGATAAAAAATGGTTATTGTGGGTTATCCCTAAGAGATAGACATATACCATTACGGACTTTTTTGTAGACCTTTTTATGGTGTACAATAGTGTAGTACATTATTTTGATCTATCTCGAATAGTATATATAGTTCAGCCAGCGTTTACAATGTAAGCGCAAAAAAATGTGTTTATTTACGACATCACATTAGAAACCTCTAAAATTATCAGTTTTTCTCTATTATATTATGCATGCATTATACATATAAACCTTCCTCTTGAATCACTCTATCTATTTAAAAAAAACCGCATCAAAATCCGTTGCGGAGTTTTAAAGATCTAAGCATATATAGGGACAGACAGACAGGGAAGGGACTTTGTTTTATACTATGTAGTGATAGTGATGATATCGTGCAACGGGCACGTGACTTTTCTTACCACAATAATACTACAAAATAATCTTCCATCATATTAACAGACTGATTTAGTAAGTTGTCTTTTTCTACGCTCCTACTCATTTTCACAGCACGGGTTTTCGGACCCATTAGAATTGAGACCGATCCTCCTTTTAAATTCACCCGCAATTTTATTACCACAAAATAACTCTTAAATATTACAAATATTCCCATCTTCAAACAACTACAATTTCCATAGTTAATCTCAATACGCAAAAATATGTGAGCAAGAATTTTTATATGAAATGTTTGTCTTCCCTTTTCTCCCATAAACGGCCATCTTTGAAGGAATTTCACAGAGCCCCTGGCTATAATAACAAAGTGATTTCTTGTGGTAACAAGAACGCCTATAAATTCTGCTGTATTGATTCATGTGATTATTAATTGTCCAGTATAATGGGTCCAGTATATTTTTTTAGGACAGCCATTACGAGGTAAACCTCGCCTAGCTTGATGAAATTGCTTGTGACAATGTTGCCATATTTTAATGTATCACTTTATGTAAACGATGTTTTTGATTTATGTCCATCTAGGACATTTTTATTGGGTCTGCTGGCTGATATGAAAACTTTATAGGAATAAAAAATTATCAGCTATTTTTTTGCGGATCAAGGATTATGCCTTCTCTTTATGAGAAGAGGACTTTACCCTGCATTTGGTTATCATTTCATGATAATAGGCGGTGCAGCGTTACCTCTGCTGTTTAAACCTGACATCTTAGGTTAAAACATTTTTTTTTTGACGTGTAACTCCTTTCTTTTCGCTTTCCTGCAATCTGTGGGAGTAATTTCGTGAAAAGAAACGGAAGTGTGTAACAGGAAGCTGCAGATGCGCGCGCTATTTGTTTTGACCAATAAGCGCCCGTGATATAAAATTTTAAATATCCTAGTGTTAATTAAATAAAATACAATTTTTATTAAAAAGATGTCAAATAATACCTGAATCATTTTTTTGAGGATATAGTGTTAATGTTGTTTATTACCAAGGTTGGTTAAGGTTACATATCATAAGCGACTACTATAAGGCTCACTCGTTTTTTTTTTTCCAAATAATGACTGTTTGTTTTTAATGTTATTTTTAAACGAGTTCTTTGACATGAAAGTAAGTCATAATTGATTAGGAAAATTTTCTTTGATGTAGTTGCTTGATAACTGTTGACCTGGTTTGGCCAGATATATTTTGAAGATTCCGGGTAATATGCTCCTAAATTGCTGATATTATTCAACCATGCACTGATTCCTGCCAGCGTGCAATGTTTAGAATCTTGATGTCGAGCATAAGCTGACCACAATATGTGGTGTAATGTTTTCTCCAAACCTGGTGTAGAGCCAGTGAAAAAGGGCGATTTATGCATAACAGCTCGTAAGTTGGGTCCGTTACCACTGCTCATCACTGCTCTCAGCTACCACTCTGCCGCCGTAAGTAAAAGGGGCGCATCTGAGGACAGGGAATGGAGAAAAATGAGCCTTAATGGATACGCCTTTTTTGTTTTGTAAGGCTTATTTTTCTTTACATTTTTGGACAATATTCGTCCTTTTCACTTACTGCGGCAGCACTGCTCTCGGCTACCACTGCTCTCTTGTTAATACTCATTTTCTTTCTATTTTGAAACATACCATTATTTGCATACATTATTTGCTGAGGTTGAGCCTCATACCTTAATATCTAAGGGGCTGTCCATTTATTACGTAAGACAATTGGGGGGAGGGGAGGGGGGAGTCCGAACAAGTCTTATTTCTTCTTACCTGGGCGTGGGAGGGGTCTAGATTATTCTAGATACTAATCTTACGTAAGATTCAAAGGAGGGGGTTCATTCAAGTCTTATTTTTTCTTACGTATGGGGGAGCGGGGTCAGAAATTAGTTGAAATTGTATTACGTAATAAATGGACGACAGCCCCTAAGATATTAAGGTATGAGGCTCAACCTAACGGTAGCAATGACAGCAACTTTCTATTAAAACTAGCAATGCTTTGTTTCGTTAACCCTTTAACAAAGCCCAATTAATCCACAGAAATTCCAACATCCAAGTAACAAGCAATCCGCAATCAAGATATCCCCATTACACCGGGCGCACATCAACAATACCAACGAAAATAAAGTCCATCCACTTAAATATGTAGTCACGCGCTTTGAAAACTACCGCGAAGCTTGTGACTCCAAGCGTGGCTGTAGGTACGTTCACAGACATAGTCAGGTAAATTAATTGTACACCAAATTGTCTGCCTAACAACTAAATTTACCTGTATATTAAAACAATAAACGTCATTCTTTTTCTTTTTTTTTTTTTTTGAAACTTTGCACCACGCTAGGAATTTCTCCTGTATCGTGGGCGCGTTTACAAACATTTAAACTCACATACACAAACAGCCTTTGCCAGTAGTAGGTATGTCTATAAAACCATAACTTCGCGTAGTGTGTCAGTTTTATAAACAATTTATTTTCATGAATTTACAAGTGTAGGTACCTCTGCAGAAGTGTTATCACCTCATATCGTTACATCAAATGAAGAGTTAATTATTGCGTTTAATACTTATATTTCATCAAATTTCTGCATAGAATTTTGGTGCAGCGTCAATTTTTAAGTGGATAGACAATACACAAAGTTCACAAACCCACTCAATCTCCGACCTCGATTCCAACACATAATGACAGGTACAGAAACACCTCATACATTGATTATTTTCTTTACAAAAAGATGCGTAACTACTGTAATTGAGTGGTAATGCAATTTCGCCAGTAGCAACATCTCGACTCATGAACGAACTGCCAATCAACTTTGATGAATGGTCGCTTAACGAATTTGTTGTAATCTTAATTGTGGTTTCTTGTTAGTGATTTCATGTAGGGTTGCGTGTACATACAAACGGCTTTATTATTTTAAATGTTTCTGGAATTTAAAGATTGTGTGTGATTAGTTCTTTCTTTGAAATTGAGAACACAAAGAGATTGCGGATTGCTTATCTTCATTACTACATATAGTATGGACAACACATATATTAAATGCAATAAATTATACCACATACTTGTTCTCGCCTTCTCTGACGATATACAAAAAATGAACAAACTCGGTAGCGAAAAAAATTCAGCTGTTCCCTACATTTATATTCGCATATCTCGTCAAAATGTAGGGAACAGCTCATTTTTTTTCGCGACCGATTTCGTTCATTTTTGATGTGGTTTCGATACTGTATACATAAGTATTACATTTTTTTCACCTTGGATTGTATTTTATACTTTACTAGCGACCCGCCCCGGCTTCGCACGGGTGCAATGCTGATCACTATCACTACATAGTATAAAACAAAGTCGCTTCCCGCTGTCTGTCTGTCTCTATGTATGCTTAGAACTTTAAAAATAAGCAACGGATTTTGATGCGGTTTTTTTTAATAGATAGAGTGATTTAAGAGGAAGGTTTATATGCATATAATACATGCATAATATAGTAGAGAAACACTGATAATTTTAGAGCCATTATTTCTCTTAAAAAGTATAGGATAAAAAATGGTTATTGTGGGTTATCCCTAAGAGATAGACATATGCCATCGCGGACTTTTTTGTAGACCTTTTTAAGGTGTACAATACTGTAGTACATTATTTTGATCTATCTCGTAGGGTTAAGCCAGCGTTTGCAATGTAAGCGCAAAAAAATGTGTTTATTTACGACATCACATTAGAAACCCTTAAAATGATCAGTGTTTCTCTACTATACTATGCATGTATTATACATATAAACCTTCCTCTTGAATCACTCTATCTATTAAAAAAAACCGCATCAAAATCCGTTGCGTAGTTTTAAAGATCTAAGCATATATAGGGACAGACAGACAGGGAAGCGACTTTGTTTTATACTATGTAGTGATTGTACAGATTGCAGTGACATCTACGCCTAGATAATCTGTTCAACCATGCATTCCGATCATGATTCTGAATCCCCTGCGTTGAATTTTTTAGTTAAAAAAAAAAAAACTTAAAACCGCCAAAAAATTTCTACACTATAGAATCTAGAAGTCTAAAATCATGTGCTGAATTCATGATTTTACTTTGCACGTCAATTTCCCTGCCACTCTGTAAAGACATTCTTGCTTTTGCATAATTATTAACATCAGTAAACACGTTAATCAGCAAAGTGGCAACCCTACCACTTAACCTACGAGCACTTATGGAAAGGGATCATTGACACTTAATACCAATTAAAATCTCAAAATCAACAATAGAGACAAGAGAACACAATTGAACTCGAATGTAGTTATCATAGAAAATGATTTATTAAATAACTGTAGAGTAAGTGTGAAAAGAAATACTCACTGCTTGTTCGCACAAAAGAATTCACGATTTAGTGAACCTGCTTACTTACTCCCAGTCGCAATGGCCGCTGCTCACGAATCGTAGGTGGGTTTGAACTTAAGCAGGCTCAGGCACTTTATGTAAATTATTTCGACACCACTACTCTCAAAAAGGTGAAGCAAAACATCGTAAGGAAACCGGCATGTCCTAGAACCAAAATATGTGACATGTAGCAACCCGCACTGGGCCGCGTGGTGGATTACGGCCCACTCAATCTCATAGGGAGCAGGCAAAAATAATATTGTTTAAAAGTAACGATTCGCAACATAAGCTTCGAAAATATATGTATGGCAGGCCTAGTGGTCAGTGGCCCTACGCAAGGTCGTGGGTTCGATTCCCATCCAGGACAAATGTTTGTGTGATGAGCACGATCATTTGTTCTTTAGCTGTGTGTAATTTATCTATAATATGTATGTATTTAGAATTATATATCTATGTTTATCAGTTGTCTAGTACTCATAGCACAAGCTCAGCTTAGTTTGGAACTAGATGGCGCTGTGTGAAAGTTGTGGTATATTATTATTAATCTTATATAAAATTATTTGTAGCAACAAGCGATCGAAGAGCACTAAGCTCAACTAGTGTAAGTCTAATGGCCGATTCCTATATTTTACGGACCATAATAAGTTAAAATTAAGACCTTTATATCTTTACAAAAACTGAAGCAAATACCTCATAGCTTTGCATAGTAGACCCTCCCATATGGAAGTAGCTATGACGGGAAAAACTAGCTTACGAATCTATTTATATGCCCAGTTCGGCACTAAAAAATGTAACCATTGGTAAACAAACAGATTCGTTTTTGTTTATAGGAACCGAGCACAGGATGCTTTTTGATGGCTGAACTGAATTGCACATCATACACTGCATTTGAAAAGCATCGCAAGAAAAACGGAGTTGGTAGGATGTTATCAGACTCAGGTTTATATCCATTAATGGATTACTGGCCATTTGTCCGTAGCCAAAAGTACTCCCATACCGACAAGGAAAGCCCTAACTACCTGGTCTTTAACCATAAAATTATATATCTCATGATTTCAAAAAAATACCGTTTACGTATCCGACAATTACTCGTTGAATATTTACTGCATTCATTCTTTATCGAGCTATTCTGCTAATATGTATAATGCAGTTGCATGTCTCAGTTGATCGCCTGCATCTGTTATCTTCGTTCTCCTTAATCGTCAGTTTCCGAAGGCTTGCAAAACAAACATACGGACAGTAATGATCCTCCGTGGAGGCCGAGTAATATCTGTAGCGAGTGATGCTCCTTTAATATCGATATTATCGTTTGTGTAATCACTATCGATTGTTTTGATCGATGCGATCGTAACTTTGGTAATTATCTAATATTATATGGAATTGGATTCCTAAATAATAAATTATTACTACGATCGACGTATCCGACTAATGATGAATTACTACTATTAACTAATCATTAATTAAAATTTGACAAAGTGTCAACCCTTTACAAATCGAACATCAATCAGCGATTGACCGGGTCAGAGCAATTTTTGGTAAAATGATTTTATACTAATCAATTTCCCTAACATCATGAGCGATTCTAATTACATAATTTGTTTTCGAAATAATATAATTGAAAAGTACAATAACGACCACTGATTGTATCACAATTCTCGATTCAATCATTTCTTTATCGATAAGTCAATTGATATTTAAACAGCACTAATCACGAGTAAAACGCCCAGAAGGGATTTTTTACCCGTCTATAGTAGTGGAGATGTTATTTGTATTAATTAAAATGTAAATCTAGACACGGGTTTAATATATTGAGGCGGCAAAATGCTTTTAGGTTGTCAGAGTGCGTTTATTGAAATTTAATTGCAGTCTGATCCAGTGGTTTGTTTTTATCCTATGTCGTAAACAATTTATATTTACAAGGTTTTATCTGCTTTTTTTTATGGTGAGCTAATAAAATTAATTACATGGTGATAACGAAGGACAGGCCCTTAACCAGCTGATTAAAATTGCAAAGAATTGATAAATTGACAAACTAAAATTTTACCATTTCTATACAACGTGTAACGTTAAATGCGCAAAACCTCAGAAACCCCAACTGATTTTTAATTGAATTGACCTATTTCAGAGAGAAAATAGGTCATTAAAAAAATTGTAAAGGTTTTATGTGCTGTTTTAGTTTTACTGGCCATTCTGATCGTTTCTTGCGTCTGCAACGACGCTTTATCGAGGGAGGAGTCGTCACCGGGCCGCTGCGCCGCGTTGACATTGGTTTGCTTGAATTTTTGAAAAATGTGACCCATATTATAAAGTGGTTCAATTAATTCTGCTCGTTATTCTGATCAAACTATTTGCAGGTTTTGCGCATTTAACGTTACACGTTGTAAACACTTACTAGCAATACACCGCGGTTTCATCAGCATAAGTGTTGATCCCGTGGGAATATCGGGGTAAAAATATCTAGGTATCCCATGTGTTTGTCTAATGTAAAGCTATATTACTGTAATGTAAAGTTTCATCAAAATCCGTTATTTAGTCTTTTCGTGAAGAAGTAACAAACATCCATTCATTCATCCATCCTCACAAACTTTCAAGTTTATAATATTATTAGGAGAATGATAGAAGCATAGAACAGAAACTTTTAAGGTTGGTGAAAAATGCTCCGCATGCCATGGACCGCTAAGAGAACAAACAAATATATCCTCGAACAACTACGCTTAAGAGATATACTATCTACGATCTGTTACCAAAGGATTTTCGGTTACTTTGGTCACATTGCCCGTCGGTAACCAGATAACCTTGAAAGTTGGTGGCGATGGGCAAGGTAGATGGGAAAAGATCGCGGCCGGTCACCTGACCGCTGGTTAAAGCAAGTAACCGCCCTCACTGGACTCTGTTACGACCGCCCTGAGAAAAGCCGAGAACCTAACGAAGTGGAAGAACATCGTACATAAAGCCACGGAGGGCTTTAAGGGACACGACCTTCAGTAATGAAGTACGAGACCAAGAAGAAGATAATACTAGGTCGGGGAATACATTTTTTCGTATTTTATGGGTATACAGTTGTAGTAAAATCTCTTTGGCGGTACTGTTCGTATCTGGCTGGTTTTGATACCATTAAATAGATGACATTAAAAAAAAAGTAAAAACGATTTCCCGCCACTTTTGAATTGTTTTTCTTTCCGCCAAAATGAACGAATTTAACAAAGAAATTCTATACATTTTGAAGTTTTAGTACAAAAAAGGGACAAATGCGATATAAGCCGCGAAAAATATATGTGATTTTTATGGTCTTAACGCAGTTTCAATAAGAGTAGCACAAAGTAGGTTCAAGCGTTTTCCGTCCGGGAATTTTGATGTCAAAGATGCAGCTCGCTCTGGTCGCCCTGTTACGGAAAAAGTCGATGCCATTTTTAAAAAGTGGAACAAAATCGATTAGTAGTTTAGTTATTAGTACTTTCGATATAGCTGAAGAGTTAGGGGTTGACCACATAACAGTTTTGACCCATTTGAAAAGGCCTGGGTATACAAGAAAGCTCGATATTTTGGTGCCACACGAGCTCACTGAAAGAAACCTAATGAATCGTGTACTTATTTGCGATTCTCTATTGAAACGTAATGAAACCGAACCATTTTTTAAAAGATTGATCACTGGCGATGAAAAGTGGATCACCTACGACAAGAACGTCCAGTCCAAGCAAAAACTGAGAGAGTTTCAGTCAGCACCATATAGTCCTGACCTTGCACCCTCAGATTTCCATCTGTTTCGGTGTCTTCAGAATTATTTAGGTAGTGTTAGGTTAACATGAAGAGAGGTCTGTCAGAGGTGTTCCACGCGCGCCTCAAAGAGATGTCACCAGTAACTGACGGGGTCCGCTAGGGCCGATGCTTGCCAGGGTCGCGGGTTGTTCGAAAGAGGTACTGTGGCCCGGGTGGGTTTTAGTCAGTAAAAGTCTGACACACCCTCCCGCTCCGCCCAGAGCGGGAGAAGTTATTTGATAATTTCCCACTCAAAAAAAAAAAGGTCTGTCAAAACTACTCGTCGCAGGTTTTTGATCAGAAGTCACAAAATTCCTACAACAATGGAAATATGTCACTACCTGCAAAATGGCAACAAGTTATAGAACAAAATGGCACATACTCGTATATATTATCATCAAATGTAAATAAACTATAAAAAAATGTCTTGAATTTATATAAAAAATACGAAAAACTTTTTCCCCGACCAATCATTATGAAACACTTAGTGGCAACGTATCCCACAGAGATAGAAAAATCGTTGTAACTGCAAAATAAACCATACTGGAAGGATGTTCATTTCCTTACCAACTGACAAACATCTTACCTAGTGTTCTCATGATTTTTTTGGACCTCATCGCAATCAGTTTTTACTTTCTTTAGTACGCACTTATAGTCCGATGGGACGGCACGTAACCCGACACGACCAGGTGATCAGAGATCAGACGCAGAACTAACAGCTTAGGGCTCTTTCGCACGCCAAAATCCCGTTTTTTGCAGGTACAGTTTTTTGCAGGATCCCGTTTAGTAGTGTACGTGTTTAAATAATAAATTTTCCGGATACTGCAAACAGGAAGCTTGTGTGAATATGTATCACACAAGCATCTTGTTTGCACTATCCGGAAAACGGGATGCTTGTGTAAAGAACAATCATGTATATTTAAACACGTACACTACTAAACGTGGTCCTGCAAAAAACCGTAGCTCCAGCTTCGGGATCTTGTCGTAGGAAAGGGCCCTTAACGTGCTTTCCGAGGCACGGAAACTTCACACCGCCAACTTCCAAAACTCCAGGAGAGTCCGTCCACCTGTGTCTGCGCACACACTTGTGCTCTATAATATTTCCCGCGCCAAAGGCTAGTAGTCCCTCTTGAGTTTGGGCGCCATGGCCAAAATACTACTACTATACTGTTATTATTACCTAATTCATGTAGTTTTCATCAGCAATTACGAGTACTTCACTAGAATATCAATATATATTATTAAATTTTCCATCTGTCTGTTCGCCAACAAGACATGCAGGTGAATTGTGTCCATCCCATCCACCTTTGATCTTATATTTTTGTCTTTTTTACATAGACTACTGACCCAAAACATCTAACACTCGATAATTACGTCATTTGTGCACCGTCGATAATTACATCATAGAATCAATAATTATGAATAAACTAGAATTACTCATCAATATATCGCAGATGATAAAGCGGATGTTGGTCAATACAATGCAATACGTAATACCAAGGTATTATCACTTGTGGGTTACGAGTAACAGCTCGTATGGTTTGAGAATAATTCCGAAACAATCATTTCGAATTACGATTATAATCTTCTTTTTTTTTTCTATCGGCCAAACTTATTAGATCTTTAAGACTTCTATAATGAATTTTAGCATGACTTACAGATTTCAATTACTTCGTCTCTCGAATCAGACAATTACCTAAAGCAATTTTCAACTTTATTGTCCAGCTATAAGGTTGAAAATAGCATAAAGTTATTAAATCAATATCAATAATAGCTTGGCTGAGCTTAGCGCTCAATTGAAACTTAGTGAATTATTACGCACGATAATAATCTCCATAAATAATTATGAGGACAGGTGTTCCAAACTCATGAAGATTGCATTTTTTTCAATTGGTTTTAATAATCTGTTGCATCTTGATCGAGTCGTGCTCTTCGACTTCGTAGTACATTGTCTGTCGGTGTGGGATTAAATAATAAATTAACATGTTAATATGAAATAAATACTTCAATCTTCAAACAATACCCTTATATACTTGCAAACTTGTGCGCGCAAGCGTTGAATTCTTACTGACGTTGTACTTGTCATCTTCAATATCCACTGCTGCGAACTGCGTCAAATTTGCTGCTGGTTAGGCAGGTAAATGACCATTATTACATCGCTAGGTTTCCAGAACTGGCGTTCGGGGAAGGCAGATTTACGCCTATATTAATACTACATATCAAGCACATTATCATGTAAATATCACGCACATAATACGAGTATATGAGCAAGCATCCATTACAATTTACATATTTTGTTTA
Organism: Eremobia ochroleuca; assembly: GCA_949629135.1. NCBI lineage: Eukaryota > Metazoa > Arthropoda > Insecta > Lepidoptera > Noctuidae > Eremobia > Eremobia ochroleuca. Next base: position 14,406,658 of record OX451394.1, read on the forward strand.
TTAGGGTTCCGTACCTCAAAAGGAAAGTGGAACCCTTATAAGATCACTTCGTTATCCGTCTACCTGTCCGTCTGACAAGACCCTGTTTCTCAGGAACGCGTGAAGTTATCAAGTCGAAATTAATATCAAATACTATGCACTGCAATCCCTTGAAGCAGTGAAAAACAAACTTCTAAGTCAACGCAATAAAAAGATACAGGCGTTTATGTTCCGTTTACACCGCGTACTTTGACAGTGTAGGGAATCAAAACTATAGGGTACTTCTTGTTGACCTAGAACCATGAAATTTGGCAAGTAGCAATGTCATGTAGCACAAGTAATGGAAAAAATCCGAAAACCGTAAATTTTTGTTACAGACCTACAAATTTGTATGGAGCCTTCGGTGCGCGAGTCCGACTGTGTATCAAAACGGTGAAGGAAATATCGTGAGGAAACCGACATGTCCTAGAATAAAAAAAACGGCCAAGCGCGAGTCGGATTCGCGCACGAATGGTTCCATACCGTTATCTATAAAAACGTCAAAAAAATCATGTCTGTTATATGGGAGCCCCCTTAAATATGTATTTTATTCTGTTTTTTTAGTATTTGTTGTTATAGCGTCAACAGAAATATATCATCTGAGAAAAAATTTTCAACTGCCTAACTGTCACGGTTCATGAGATACAGCCTGGTGACAGACGGACGGACGGACAGCGGAGCGGGAGTAATAGGGTAATAGGGTTCTTTTTTACCTTTTGGGTACGGAACCCTAAAAATCGAAGACATGTAAGATCCCGCGTGGTGGATTACGACCCACTCTCATTCACAGAGAGGAAGCCTGTGTCCCAGCAGTGAGAACACTACTTATAAGCTGATTATGCTTTATGCTACAGGAAATGCCAGAGACAACACAGTATTGTTTTATTAGAAATCCCGGGAAACCCTATCTTAGATGTCGAGGATGGATACTATGTAGGTTTTAGCCAAAAGGAGTTTTAAAAGTCTTCAAGCCTATTCTCTCTGTTTCGTTTTCCCGTAGACAGAAGATTTAGGTATAAATGTTAATATCTTTGAGGATTTGCAACTACCAGAGGAGAAACACTTGCTTCGACCGAACAGCCGGTCGATTCTGTTAGAATCTCACCGTGAGAAGTAAGGTGAAGTGAGCTATTATTCCATCGGATGCTAGAGATTGACACTAATGACAGCTCACTTTAAGCTCACTTCACCCGAGCTATCACGGTGAGATTTTTACAGAATAGCACTACGTCATCGTCAGCCTAGCCTTTTCCCAACTATGTATGTTGGGATCGGCTTCCAGTCTAACCGGATGAGATGAATACCAGTATTTTACATGGAGCGACTGCCTATCTGACTTCCACAACCCAGTTACTGGGTAATGCGATACCCCTTGTTAAGACTGGTTGTCAGACTTTCGGGCTACTGACGACGCGTAACGACTGTCAAAGATCCACGAATGACAGCCGGGACCAACGGCTTAACGTGCTTTCCGAGGCATGGAGAGGTCTCGGTATGTAAGGATGGTCACCCATCCACAGACCAACCGCGGCAAGCATAGCTTAACCTGATCGATCGACCTGTGCGGCTGTTATTATTTAGCCACGGGCCCCTCCTTCTACAGAATAGCGCTACATTAGTGGGTATATGTAGTAGTTATTCTTTTACAATTCTTCAACTTAATAAAAATCTCGCAGAAATAACAAAAGGGTTAATTTCAGATCATAAAACTATATTCAAACAATAAAGTTTAAAACATTTTAATTAACAATAAATTGTTATAGCCGACATTTATACAATTCAGATTGCACTCCTATATAAATCGGAATTCATTTACATCCACACGTAATATTTTGGCGTGATGAACTAGCTTTTACTTGCGGTTTTGCTTGCTATCTTAATTTGGCGAAGTTCTGTTCTGCCTTTTCTGTTTTCTTCGAAACCTAGGTATATTAGGGCCCAGTGTGGGTTGGTAGATTTAATATGTCTTCGTTTTTTTGGTTCTAGGACATGCCGGTTTCCTCAAGATGTTTTCCTTCACCGTTTTGTGAGCAGGGCTGATGAAATAATTTATTCAAAGTGCCTGTCTGGGTTCGAACTTACGACCTGCAACTCGTAAATCACGGACGTTATCACTAGACCATCAGAGCTCTACCATAATATGAGTTCACTACGTTCACCGTTCACGCTTCCAAAAAGTTTTCAGGGTTAGGTTCTGTGGAAACTAAAAAACAAACAGCAGGTAACAACTTCGCAATACTTATATATCATTTTAATTTGACGTTCATAGCATTTTAATTTTATAGCTTTAAGAGCTTTCATATATCAGTGGCTAAAACAATTCGCATTATTATAAACCCTTGTAAAACATAATAAAGCAGAGTTTTTATTCACTGAACTTAAATTGGGACCGCTATTAAAAATATTTTAGCGAAATAAAAACTGTGTCTTTTGTTTGTGGATTATAGTGTGAATAACTGAATACATGGTGGCAGGTACAAACCGAAACGATGAATTCAGCAGATGATTCTAGAACCCCTAGCGTAGAAACATATCATCGGTTATTAAAAAACAATCTATAGTTTCACAGAAAAATGCAATACCTATGCGGTCAAAATGTGTGGAAGAGCAATTTATTTTTAATAACTGCACTTAAACTTTTCACCTTCTGCGTTGAATTTTTTCCAGAATCGTGTACTGAATCCATGCTTATGGGTTACACGCCGGTGACCGTGACACCCTGTGTAGCTTCTTCTTCTTGTTAGCGTGTCAATGGCAAAAATAACCTTCAAAATATATTTTTTTATTTGTTTTCCTCAAAATTCACAAACGCTAATACAGACTTCTGTCGATTGGCTAATCGTTTCATCAAGATGGCAAATCTATATCTAATATACTAATAATAAAGCTGAAGAGTCTGTTGGTTTGAACGAATCTATGGCTGTGAGTCGGATTTGAAAAAATCTTTTAGCATTTGATAACCTAATTCTTGAGAAATGACCATTAGGAGCCAAACAAAAAGATAAAAAGTCAGAAAGAACGCTAAGAAAAAAAAGAAGCGCAGGCAGGCGATGCGATGCCACTGAATGGGTCGGGAAGTCTACCATAATATCTTGAACCAATCGCCTCTCTACTAAGCGCACTTCATGCATGCATGATCATGCCGTTACTCGTCCAGTCGGGACCATGGACGCTCCTGAAGAAAAGCAAATTACTACGTGCGAAGAAAAGAAAAATACTAATATTATCACTACCATACAAAACCTGTGGCATGCTATCGGACATCGCCACCCCTAAAGATTTTCAAAGCAATCCCTTTCAAGTCGTTAACTAACTCCAATAATTATTATGAAGCAACTAGCAGCTTAACAGACAAGTAGTCCTATAAAATTCAGGCAATTACAGCATCAGTCCGCAAAACCCACGAAGAAAACATAAATCTATCAAATAAATACATCGATACTGCCCGAATATATCGTCTTCTAGTACCATTTGTCTTCACATTTAACAGAATAAGGGTTAATAAGAGGCATCGCGTCACATTTCAGTCGTGGTGATAATTCTTCATTGGTACGCAGTAAATAACGTTCCTCTTTAGAGCGTAGTACGTCGTCGGTTAATTTTAATTGGATCCGAGTAAAACCCACTATTGCCACTAAATGCTTTATTGCTAATTGATTTGGAGCTCAACAGAAATGGGAAATTGCACGGCACACGCATGTTGATCAGTATTTAAAGTGAATTTAGTATACAGTTGCAAAGATACTTATTGAAGATTGGTTTTCAGGAAAACACAATATAGTTCCACTCGATTCCTATATCTTACTAACCGTTGAACTAAGGCCCTTTATGTATTTATTCCTTTATTTCAGGCAACTAGGGCCCAAAGAAAAAAACAATAACAAGACATAAGAATACTTATAAACTATACATAAAACAATACAATACAATACTATAATAATATAACTTAAAAATACTATAAATACATACAACATAACAAACTAAAACTACTGCACACGAAGTGTCGGCGTCGTGTTTCCCTGACTGATGTCATGTAGCCGGCCACGAAACCGGCGATACATAACACCATTCGGCCAGAACTCTTCCTTGAGGAACTTCTCGAGATGATGTGTCGGAACACGCACCACGAACGACTTGAAGTTCGTGTTGTGACGCGGCTCCAACTTCTCGACCCTCAAAGTCCAGATAGTCTTCATACGCAGGTACTCCACGATCTCCTCAACCTTCGTGGAGAGGTGCAGTCTGGACACGTACAGCAGCGTCGTCGGGATTGCTGGTCGGTTTTTTTACGGTACAGCTGACGGCATATAAGCCGTGCCGCAGAAAAAAACATGTCTGTCAACAAGTTCCATAGTAATCCATACAACACTCGACCGTGCCTACACACGGCGAATAAACCGTAGTTTTTCACGGCAAGAAAAACGTGTGTGTACAAAGGGCCTTACTCTTGTTCAAAATGGTCATTGTTGAAAGCGCAGTATTACATTTTTTTTATTAGTCATTAATGTCCCACTGCTGGGCAAAGACCTCCCTACTCTCTATATATGTATCTCTCTCTGTTCAGAGCTGCCAAGGCTAAACTTAGGGGTCCCGAGTGACATTAGCAGTATTTTTAGTTATTATTTTTTTCGCCGTCTGTTCATCATAAGGATCATAAAGTACCTATATAGGGTGACTGGTAATTAGTGACCGATACTTAAACACATGATTCTACTCATGACAACAAACAACTTTTATAATGGGACAAAAAGTGAAATGACGAAAAAAAAATCAGCTGTTCCCTACATTTTAACGACTCGTACGAACATAAATGTAGGGAACAGCTGATTTTTTTTCGCGATTTCGTATTTGGTCCGATAGTAAAAGTTGTTTGTAATGATGAGCAGAATCATGTGTTTAAGTATCGGTCACTAATTACCAGTCACCCTATATATCGGCTTCAATAATCAGTCAGGCTTGAATTACTGATACCTAAATCTAATAAAGTACCCAATAGGTATAGTGTTTCCATTACAGTTAAATTTTATCTAGCCGAGCGTTGATTGTCAATGTATGGAATAATTGCGTATGAACATTTACGGAAGCCATCAAATTAGCAGTAAAATCTCAATGCACACATCCGTCAGTAGTAATCAAGATAACAAATAAACGTGGATTTTATATCGAATTGGATCTAACACTATAAACTCATTTATATATCGAAGCCCTTAGAAACTTTAGTGGGTATATTGGGTCGCGAATGTAGCATCTTAATAACACCGAGGATAGATCAATATAGATAGTATCCCATAGAATTATCACATAAATCAAGCAAGTCAATGAATAATACGATACAGACGATGAGAGTCTAACCACTAGTACGTCGTTATAACGGTTGAGTGTAATTAAATTGAGCTTCCGTATACATTCTGTGACGGCTGCAGTAATGGAGGATTACTACGCTCAACTGCTAAGCGGCACGCCTCGGAAAATTGAGCATTAGACATCAACAATATCGCTACCTTGGGGTACAAAGGTAGTAAAAGCCATAAATTTGTACCCCAAGGTAGCGATATAATCTTTTGAAGCGATTTTGTGGTGATGAGGACTGTGAATACATTGCTGGACGTACCTAATCGTGTATCTGATACAACAAGGAAAGATAGGTCTCTACTGGATTACACCCATAAAATTATCGATGAAAATATAGGAAGGTACAAAAGCCAGTGTACCTTCCTATATTTTGGCAGGCCTGTTGGTCTAGTGGTCAGTGGCTCTGACTACAATACGCAAGGTCGTGGGTTCAATTCCCACCCAGGACAAATGTTAGTGTGATGAGCACGATCATTTGTTCTTTGTCTGGGTATAATGTATCTATAATATGTATGTATTTAGAAATATATATGTATATTTATCACTCATAGCACAAGCTCTGCTTAGTTTGGGAGTATATGGCGTTGTGTGAAAGTTGTGGAATATTATTATTATTATTTTAGTGAGATAGCAAAACAATGTTTTTACGATATAATTCAGCCTCGTATTTAGTCTGACTAATACGAACCATGGACAATTTAATCCAACGTCAATTGATCCAACGGTTATGTTTTGTTATGGGCCTTTAAATAACAAACCGTTTGTATCAATTCTCAAATGAATTATATTTTCGAAAAAAAAAAAAAAATTCTGTTTCGTTTTTCTGTCGCATGTATTATTTGATAATGTATTTTTAGCCACAGTTAAAGAGATCAAATATTTACAAGTCACATTACAATTCCAACTATGTAGTAACCTATTTATCTGCCTCGCCTTTTACTCGTACCAACTATATTGGGGTCGGTTTCCAGTCTAAACGGATGCAGCTAAATACCAGTATTTTATATGGAGCGACTGCCTATGTGACCTCCACAACCCAGTTACTGGGTAATACGATACCCCTTAATTCCAAATAGTAACCAAGTGTAGTATTTTGTTGTATTTTTAGTAACCTACGTTATAATTTGCTCGGAAATGTTTAAGTTCACAATAATAAGCTCTATTAATAGGTTAACCTCGTAAAATTTGCTAGAAAAAGTTTCAGGCTTTTCGTGCTACTAATCGTTTTCCAGTTGAACGTATTGCAAAGTTGCAATGTTTGCAGTTCGGAAATAACATGCGATAATTTTCTACTAAAGAATTACTGTGAAAAGGCTATTACGAGTGCGATTACTTAGGATTTTTAATATAGCATAATCAAACTTGAAAGTTCCAACGGCTAGGACACTGGCCCACTCTCTGTGAGAGGGAGTGGGCCGTAATCCACCACGCAGGCCCAGTGCGGGTTGGTAGATGTCGCATGTCTTCTAATATTTGTTAGCATGCCAGTTTCCTCACGATGTTTTGCTTCGCCGTTTTGACAGCAGTGGTGATGAAATAATTTGCAAAAAGTAAAGCGCCTATCTGCGTTCGAACCTACGACCTACAACTCGTAAGTCTACTAGGCCACAACTGCTCTTCAAAAAGAAACAGAGGTTTTATAATATATTTCATTATAATTATGAGCGCTCGCCACAAAATTCTTTACATACTGTAAAACGGGGTGAATAGGAAATGCCCCTGCATTTCCTATTCACCCCGTGAATCGGGACGAAACTTTAAAATAGATTTTAACATTGAAATAATATCGTTTTTGCCAAAAGATCTCTAATGTGTTTACTATATTATAATAGACGATTAAGTGTCCTTGTTGGCAACAAGTTTTAAAAGCATTTAAAAGTTTCATGCCGATTCACCTCTGCATTTCCTATTCACCCCGTTTTACGGTAATTCCTTTTCTTCCTTAGGAAAAAAAATATTCTTCTTATACCTTATTTTATTTATTCTTCAACAAATTTACATTTGTGTCGAACAGTGGTTTTTACAATAAATGTAACACAAAATTAAATAATCATCATAAAGTCAGAAAAGAAACAAAAAAAAATAAATAAAAATATTACATTCCACATTGGTCACAACATTATTAGTCTTAATCTTAATTATACTTATAATTTAACTTAATATTACTTAACTCAAAAATTAATATAAATTCAATTTTAATACGTACCTAACCCTAAAAAACCCAACGTCATTACAAAGTAACTTGCTGTAGCAATCAATAAATCAACAAAAGTCAAAGATTGCCTTCATTAAAGTAATTATCTTTGAGTAACCAAAGTAAACGTATACATCAGGTTTGTAAAAGTATACCTCGAAACAAAATTAAAACTCGAACCTGTATTAACAACGGAATCAAACACTTCCTGAAATTAAACAACTTCGTGTAATGATGCCGACGTCAGATGAATCATTATTCTAAATATAATTATACTATCAAATAATATGAGAATATGCAATGGCTGTAATTTTAAATACAGTTAAACGTTACTGATTTTGCTTTGCCTGTGTATTGCTTCTTGATTTTTTGGGTTTTTTTTCTGTTATCTGGTTAATTGCAACTTATTTATATAAATGCAAATAAAAAGCTATGCTCTCTCTTCAACAAAAATAACGGTGACTATGAAAGCTGTAGGATGTGGTCGTCGTTTGAACGATATGTTGTACTTATCGTTGTAGTTCCTCGAATCAATAAATGAGATCCTCAATTTCACTGACACTATAATCCGTTTAATATTCATCTAGGTGTCTCTCACCAATTCGTCTACAATCCACTTAGCGAATGAATGTTCTAAGACATTTTCATTACCTAGAGAATTATTTCATAAATTCCCCAAAAGTAGTAATTATTCAGCTAATGCACGAACACATTAACGAAACTCAGAACACACCATTAATTGTTATGTGAAGATCTTAAATCTCAGTAACGTTTGAGACGAAATATTTCACTCATAATAGTTAAATTATTAAAATAGACGCAGAAATGTCTGAAGAACGTGACTTCAAGTTAAGTATGCTGAACATTAAGATTCCAGCTTAGACTGAGATGATATCAACACGAATAACTTGAATAAACGTAGAATAAAGTACCTACGTTATTATATTTGATGATTATAATGAACCCGCAAAAAGTTCTTGGGAAATGTATTCTATGAGAATAAACGTGGTTGATAACTAAATCAGAGGAAAGGTGTGTTTATTAAGCGCGTATAAAACTTTTATTATTTTATTTATACGCGAATCCAGAAATGCATGGTATTTGTGTTATATCACAAATACTAATTAGTATGCTTAGGATTTTGAAAGAAACATAATCAACACAAGCAACGTCTCGAAAAATCTTGCATTATGTATATTTATAAGTGGTTTAATTTAGAAGAATTAATGTACATCTCCAAAAGTTGAAACAGGTCAGATTGATTGGAGTTCAGTCTGTAAAATGGTGTTATATCCATAGTTCTAACATTAGAAATTCCAGGAAATACAATGCACCAACAATTGACATACTGAATTTTTCATGCTTTGTAAAATATACAACAAACAAAACTATAAAATAAATCTCAGTTATGGTCGTCATGGGCAGTTCGCCGTCTGGTAAGGACCAGGCTCGGGTCGACGGCGCGTTGTGTTCCACGCGCGCCTCAAAGAGATGTCAGCAGTGACGGGGCCCACTGGGGCCGATGCTTGCCAGGGTCGCGGGTTGTTCGAAAGAGTTACCGTGGCCCTTGGCACAGGCAACTGAAGGAACACGGGTGGGTTTTAGTCAGTAAAAGTCTGACACACCCTCCCGTTCCGCCCAGAACGGGAGAAGTTATTTGATAATTTCCCACCCAAAAAAAAAAAAAAAAAAAAAGTTATGGTCGTCATACTTTACGGAAAACTTGATCTAAATTCAAGAACATCCGTTCAGAGGTATATATTGCCTATGTTTGTAATGAATAGTTTTCGCAGTACGCATGCGCTGGCGTTAAGCAACTCGACCACGGTGGTCCGAGTGCAAGGCACGTTTGTTGTATTTCACGATGTTAATTTTAAAATTAGCCTCGGCAAACAAATCCTGTAAATTGTTAGCTTTCGCCTACTGACAGACCGATGCTGATGGTTAAAGTTATATCCTACCACTCAATGAGAACAAAACCATTGAGTAAAAACGTCTTGTTTAAAATGATTTCTTCCTTCTCATTAACGAATTTTTCATTTTCAACCGCTTCCCATATTCAATATGGAAATATTTGTTCCAGTAGCGGACCACACAAGGGCGAAATTGGTAGCCCGCCGCATCTCGTTTTGCATATTTTCTGCATTACTGAGCAAAAGTCTTTTGTCAATATTGTTTCCTCGAGTCATTGAGTAAATGACGGAGTCTGTCTACTAAATATACAAAATGTAAATTACGCTCCGGCATGTTGTTTTCTTGCTTTGTTTGTTTAATATCTCAATATCCTTTAATATTGCACGAGAGTATAAAGTTTCAGTTTTATGAAGCTCAATGTCAAAGATTTTAATGGCGTCGACAATAAATTTCTTTCTAGCACATAATAGAGTTTCTTGCAAACAATATTAGCACAGTAGACGGAAGGTTTAATATGTTTTTATATCTTCTTTACCGTCTCTGCTAGCATCTTTATTCGATTCTGAGGTCTTGGCTCTGAATAGACAAATTCTAATGCAAATCTCTGCGCATTCTTATAGACTAGCACTTTCGCAACAAATTGCTTTGCTGTTATTGCATGGATGGTATAAATTCTTTAGAATAGATTCTTCATTCAATTTGCCAAAAACTTTAGTACACCAACATTAAAGGTTGACGAAACCGTTACACGGGGACAAGATAGCCGGACGGCTGGGAACTCAACAAAAGCTTTTTAATATCAGCACACACCCTGAGGCAGGAAGGGGTTATTTACATAAAAGCCACGTAGTTATTTAAGAACAATCTGGTATATACATGTGTATACGAGCGAGACACGAATATTGTTATGCTAACTGGCTTCGTTAGTTTGTTCCTGGGAATTGTTTCGCTTTATTGAAAGAGTCGTCGGTACGTGAGCTCGGATTTGCACCGTGATCTCTGTAACTGAGTTTGTGTTTCAACTAATTTGCTTGAATTTAATTAAGATTGTATGAAAATGGATAAGTTCGGGAGTTATAGAAAGTATTATATTGCAGCTTTGTTTTGACTTGGACAACGTAGGTACATAATCACTACGAGTATACGTACCTCGTCGAAATTTTGTTAGACAATACATATCATAACTTAGATCATCAGTGTGTAAAATACACGTTCTATTGATGTTTTAATTTTACAGTGTGCGAGTCACAATATTATTAGTAACTAAAACGACGTGCAAATGTGAAAGTGACGTAAATTCTGAATTACTGAAGGATATATGAATAAGCGCAGTTATTCAGTGCCCTATATATCAACTTCCTCAAGGACGACAGCTTACAAACAGCCAAAATCCACATCCTTATGATAACGCAAAAGACTCCAACAACAATCCTTCGCCATTTTCTATAACTGCATCAGTTATACGCAATTGACAAACTGCCAGCTGACGGTTTTCCAAAACCCATTGAAGTTAATGCTAGGCAGTGTTGTCTACATGATTACATGTCGACTGCCGCACACACGCTTCAGACGTTTGCAAATTGCCCCTTACCTCCTTTGCTAGATGGTTATTCCGTCATTGATGGCTCGCAGGCGATCGTAGTATCGAATCAGAATGTGTAACGCGTGACTGCTAATATTTTGAATGTCAATTCCGATTTCAGACTAGCTTGGAGTTGAGTGTCGTTGGAAATGACGGGCTGTGGTGAATGATATTGTAGCGCTCTGGTTTGAATTGGATGATTGGCAGATAACGTAGTTATTTTAGATATTTGTGCTATAAATACAAATGTCTGTTCTCCTAGCAATTACGTAAATATAACTCATTAATTAAATACTCTTTATGATATTAAAAAAATATTTAGCCTTTCGTTTACCGATATTTATTCCTAGCAAAACAACATTAAAATTAATGACGAGCTATCAACAATTTGCCAACAAAAAATCGAAATTCAGAAATTCAGAAGTAGTAGGTTAAAATTGTCTTTCTATGAAGTATTTCGACGATTTAATACCACCTTGAATAATGAGCCTAGAATCATCAACAAACCATACAAAATACAGTCACCTGTGTAAGTCCTCACCTCCTGCCATAACTTCCTGCACAACTAACAAAACAAATACAAATGTAACTGAATAATAACACTCAACTATTCGCCAGTACTTCGCCGTACTTCGCCGTACTTCGCAGTTTGCACGTTATAAAGTGGGCTCTTTGCCTGCAGTTTGTGTGTAGTCCGTCACTGCAGGTAATTGCGTTGAAAGCCCCACTCGTTTGTTGAGCGATGACGTTTTGATTTATTTGTAACGTAATGGGTAACTTCGTGTTGCTTTCTATTGTGGGAGAAGGTTTGTAACGGGAGAGTGGAAATGTCGTGGTTAAGTACGAACATAGCTTTGAAGGTCGCAATAATCTAGGGGCCTCTAAGGAGCTTGTTTCTTTTGGATTGAACAGGAATAATCACAAAGCTGTTCGCTCTGGGCTGCCAAAGACCATACCATCAAATAATGTGGACCATAATACTATATTGGATTGTATGTACAATAGCTTTCATAAGGTTCACGACGCAAGTTTGGCGCATCCAGGCAATCAGCTCTGTCATTGCCTATTCTTTTAACATAATTATTCGTGGCGACATGGTAGAAAGGGTTCTTCCCAGAAATACTAATACAACCTCTGTGGACCAATATTACTAAGACTAGTAGGCCAAACCATAGAGTGTACAAGATCCAACTTTTCTTAACGTCAGCGCCACTAGCTATCATGAATGAATACACGAAAAGAATGCATGTACCTAACGCACGCGATGTGCCTGTCACTAACAAAGTGAGGTTTGCTGGTTGATGTGCACAGAAACATATTTCAACTTACCTGTTATAAGCAGCTTCATCACCACCAGCTATGGTCTACAAAATCAAATCACGTCGACCTACAGAAATATTTATGTTTGTGAATCGCATATTGAGTCTGATTTTTTGGTAAAATTAATCCGTATTCCCATCAAATTAGTCAATTACTGTACCGAACATCGATATGCGATTCTAAACCAATTGACAATTGATACTATCATTCGATTTAGGTAATTGCGTCGATGATATCGGTATAATGAAAGGTATTTCGGTTTAACGATAAATCGCAATACAAGCTCGAATTAACGGGATATAAAATCTAATTTGTACTTTAAATCAGTACACGTGAGTAAATCGAGGTCTCGATTAATTTGTGTATTTTGGCATAAAAAGGATTATCGACTTATAATGCTGTCTATCACAGCAAAGTACTCTTACTTACAGTGCAGCCATTGAGAGAATGCGTTCTTGACACCTGTCAGTTTCATACAAACGAATACGTTTTTGCGAATCTGATCTTTATTAGCTACTAGAATTGTCGTACTGACTGGTGTCAGGAAAGCGCGTTCTTGACACCATGTCAGTGCAAAAATTCTAGACACGCTACACGCGAAACACGCTACAGTTTGGCTGTCAAGGGTGCCCTCGACACCAAAACTGTACAGTCAGAATTTGGCTACGAGCTTGGCAAAACAGAATAGCAAAGTATTTTCTTGAATATAAACTAAGCTTTATAAAAACCCAAGCTTTTTCAATTTCACTTCAGCACTTTTCATAGAAAAGCGGTAAATAAACATTGAGTACCGCTTTCATGTTGACATCACCTTTCAAAGAGCAACCTTGGCCGATACATGAACTCTTCAAAACTGTGTCAATGTAAAGAGGCTCTATTGAAAGAAACTTTAAGTGAAGTTAATTTCACATAAACTATAATCACCTCGGTAAAGTTTAATGACATGTATTTAATGGAAACTCCAACAATTCCCATTTTGCGCTCCTAAAAGTATTATTGTATTAGAACGATTACCCGCCTTTTGTGAACTTTAAATAATTCCTGTTTTGGGGTCCTAAAAATACCAAATCGTCTAGTAACTGCGACCTACTTGAATGCAGCGGTCGCCGTTTGGTACATAGCCTAGCTTAGTTACCGCGACCAACTGTGAGAAAAGGCCAAAAGTCCTATCTCTGGGATTGTTCGTCGAATCGTTGAGCTCCTTAAGTTCTGAGTTGAGCTGCATGGTTACTGAAATAATATATGCGTGCATTAATATATTAGCATTGTGATGATGCTGCCAGCTTCTTGCGAATGTGCTCGCGCTAACTTTAAATTATGTTTTTCCTACAGCAAGATGGTAAAACCCTAGTCAGTGGTGGGATCCAAAGTGTTCTGATACGCGTTATGCATTGTGAAGGAACTTCCTCACAATCATGCATACCGCGTATCAGATTCTTGGCCCTGCCTTTCAGTGATAACTTCTCAAGGTGTTGATCCTAGGTTATATCGGGTTTATTATAAAGTAAACTATGGTTGGTGGTTGTTGGTTTGGTTGTGTTCTGCTATGGTGGTGGGTGGTGTATGGTAGATTTTACAAAAGGAAATATTAAGCAGATCCTCTAAAAACTTATTGACACTTTTTAAACCCTTAAATGCATCGTGATGGAAATTTCCACCATCCAATCCAATGCCATATTTTCGTTTCGACAGAGCAAGGGGATTCCCCAATTGTTAGACATATTCAAATCATTTTGTTCCCAGTAAATTCGTTCTGATTACATAAAGATGTAAATTTCCACCAGGCCATTAAAAAAAAAAGTATTTTTATCAATATATTTTTTCCTTACTATAGAGCTAATGTTACGTCCAAATAAATTTAATTTGCTTAAAAAGTAAAAATAATGCAATTAAGGGTTAAATTCATAATAGGTAATAGGTAATACGGGCTGGTGTCCGCAACTCCACGTCAATGCGCGTATTTTGCGTACGGGTGGGAAAATCGATCATTCGATCCACCCCAGCTCCAAATTAAATTTAAATTAAATTAAATTTAATTTGGAGGTTAAATTAGGTTAAATTAGGTTAAATTCATAAACCTGTAAAATTTTTTGGGCCTCTAATGATGATCGGTTTTTTAAAATACCTAAATGAGCCTCTTTTTAACTTTATGGCTCTTTATAGCTAATTTGGGGTACCTACCCCCGACTAAAATGAGTTAGTTTTTGGTCGCAGTAACTAAATTAGGGGCATCCCAACCAAATGGTTTAGGTTAGGCTTACAAGTGTGTTTGCGTATGGTATGATCTTTGTTAGTTTTTATTTTAAACATTTCTCGTCGCTCGCTTCGCTCCGCGTTTAGTACGCGTGTGCCTAAATAACAAATCTATTAATTAAACCTTCAATTAATGCCTTCAAACTACGAATACACTAAAGTCTGCTCCAAAGATTCGACGCAAGATATCAAAACACTGTACCCAACAACTTTTTCTAAGTTTAATAACACCTTAATAAGCCTTAATGTAATTCTGGTTAATTAGACTTTATCTCTGCTTTATCTCGATAAATGTCTTCCACAGTGCCCGTGATTTTATGTTTGGTAAATATTTTCTCTGATGAGCGGCCTCTGTTAAGACAGACTTAAGATAACGCGCGCATTCACATTTTCGTGTGACCGGCGTTTCCTACTTTGATCGACCAATGTCGGGTGTGAAGGGATTATTTTTATCAGGTTTTTTTTTTAAATTGGGTTGTAATTTGGGAAACGTTTATGCAAATTGGGGATTATGTCTTCTATTTCAGATTATATTATGGTCTTGAACACAATCAACATTCTATTCTCTTGCCCTTATCCTAATTTATTTGTGGTCGGCGCTTTGTCTTCTTCTTCTATACTTCTCTATTATCCCTACGTATACCTATATCCACGCGAGACACAAGGACTTTTTATTTTTTTCCGTATTTACGGTAGTTTACCGGTTAATCCTCTCAGTAGTCACCACCTTTCTAGTCGTATCATCTTTCACAGAGTCCATCCATCGTTTCTTTGGTTTTCCCCTACTCTTATATCTTATACTTCAATACAATAAATTCTTTTCAAATATTCAAACATTATATGCAAACAAAATACTATTATTTCATCACCACAGCTCACAAAATGGTGAAGGAAAACATCGTGAGGAATCCGACATGTCCTAGAACTAAAAATCGAAGAGACGTGACATTCACCAACCACTGGGCCCACGTGATGGATTAGGATTCACTCCCTTTCACATAGAGTAGACTTATATCTCAGTAGTTCCCAACATAATGTTCTCAACAATATAGGCTGCAAGTTGCTGTTCTCAACAATGCATGCTTTTATGCTAAAATACTCATAGTTACTTGGAAACATACCTAAGACCCTTTTGACTCTGGACCACACCTCAATACCATAAAGTATGCAAACACAATTCTCTCCCAAAACTTACGTTACACAGCAACAAATTGTAAGCTTAACATAATATAAACGATGAAAGTGCCAATATTTCACTTTCTATCACTTTTCGAATACCCGTACAAAGAAATAAAACGAAGGCAAACAGCCGAGTTTGTGGCACAAGTCTTATAAACACGACAGCTCTATGTGTTCGGGTTATTTGTTTGATAACTAGCTACACCCGCGGCTTTGTCTGCTTTAGTCGGTAGTGGTTATTTTACTAGTATGAGAAATAGTTTTCTTCTCGTAAAAGTATAATAAATACTAGGTATTGTATTGAATTAGTTTATTACATAAATGTGGAGGTCTTCTAGTAGTAAAAGCTGTAGACGTTTATTATACGTAATGATTGTTTTGAGCTTTCCTTAAGTTACAATCATATCAAACTAATATTATAAAGGCGAAAGTTTGTGAGTGTGTTTGTATGTTTCTTACTTCTTCACGCACAAACGGCTGAACGGATTTCGATGAAATTTGGCATACATATAGTTTATAACCAGGATTAACACGTAGGGTACTTTTTATTCAGATATTCTCATGGGATCAATACTTATGTGGGTGAAACCGCGGAGCGCGGCTAGTAGGTAATAAAATAAAATATTCTGCAACATGTCTATATCATTTTTATTAAATAACAAGCCGTGTCCCCGATAGGACGTCACATCGGCTAAAATGACGAACTTTCATACAAATCATTCCCTAGTTAACACCATCAGTTGGAGAATTTTCCAAAAGTCTTCCGTAGTTTGCTTCATATGAAACTTTTGTGCAAAATTGTATGCACTTTTAGACCAGCTGTCAAGGCTGTGCGTTGTCAGTGAATGAATTTAAGATTTTTATCACGTACCTACATAGTTAAGAATGTATAATTGTGTGTGTAACAAACCGTAACAAACATAATACCGAAAATCCAATCTTTTGCAATTACTCACTATATTTTTTTACTAAAAAAAGTACAACCTTTTGTATACTTAATAGAGAGCTATATTTTCGACTGATCAATACGCAGCAAGGCGTAAAGAATCGAAGTTAAATGTTGATTTTTAACTTTGTGGTGTGTTCAAGCTGATTCTACGAATTATGAGCAACTGGTCAGAGTCAGCCCAATTGTATCTGTGAACAAACATTTGTGAACTGTAGGGATTTTTTACGTGTGTTTAGCGTAGTAACAAGAAGTAGTGATAAAAACGTTTATTTTGGGACACCTGAGGTGTTTTTCAAACATCATTAAAAAGTTTCAATAGCCTTGCTAGAACACACAAAAAAATAGACAAGTATAAACTATGTTTCAATTTATTTATTTTATAAAGGTAGCTTCGTAGTATGCAGGAAGTACAACATAATAAACAACATAATAATTATTCTAAGCCTATTGCCAATCCTTTTACACGTGCAGCCTGTGGGTGAACTTTACGCAAAGGGCATGCAGTGGCCTGCGCACACAATATAACAACCCGTTCCGGGTGTTGATGGGGCTGCCGCGATTTTGCAGCGCGTCCGGCATGTTTGCGGACGCGGTTGTTGATAGCTTTTCGGCCGTCATGCGCAAGAGATGCGCATCCTTGCTATGCCGTGTTCGCGCCAGCCCCAACACCATCCTGAGAGTGTTGGCTGATAGGTGGGACTCTCCGATCTTGGGGCGCTGGATACGACTGCACGCAGTCAAGTAGACATTCCCCAGGATCGGCGAGCCTCACCCAGCTTGGGAGTGAAATGTTTATTTATTATTATTATTATTAAGATACTAACAATACTAATCTAATACCTAAGCAACATCATTGTTACTAACTCTAAAATACTAACAAAACTATGGATACTGTAGTCCGAAATAAAGTTTTATTATTATTATTAATAAGAGTCCTCCAGACCGAATTTTGGCCATGGCAACCACTATCAGCGGAGACCAGCGTTCGGCGCGGGAGATACGAGTATTTATAGTCAGTGATCGGAATAGGCTGAGTATATTTACCTAAAGTTTAAAGAACAGAGACGGAAATCGGAGACTTCCTTATGACTACATTTTTTTACGGCTAAATTTGCTGGAACCTTAACTATGTAAATTTTTACTTCAAATTATTACAATTAAAGCTTCTATTAGCTAAACATTCTTCCTTAAAACATTTTGCACACTTTTTTTTTTCAACTGAATTTAAAATACAAATATGTTGTATCATTTCTCAGGTAACGATTTTGATGATAATTTTTTAAATGATTAAATAAGATATTTAAAGTTACATAATGAAAGTTCCGAAAAAATTGTCATAAGGGAGTCTCCGATTTCCGTCTATGTTCTTTAAACTTTAGGTAAATATACTCAGCCTATTCCGATCACTGATTATAGTGCAAAAGTACCTTACAACCTGACTCTGATGGGACGGCAACTCGACACGACCAGATATTCCAAATGTGAAAACCCAATGGAAAACTACCCGACCAGGGAATCGAACCTCACGCTCAGCATTCGCGCTTGCGACCACGAGACCAACGCCAATAACGAAGTACACAGAAAAATAAGAGTGGCAGAGAGACGTAGAAAGTACTTATGTACAGACGCCAGCACATCAAGCTACTACAACCTGTCAAATTTTCTTTAGTAGATTTTCAACTTTATCGCTTAAGCATAAGGTTCAAAGTTGATTGGAAAAATTTCACAGTTTCGGGTAGCTTGATGTGCTGGCGTCTGTGCCTCAATATTTTCTCTAGGGGTGGACCATCATCATAGTTCACTGTTAGACATAGGCTTCTCCATTCGCCCGCCATTTAACTTGATCCTCGACTAAACTTTTCTACTACCTTGCAAAACTCCTCAATAGGAATCTAAAGACTTCTGGACCTCAACTTTACCCTGCAATATAATTACCTACACGTCCATGAATTAGCCAACCAGCAAACACGTCCTACAAAAGCACGAACATTCTGGCACATCAGCCTAAAGTTGAGAATTAGGACAAAAGCACCAACAAAATGTACGTGACACATTAAAGGTTTTATTTTCACACACGAGTGGAATGAAGTCACGTGCTCAGAACACGCGAACTCACTTTGCTTGTCTCCAAATTTATGCAACTTTTCGCGATGTAAAAACCTTTCATAACCCCTTCTAGAAACCACTGTCATCGCGGGACTATTCTGCGCGACGATATCATGAGAAATTTTTCTACGTGCAAAATGTTTGTCAATATACCTCTTAGGACTGATTTTACCAAAGTCAGATATTTATCCATGGAATAAAATTGACGTCTGGCAGTTCTGGTATGGAAAAAATCACAAAAATTCAAAATTTATTATCAGGATAAGACATATTCTAGGTATAAAAGTTTGGTGAGATTCGCCCTGGATATAATTATCTTCCAAACATATTTGTATCTTCAGTGGTTTAAATTGAGCGTTGTCAGTCAGTCTAATCGAGAAACTTTTCTTAGCTACGGTTTTATCATCATCTTCTTCCTGCCCCAGTCCCATATTACTTGGGGCGACGCAACACGTTTTCTTCTTCCATTCTCCCTTGTCAACCATCACGCTATCATTCAACTCCTCACACAATCCATCTATCTTTTCTGTGGCCTTAGTAACGGTCTACGACTCGAAAAACGTTAAACGATAAATCCATAATGAGTGTTTCTCCATTCACCTCTCAAAATATATTAAAACAATTTTTGAAGGTGACCTTTCGAGGCCAAAAACGTTTTAATGTCTGCTATTACTGTATTTAATCAACTACAATTATTACAAATCCAATCTACCGAATTAATAAGTTAGTAATTGATACGCAATCATTTCATGTATAGTAACTCTTGTTTTCTTCAATAAGCAATCTTCAAAGTAACTAATTTAGAAAGGAACACACAAACTTATATATTTTATTTCTCTAAGAAAATTGCACTCAACTCTACAAAGCTGGTTTAACCTCTAATAAACAAAATAATTTGCATACACTTCATGTGATTTATTTATAAACGATGATTAAAATTAAGTGAAATTTAAACTTCAAAAATGTATGGTTAAACAATCGCTAATCACTACTTAACATTACTTTTTATCAATGTTTATGAATAAAAGGGCTATAATATCCGGTATGACTTAAATGAAATGGACATCAGAAGACTACCATCCCAATTGACTAAACATACACTTTTGCCAGTATTACGCCTCAAGGACCAATAAAGATATAACGGAATATTAATAATGTCAATCAAAACTTTTTCTTTCCTTCGTTCTTTCTTCAAAATTAACCTTCAACATCTTCCCGATATCGTCTCCACCAATCAGAATACGCCCTCTATTCCCAGTAGTACCTAATGTGTGAGAGGGATGCTAGAACATCCAGTTGGCACAGAAGTGGCGGGCTACGCACGGACGGGCCCACGGGCCACAGGCAAACTGGATAGTCTAAGATCCCGTTTAACATCGATCTGCACTCATGTGTTTTCGAAGTGAAAAGTATTTTTTACCTACGAAAAAAGGAGGAGGTTCTCAAGTCGACGCGTATATGTTTTCTTTATGGTTTATTTTTTTATGTATTGCCACGCATATCTTTTTGGCAGTAGTAAAAAGGTGAAGAAAAAGTTAGTTTGCCTGTCTGATAAAATATTAGTATGGTCACTTCGGCCGTGTCTCCAGGTATGGACAGTTTTAAGTACCAAAACGAAATCGGAAAATATTTTTTTTTCGAATATTTAGTGCTTTCGATTAGTATTAAGTAGGTACTTAATTAAACACTTTTAGCGAAAGACAAGGAAAAGGAATGAAGAAATTGTAAAAATTACTTTTAAGTTAAGGTACTTATTTCAGCACGTCAAGCTACCCGAAACTGTCAAATTTTCCGAATCAACCTTGAACCTAATGCTAATAGCGATGAAGTTGAAAATCTATTAAAGAAATTTGACTGATTGTACGAGTAGTAGCTTGATGTCCTGGCGTCTGTACAATCCATCGCACGCCGGTAGTAACACTTTGATCTTGAGCTCGCCCAGCGACGTACAGAGCTTTAATAGATTGAGAGGTCAGCTTAAACTGGTTCCTTAACTCTGACGTGCAGCCTACCGTACAATTTTTGATAAAAAATCTATCATTTGGCAATCACATGAATGCAGGTCGATGTAAGACGGGCTCTCGCACTACTAGTGCGCCACCATCCGATTGTATTACCTCATTCTTTCTTATTTACAAGAAAACCTCTTGCATGGACATTCGTTAGCTCAGGGGACACCGAGCTTCTTTGGGATTTATTTCTGTTTGTACATTGTACTTCCAGTGTTTGCATTTCATTTGTTTCTGATCGGAACTGGAGTATTCTTTTTTTAGTTTACAAAATGCGAACATTACAGTCCGTTCACAGATATTTTACCTATGACAGTGGCAACCCAACTACAACTTTAATGTAACGTGAATAAAGACCACAGTGATTTTGACAGACTAGTCAGTGGCAACAACCCAATAGCAACCTTATTGGGGGATAACGGGGGATGGCGGGATGGACGGATGATCCCCTTCGAACCTAACCTGTCCGAGTCGGGGGGACACTTAGAGAAATTTCTTAAATAAATTACGAAAGTAATTATCACGCAATGCATTTTGTCAAACGTTATTTATGCTTTGTTTTTATAATCATGTTAACTGTAACATCATTATAAAAAGATTAGTTTGCCAAATGATGTTTTGGTGTAATGAAATGTTGTCTTTCAGTTATTTGTCAAATGAGTTATTTACAGAAAGAATAGTATGTGACTTATTTTTTGGGACATCCTGTGTACCCTCATAGTGGCAGGGTCACCGACGCGGAACCTGTTACCATGCACTCAGTACATACAACGTGTAACGTTAAATGCGCAAAACCTCAGACACCCCAACTGATTTTTAATTCAATTGACCTATTTCAGAGAGAAAATAAGTCATTAAAAAATTGTAAAGGTTTTATGTGATGTTTTAGTTTGACTGGCCATTCTGATCGTTTCGTGCGTCTGCGACAACGCTTTATCGAGGGAGGAGTCGTCACCGGGCCGCTGCGCCGCGCTGACATTGGCTTGCTTGACCTATTAATAAATAGACACGGCAGCGTTTTTAATGAAGATTTTATGAAAAATGTGACCTATATTAAAAAGTGGTTCAATTAATTCTGCTCGTTATTCTGATCAAACTACTTTCAGGTTTTGCGCATTTAACGTTACACGTTGTATACTATTTTTTTGATAACTGACAAAAAAAATCTTCACTAAGGGATCTGCACGTCAATATCCCTATAACCCTTAACATATATGCCTACTGACCAAGCGTGATATGTCATACTCTTAGCTACAGATATACTGTTAATGCTAGCATGTCGGTTACGCGAACCCATAAGATTTTCCCCTACCAAAAACCACCCAACGCGCCTTAACAAGCTTTCGCTTATGAAAAGAATGATTGTATGTTACTTCATTGCATCATCATACAGTGCTGTGAGAGTGAAGGAAAAGTTTTAAACATGCATCCTGGACGACCTTTATAAGCACCCTGAAAACATACTGCATAGCCTATGTTACAAAGTCTCTCAAACAGCATCCTAATTGAGATACACACTATCAATCTGAAGCTGGTTCATTTTGAAGGACATTGCTAATCTATTGCTTCATATGTCCGAAAAAAAATACTGCTCAGCAACGTAATTAAGGCAATGAATGTTGTTGAACTCTCAAAATGAAAGCCATTGCTACTTACCTACGCAATTACCCCACTGTTTTCAGTACTCTTACAGACAATATTGTATTGGAATCAACTAAGCAAGCTACATTTTAAATTAAAACTAGCGACCCGCCCCGGCTTCGCACGGGTGCAATGGAGAAACACTGATAATTTTTAGAGCCATTATTTCCCGTAAAAAGTATACGATAAAAATGGTTATTGTGTATTATCCCTAAGAGATAGACATAAATACCATCGCGAATTTTTTTGTAGATCTTTTTAAGGTGTACAATACTGTAGTACATTATTTTGATCTATCTCGACGGGTTCAGCCAGCGTTTACAATGTAAGCGCAAAAAAATGTGTTTATTTACGACATCACATTAGAAACCTCTAAAATTATCAGTGTTCCTCTACTATATTATGCATGTATTATACTAATAAACCTTCCTCTTGAATCACTCTATCTATTAAAAAAAACCGCATCAAAATCCGTTGCGGGGTTTTAAAGATCTAAGCATATATAGGGACAGACAGACAGGGAAACGACTTTGTTTTATACTATGTAGTGATGAAGTGTTACCAATATTGGCAAGCGGCCCCTTTTCGAGACGACTCTAGCTCACGTTAGGTAATCGCAAGTTGATTGAATTACTCACTCACGTCAGGATTCTGTCATAGATCATGTAATTCTGTTATTTATTCATGCATGATTTTCATTGTTTATGGCTAACTAGCGACCCGCCCCGGCTTCGCACGGGTAGAATGGAGAAACACTGATAATTTTAGAGCCATTATTTCTCGTAAAAAGTATAGGATAAAAAATGGTTATTGTGGGTTATCCCTAAGAGATAGACATATACCATCGCGGACTTTTTTGTAGACCTTTTTAAGGTGTACAATACTGTAGTACATTATTTTGATCTATCTCGACGGGTTCAGCCAGCGATTAAAATGTAAGCGCAAAAAAATGTGTTTATTTACGACATCACATTAGAAACCTCTAAAATTATCAGTGCTTCTCTATTATATTATGCATGTATTATACATATAAACTTTCCTCTTGAATCACTCTATCTATTAAAAAAAACGCATCAAAATCTGTTGCGTAGTTTTAAAGATCTAAGCATATACAGTGTGTCCGGACATGGACTAGCGATATTCTAAATACTTAAATATAAGCTATTTTAAAGTACAATTACACTATAGGCTTAGGTCCAATATACTTCCCCGCTATGTGGCAGCCATTTTGTTTTTTTTGTTGAAGTATGCTCTATGCGAGTACAAAAAAAATCATATATCTCAAAGTTTTAGTCATACTGAGATAAAAATAGGCTTATTCGAAAGGCAATAATATTGTCTACCGTCTGCACTACAAAGCAATATGTTCACAATTCCATAACTTTTGAAAAAAAATGTGAAAGTCGAAAAAAAAAACAAAAAATTATGCAATTCAACCAATAATTGTTAATTACTACAAAAACAACCCCGAGAGCTTTTTTATTTTTTATACTAGATCGACAGTTTTTGAGCTAAGCTACAATACAACATAAAATTCACAACTGTATGTCTAATACTTTAAGAGTTATTGTTGTATGAACATAGCGTATGCGCAAGCACAAAAGGCCTTTGTCGGAACCCTAAACAGGAAATCATTAAAAAAACATAACATTCATATTGAATTTTATTTAATGTTTTTTCCAATATTAAATGAAGATTAAAATATCTAAAGCAGTTGCTCAAAGTGGCCACCTCCAGCTTGTAGACACACTACGGCTCTCTGTGCCACCTGGGTTGATGAGCGCCTAATTAAATCCAAATCGGATCTAATTTCTTCGGCGGCTGCCATAATTTTTGCGACGAGTTCTTCCCTGGTATTTGGAACTGTAGCGTATACTTTTTGTTTCATATGACCCCACAAAAAATAATCCAAGGGTGTCAAATCGGGTGAGCGAGGCGGCCACGCTACTACACCACCACGACCGATCCACGGCTGTAGATTATTATTTAAATATTCTCTCACTGCTCGAGAAAAATGCGCGGGTGCACCATCGAGCTGGAACCACATACGCCGACGGTATGATAGAGGTAGGTCCATGAGGCTGTCCGCAAACTGTGTCTGTAAGAATTCTAAAAATCTAGCGCCGTTTAATGTAGGTGGCAATTCCAATGGCCCTATCAGCCTATCGTTGATTATGCCGGCCCACACATTTACTGAGAATTCATGTTGAAATGAGCTTGGGCGCACCGCCCTTGGATTTGCGGAGCACCAGAGATGGTCGTTTCTGTGGTTTGTAATCCCAGCTCTTGTAAATTTGGCTTCATCAGTCCACAGTATTCTTTGTAAAAAATTACGGTTCTGTCTCAAATTTCTATTTATCCACGAACAAAACACAGATCTCGCAGCAAAATCTGGTTCGATCACGTCTTGAACCCGTCGAAAATGATAAGGGTGTAACCCTTCTCTTTTCAAAATTCTCCATACATGCCACTTAGACATTCGAAGTTGCACTGAAATCCGTCTAACGCTTAGTCTAGGATCATTGGTAATTAGTATAAGCACTTCTTCTTCATCTTCGGGCGATACCAAGCGATTGCGTTCATTAACAGCTCTTTGAATACCTCTTTCCGCTAATCTTGAATGCACGTCGATAAAAGTTTGGCGACTCGGTGTAGGCCTGTTAGGGTACCTTCGTCGATATTCTTGTACAGCCAAATTTGCACTTCCATTGCAAAAGCCATACACAAAGTGTATGTCAGCAATATGTTGCGATGAATATTGACGCTGTGCCATACTTTATCACACTTTTAAATACAAAACACTAACGCAGCACGTAAACAGCACGGACGGTAAGTGAAAGTAGCGATAGCGATCACAACGCAGGGCGAGGGACAACTAAACTAACCCAACTAATAATTTGTCCTTAAAACTGATTTTGTTTCAGGTAGTGGACTAATACGTTCTATCTCGCTTACTCACGGTAGTAACGAACAGTATTTCTCGCCTGCTCTCAGATGGAATACAGTGAATGCCATAAATGACACTCTGGCGGTTAACAAAGACGTTTTGTGCTTGCGCATACGCTATGTTCAAACAACAATAACTCGTAAAGTATTAAACATACAGTTGTGAATTTTATGTTGCATTGTAGCGTAGCTCAAAAACTGTCGATCTAGTATAAAAAATAAAAAAGTTCTCGGGGTTGTTTTTGTAGTAATTAACCATTATTGGTTGAATTGCATAATTTTTTGATTTTTTTTTCGACTTTCACATTTTTTTTCAAAAGTTATGGAATTGTGAACACATTGCTTTGTAATGCAGACGGTAGACAATATTATTGCCTTCCGAATAAGCCTATTTTTATCTCAGTATGACTAAAATTTTGAGATATATGATTTTTTTTGTACTCGCATAGAGCATATTTCAACAAAAAAAACAAAATGGCTGCCACATAGCGGGGAAGTGTATTGGACCCAAGCCTATAGTGTAATAGTACTTTAAAATAGCTTATATTTAAGTATTTAGAATATCGCTAGTCCATGTCCGGACACACTGTATAGGGACAGACAGACAGGGAAGCGACTTTGTTTTCTACTATGTAGTGATAATGTGATCAATGATGAAGGTAATTGAGGAAAAGATTTGGAAAGTTGGTAAAATACCTCTCATAGTATGCCGAAATGTTAGGATTGATGTTTCAATAACAAAATGATAAAACAAGATTGAGTTTAACAACATTTCTTGTCAATCCATTTCTTTAAGGAGTGAACAATCATTTTTTTTTTATTTTTTTATTTAATTGTGCAGTATGCAGTATTTTCCTCCCGCATAGTAACAGCCGTGCGATTCTGTAACCATTTTACCGTGAAAGCTTGGGTGAAGTAAGCGTGGAGTGAGCTGTTATTCGCTAGGGATTAACACTATTAAGTGCTCACATCACTTATGATTTCACGGTGAGATTTTTACAGAATCGACCGCCCGTTCCTACTTCCTGCATCTAAACAGAATATGAAGTTATTAATACACATTACACATTATGCTTTTATGCAATTATACGCAAAAAAACGGCGTCGCTACTGAACAGTGAGGGGCAGTCGAAACAGCATCCTGAAAACTGTAGCTGGAAGCCTCGGCTCTCCAATTATACAGCAGTTTGTGCGGAGGTCGATTTGTACTAACACTAGGCAATAAGTTATTTTTTTGTATGTTACTAACACAATATGGATACTTGTGTCCGAAATAAAGTTTATTATTATTATTAGGTATTAATACACATTTTCACCCATTCTCATAGTATAAGCATAATCAGCCTAAATGCTCCCACTGTTGGGAACAGACCTCCACTCTGTGAGAGACAGTGGACCGTAATCCACCACGCGGACCCAGTGCGGGTTGGTAGTTGTCGCATGTCTTCGAATTTTTGGTTCTAGGGCATCCGACCTGCTTCCTCGTGATGTTATCCTTTGCCGTTTTGAGAGCTGTGGTGATAAAATAATTTAAACAAATGAATGCGCCGTGTCAGGTTCGAACCTCACTGGGCCACCACATCTGAAGATGAGGCAACATCACCCAACAACTGTTAATTTGCAATATAGACAAATTAAATCGCAGTCAAAAAAACATAAGAAGAAAAAAATAGAATATTACCAACGTAAAGACCCAATAGTGCAATTGCATATGTCAAAAACACTGTACAACGAAATAGGCAAAAACCGATTCCAATCATAATCTTTGCCTCAAAGCCATATTGCATGTTGCAATATTCGCTTATTAATGAACGACAAATACTAATTTCGCATGCCTTTGTTCCGGTCGATCATCGCCTCAGCGTTCCCCCGCCTGAGCGCCTGCAATAATCCGTTTGTGACTGACATTTATGAGTATACAGCCTTGTGCGGCTATTGGTAAAATCCTTTGTGACCCGTCTAAAGGAACACCCATAGGTACAGCGTAAGATTCAATAGATGCTGAAGGATTGATTTCGCTGAGTAGTATCGTATTCGACAATGCGCTCGCAAGACTATTGAAATTTGAAATCAAACAAAGGTAACTCGTAATGGTACTCGATTGTAGTGTAAGATGTTTCGATGCGGTTTATAGTCTTTTGAGAACTTACTTGTTTGTCAGTTGTAGAACTGAATATGAGAATATAGGTAGGTGTCATCGGTGAGTTGTAAAGCATAAGTCTGCCGACTGAAAGGAGATTGGAGATGATTTATGCCCATTCATAAATTATTAGATACAATAGGGGAAAACAATGCTAAAGTGCTATACAAGGATATTTTGGCGCCTGTTTGTTGTTAATAAAATAAAAATAAATATGTAATAATAAAAATATTTATTTTTTTCCACAAATGACACTTATTTATTTATTTTATTTATTTCACATACACTATCATCACAGGCTTACTTACCTAATACAATAGTGTAGTTATTTATTAACTTATTAACTGTTGGTGAGCATTTATGTGAATTTGTATTGGAAAAACAAAATGGCAGCGTTAGTTCCGATTTTTGGCACGCGCCAAAAGATCCTTGTTCAGTTGTAGGTACAATTAATTAATTTCACTCAAAAGATAAATACAGTAGACTGCAGCTATCTATACAAATATTATAAAGAGATAAAATTTGTCAAACTCAAAACTTTTATTTCAAGTAAACCAATTACAGGCACTTTTGAATTGTCAAGGTCTCGGTCAGTCAGAAAGATGAAGCTAGTTGCCCATTCCAAAGCGTACTACAGAAAGCGTGTCTTTTTGTTTGTAAGCTTGTATGTAGGGGGTAATCTCTGGAAGGACCAGTCGGAATTCTTTTTGCATCAGATAGCTCAATTCTTGAGGAAGGCTATTTAACATCACGATAAAACCCTTAGGAGCTGAGCAAAACGTCAGAAAAAACGCTAAGGGAAAATGTAGTGATGGCGCGGGCTGGTGATGTGATGCGACGGGTCGGTCGGTCGGTAGAACAAGAAACACGCGGATGAAATCGCATGCAGAAGCTAGTCTTTCTACAACGTGTAACGTTAAATGCGCAAAACCTCAGACACCCCAACTGATTTTTAATCCAATTGACCTATTTCAAAGAGAAAATAATAATTAAAAACAATTTAAAGGTTTTATGTGCTGTTTTAGTTTTACTGGCCATTCTGATCGTTTCTTGCGTTTGCGACGACGCTTTATCGAGGGAGGACTCGTCACCGGGCCGCTGCGCCGCGCTGACATTGGGTTGCTTGACCTATTAATAAATAGACACGGCAACGTTTTTAATGAAGATTTTTTGAAAAATGTGACCTATATTTTTCAAAAAATAGTGGTTCAATTAATTCTGCTCGTTATTCAGATGAAACTATTTTCAGGTTTTGCGCATTTAACGTTACACGTTGTATAAAGCACCGCACACCACACGTCATTACTGCACTTTCTTACTTTGGCAGGCCTGCTGGTCTAGTGGTCAGTGGCCCTGACTGCTATGCGCAAGGTCGTGGGTTCGATTCCCACCCAAGGCAAATGTTTGTGTGATGAGCACGATCATTTGTTCTTTGTCTGGGTGTAATTTATCTATAATATGTATGTATTTAGAAATATATATATATATGTTTATCAGTTGTCTAGTGCTCATAGCACAAGCTCTGCTTAGTTTGGGACTAGATGGCTTTGTGTGAAAGTTGTGGAATATTATTATTATTTATTATCTCCTTTATTTAATTAAATACATATAAATTATATTTTTAAATATTAGAATATAATAAATATAAAAACATTTAAAAATATAAAAAAATAGTAGCCCACCGGTAACGGGAACAGGGTCCAAGCTACCGGCAGTCAGGGCTCCAGAGAGAGGAACCTCCTGACAATGCGAGCCGTGTCCAGAAGTACCGCTTTCTGAATCAAGCCCTTGATCCAGCTGCCTAACGAAAGCCTCTTCAGGTGTTGGTCGAGGCTTTTGGCTATTAATCCATTGGCTGTCACGACTATCGGCACAATGATCGCTGAGTCCACATCCCACATGTCGACAACCTCGCGAGCCAAGTCAAGATACTTAATTTGTTTGTCTTTCTCGACTTTCACGAGGTTTTCATCATGCGGGACGGCTATGTCAACAATCATTGCGCGCCGCTCTGATCGATCCACCACCACTATATCAGGCTTATTGGCAACAATAGTCCTGTCAGTGATGATGGATCGATCCCAGTACAATGTGATATTTCCATTTTCGAGAACTGGGTCGGGCACATACCTGTAGTACGGCACCTCAGATTCCACAAGGTTGTATTTTACAGCAAGTTGCTGATGGATTATCCTGGCTACAAGGTTATGTCTATGCAAGTATTCTCCGTTAGCCAGACGAGAACACCCGGAGATAATATGCCTGATTGTTTCCCCCGGCCGGTGGCATGCCCGACAGATGTCAACCGTGCCGTCTTTCAGAATAAATCTCCGGTAATTGTTCGTCATCATAACTTCGTCCATAATTGCACAGACAAAACCTTCGGTTTCTCCAAAAAGGTCACCGAAACGCAGCCAGGCTACGGACGCTGGTATATCTACATCGGGCCCGTGTGCCCGAAAAAGACGTCCGTGAAGCTCCTTACTCTGCCATACCTCCATGCGATCATTAGTGTCAAGTACTACTGGTTTGCGCCAATTCTCTTTAGCCAAGGAGAGCGGGGTGAGGCCCTTGTCCACCGCGATCACATCTCGATGCATCCCCACGTCGGCTTCTAGGAAATATTCCCTGAGACTGTATATCTCACGATTGTGGAGGGTCTTAGCGTTTAAAAAGCCTCGACCTCCACACTTTCGCGGGATATACAGTCTCATTACCGATGATCGTGGGTGATGCATTCGATTTGCAGTCAGCAGAGTACGGACTCTCCTATCCAGGGCATCGAGTTCAGTTTGAGTCCATTTAAGTATGCCGAAAGAGTACTTATTATTATTTATTATTATTATATTATTATTTCATATCAGTTTCCTATACGACTTACAACACGACAACAACTACACGAATCGCTCGTCCATTTAAGTATCGGACTTTCATTTCCAATTATTAGTTAATGTAGAGCATTAATATTGATGTAAAACATCAGCAATCAGGACTCATTTGTACACGTTTTCCCTACATTAACACCGTATGTTGCATACGCGACACAATTTGTTTCAGTGTCGATTTTTGCTATCGCTTCATACATATGTTACTCTAGTCTGATATTTCAATACTCGTGAGTTTTGTTCCAAGGTGTAGGGAATTAGCGATGAATTTGTTGAAATGAAAACTTCTTTAGCACTTTGCGTTCTTACTGAACAGTGATCATCTGCCTAGCCTTTTCCCAACTATGTTGGGGTCAGCTTCCAGTCTAACCGGATGCAGCTGAATACCAGTATTTTACATGGCGCGACTGCCTATCTGACCTCCACAACCCAGTTACTGGGTAATACGATACTCCTTGGTAAGACTGGTTGTCAGACTTTCGGGCTTCTGACTACCCGTAACGACTGTCAAAGATCCACGAATGACGGCCGGGACCGCCGGCCGGGGTAGCTTAACGTGCTTTCCGAGGCACGGAGGGGTTTCGGTATGTGAAGATGGTCACCCATCCACAGACCAGCCGCGGCAAGCGTAGCTTAACCTGTTCGATCGACCTGTGCGGCTGTTATTATTTAGCCACGGGCCCCTCTCTTACTGAACAGTGAACGAATTTTCTTTCTTCTTTCTTTCTTTACCTCAGCACAAAGTCCATAATTTCGGCCTAAATTACGGGCGTTTCCTATTCTGCGTCACTTACGGTTATAATATCAGTTCGGGGCCCGAACTAAAAACTGACTGATGAAGATTTGAAAGTTGTCCCTACCCCCGGTGTGTTTTTGGCCGTCTCAAAAGTAAATAAATCGGGTATAGTATTCACTTCACAGTTTTGAACTACTTTTGGATTGGTCCCTATCATCGTTGACGCAGTTAGTGAGTAGGCCTAGCCGTCACGCTCGAGACGGTGACGTTGAATTGGGTATACTCTGTGCTGCATCACGTATACTCGGCTCATATAATTTTTCACTTCTATCGTGTGGTTTATGACCAAACCCTTTTTTGTCACGATACGATGGTTATCACCCGTAGCTAAATAATAACAGCCGCACAGGTCGATCGATCAGGTTAAGCTACGCTTGCCGCGGTTGGTCTGTGGATGGGTGACCATCTTTACATACCGAGACCCCTCCGTGCCTCGGAAAGCACGTTAAGCCGTTGGTCCCGGCTGTCATTCGTAGATCTTTGACAGTCGTTACGGGTGTCAGAAGCCCGTAAATCTGACAACCAGTCTTACCTAGGGGTATCGTATTACCCAGTAATTGGGTTGTGGAGGTCAGATAGGCAGTCGCTCCATGTAAAATACTGGTATTCAGCTGCATCCGGTTAGACTGGAAGCCGACCCCAACATAGTTGGGAAAAGGCTAGGCAGATGATGATGACGATGGTTATCACGATTATTGGGCTAATTTTGAATATCAAGGTTAGGAAGTATACTGTAGCTTCGACAAAACTAATATTTGTTGCTACAATCTTAAATCTCAATCACTTTTGAGTAATTTCACTATTTGTTAGTATCTAAGTGAAAACTTGAATACATTTGCTACTTAGATTGCTTAATGTACTAATCCAATTAACATCTCAAAGGTAGGCAACACTTCATTTGAAATATCATGAAACCAATTAAGAAAATTACATCAAGCTTTACTTAAGGGGGAGATACGCTAAGGTAGTCCGCCCAAATTAATTTTTTCTCACGTTTTCTTCAATTTGCACAGTACTGCATGTTGATTAAAATATGATTCGCGACCGTAACAAATATAACTTTACAAGATTAAATTGAAATGAAAAAAAAAAGTCAAATGTCATGATTTCATGAAATAGTAATTCCATAAAGATTAACATATAACTTGATACTGACCTATTTTCTAGACCTACATAAAATGTGGCCTACCGTAAAATTTATTATTTTTTTATACCTACATAAAATTTGACCAACCGTAAAATTTGAATTTTTTATACCTACATCAAATTTGACCTACCGTAAAATTTTAATTTTTTATACCTTCATAAAATTTTGACCTACCGTAAAATTTGAATTTTTTATACCTACATCAAATATGACCTACCGTAAAATTTGAATTTTTTATACCTACATAAAATTTGACCTACCGTAAAATTTGAATTTTTATACCTACATAAAATTTGACCTACCGTGAAATTTGAATTTTTTATACCTACATCAAAGGCCTACCGTAAAATTTGAATTTTTTATACCTACATAAAATTTGACCTACCGTAAAGTTTGAATTTTTATACCTACATAAAATTTGACCTACCGTGAAATTTGAATTTTTTATACCTACATCAAAGGCCTACCGTAAAATTTTAATTTTTTATACCTACATAAAATTTTGACCTACCGTAAAATTTGAATTTTTTATACCTACATAAAATTTGACCTACCGTAAAATTTGAATTTTTATACCTACATAAAATTTGACCTACCGTGAAATTTGAATTTTTTATACCTACATCAAAGGCCTACCGTAAAATTTTAATTTTTTATACCTACATAAAATTTTGACCTACCGTAAAATTTTAATTTTTTATACCTACATAAAATTTAGACCTACCGTAAAATTTGAATTTTTTATACCTACATAAAATTTGACCTACCGTAAAATTTGAATTTTTATACCTACATAAAATTTGACCTACCGTGAAATTTGAATTTTTTATACCTACATCAAAGGCCTACCGTAAAATTTTAATTTTTTATACCTACATAAAATTTTGACCTACCGTAAAATTTTAATTT
The DNA here is from genome assembly GCA_949629135.1 of Eremobia ochroleuca. NCBI lineage: Eukaryota > Metazoa > Arthropoda > Insecta > Lepidoptera > Noctuidae > Eremobia > Eremobia ochroleuca. The sequence goes on from OX451394.1 coordinate 14,439,998, forward strand.
TTTATACCTACATAAAATTTTGACCTACCGTAAAATTTGAATTTTTTATACCTACATAAAATTTGACCTACCGTAAAATTTGATTTTTTTATACCTACATAGAATTTGACCTACCGTAAAATTTAGGCTACAGGCTACCCTGACGCCTTCGCTTTAAGTTTCACAGCAACAAAATATCCCTTAAATTTCCTCTACAGACAAAGTGAGCTCAACTAAGGCAAAATGAGCACCTTATTCACCTTTCGGCAATAGGCAGCAGTCTATTATTTCTAACACAGCATTACTATCCTTAATACCAATAAACTATGTAGAACAGACTTTGTGGTTGATACCAGCAATTGTTTTGTCTGTAATTGAAAAACGCTGCAACGATGCATCATCTTCAATGGCGGGTAAATATCTAGTACAAATAATCGACCACCCTGGTAGATGATCGAGGGGAACTATAGGGGTAATGCCATAATTGCCACCGTTGGCAGATAAATTGATGGTCGCAGTGTGATGTGTTACGCAGGTGGAAGCTGCTGCGTCTGCGGCTAATGTATTTCTGATATAATGCAGGTTTAGCTTCCTTATTTTCTGATGGTGATCAGCGGGGTAATTACGTAACACACTAATAGAAGCAGTGGCTTTCATTTTGACAGTTCAACAACGTTCATTGCGTTATTCATGTTGTTGAGCAGATAATTTTTTTGAACATATATAATTCAATGGATAGAATATCCTTCATAACGATTGAGATTATGATAAAAATCTTGGGAATTATTGAGTTGGTATTAGAATTGAGTCTACCTTTTTTTATCCTTTATCAAAAAGAACCAGGTTCTTAATAGTTAATTACAATCTAGCCTAAAACACTAATAAGCAATTTAAATCTAACTTAATTTTTTACGTGATAATTATTTTAAACTTAGAATAGTGTTCATTGTACTTTACACAAGTCCGTTCCACTTTCTTAGAGTCTGATATGATGATACGAGTATAAGCACTTTGTTCATGATGTGTGTCATTGTCACTATTATTTCTACACTTTACATTACACTAACTCAAATGGTTTTGTTCGTTTTAGTCTTCGCACTATATGTGTTTGGTCTAGCAGCTGAATTGCCTCGATGTTCACATATCGGAGGAGTCGGTGTTCATGGGCCTCAGCAAATTTTTCGATTATGTTGGTGACGGGTTCCATTGTTAGGTCACGATGGAGGTCGTCATTTTTTATGTACCAGGGCGCATTAACAATACTCCTGAGCACCTTATTCTGGAATGTTTGTAGAGTCTACCTGATGGACTTATTGTCAGTGTTTGTCAACACCTTCGCCCTAACTTTATGTTCGCCAATTAAAGTAAGTCTATACCTAATAAATATTGGTTCAATAGAAGTTGACTCAGTCTTTATACATTCCTTTGTTCAGATTGTTAGCTCCTTCATAATCTACACATTTTTCATCATTACCACCCAACAAACATAAGACATGGACATGCACACTGCGACAAAATCAACAATAAGCAACGTCATAAAGTCGCACCGCTGACCATTCAACACTTGCATCGGAGCGTTGATTACACGGCACGTGTGTCGATTTATAACGCCAATTAGTCAGAGACGCGTGCCTGCGACGACGACAACTGACAAATCGCAGTCGACTGCCGACTGTCGCACGTGGGTGGCACGCCTTACTCCCCTACGGTTAATGTACTTTGTATTACTAATAGGTAGCAATTTTATTTATAATCGTTGACCGTTGATATGGCGTTTGTTCTACCCTTTTTACGATGATTCAAGGGCCATATATTCACAATGTTTTTGTACCAAATGTGTCCTGCCGGTATAATTCACAATAGTCGCGCTGTCTCCCTCTACTTCGCATCATGGCATAACTTGTTCTATTTTAATAACAACGTGATACTCGTCTTACATCCTGTCTTATCCCTCTAATGGAACAACTGGTTACTTATAACTATTTGATAAGTTTCTTTCATGCAAATTATAGTCAATCGAACGTCAACCAGATAACGTGTATACTTTGTCCAGTATACTCACTTCGACATATTTAATTAATAGCTTGCAGACCACCATTATCAATCTATGCATATTCATAGAAAAATTAACACACAAAACTTAAGACACTTAATTGCACAGAAAACTGGTCACTAACCATTTAAATCCAGTTTTGACCTCCAAAACTAAAACCAATATAAATTGAAATCACTACGAACAACGCCTACCCGGCGGTTTCCATCTAAACGATCAGATAAACGGATTGTCTCAATAATTAATTGTGACATTTATCACAAACTGTTACCTACCTACCTATAAAGCTACGTGTGAAATTGGTTTCGCCTGCAATCAAAGAACTAATTTGCATGATTACTGCGTACACCAACCACAATAATTGGAATCTAATTGATGTCAATTTGATATTGGGTTTCGGTAATTGCTCGATATAAAGAGCTTATGCGTAAGTTTTTACGGTGTAAATTATACAATTCATCGATTTACGTTAACTTTTGGTAGGGAAATATAATAAAAACCTACATACTGGATGATTTTTTTTTACCGTCTCATCTGGAAAACAATATGGTGTGCTGTGTAAGTAGAATAGAAGCCGTACACAATATTTGCTTATTACCAATGAAATTGTAAAAGTTCCGAATATAGGTAATTTCTGCGGATTTAGCAGGGTTGGTATGATTTAAATTTCGATATTTTTAATCGATTTATTATTTTTTATCAAAATTTATGTTTTTATGGTTCTAGTATGAAAAGTTTACTTCAAATGTATTGTGTACTATTTATTAATAGATCAATTTTTTCTTTGTTATTGAAAAATTAAAAAAATGTTAAATATTTATGCCATATCTACTCCGTTCACCTGTTTTTTTAAGGCGGTGAAAAAACTCAGCCGGTATCTTTATATCGATGGTTGTCGCCTTAATTGAATTTTTGCGTATTTTTCTTTTGTTTCAAGTCGAAAGCTCCCAATTACAATTTTACTGTGCAGTGATAAAAACTTAACAATCAATGAACTGTTGTAAGGGAATATATTCATAATATTCGGCCTTGGGGACTGGGTTGAGTTTCCTAGAATGTTGATCTCACTAGACAGGAACTGCAGTAAAGCCCGGAATACACCTGCCTGTAACATTCACAAAACTATGCTTGCATGTAGCTTGCACGCCATAACAACTTCTGATTGGTGAGTACCATAATGGCATGCAAGCTACTTGCATAGTTTGTGCGAGTTATAGGTATGTGTATTCCAGGCTTTAAGGTAAGATTTTACAATTGATTTAGTATCATCATTATTTGAAATAGTTATTATAATAGGGGGATAAATATAATGACCACCATAAAATGCTTTGATACCCTTAGTTTTGTTACCAAAAATATCTACTTAACACCAGAAAAATAAAGTCTAAAAATACAATAGTACCAGCTATTTTAGTCACGACTCCACTTTAAATTGTATTCGACCACCAAATTTAGTAAATGATCACCAAATCTACTAAAAAAAACGAAATATTATTTTCCAGGCGACTAAGAACTTAAAAGGGCGACTATCTATTTGCTACTAAAAATAATGACATGGCGACTAATATTAACAGTGGGATAACAAACTGTATTATAGGCAACTATAGGCATCTCTGAAGACTCATTCCCAGAAAAACACAAGATTGAACTTGAGAACTTAGGATGCAAGAGCGAGCGAAGCGAGGTCGTGACTTGGGGCACCCCGACACGGACAGGTTAGGTTAGGCTCAAGTGAGCGAGCGGAGCGAGCGAACGAGCCCCCGTCATCCCCTTCGTGTTAGGTTCCTTTAAACCCTGCAGACAGAAATAGGGGCCCCGCGAAGCGGGGCTCCGTCGACTACGCCTTATTATTATTAAAGATAATAATTAGTGTACTTGATATACAACCTCGTTGTTTAATTTAAGAATGCCCATTTTCTACTTTTACTATTTTTGCTACCGTCTTTAATTACTTTTTAATCCCAAATTCAGATTAATCTGTCGCCGCGTTAAATATGCCAAAAAAAACTACTTTTGGGATAACAATGATTTATTTGGACTCATTTCGCTTAAATAAGATAGCAGAATTTAAAAACTTTGGTTATAATTTTACTTTAAAATGTTGGTTTAATTTTGGTGATCATTTACTATTTTTGGGTTACTCATGATTTACTTGGAGCCATTTTACTTAAATAGGATAGCAAAATGTTAAAACTTTGGTTATAATTTTACATTAAAATGCGAGTTTCATTTTGGTGATCATTTACTACTTTTGTCTGCTATTTGTTACTATATCTGGTGGTAAGTTAAACATAAGCCTTATAATAGTTCAGGAGTACTGACTCCAGAACTGTAATAACTGTTTCAATTAACTATTCTAAGACTGAGTCATTCCCATTATGAAATTGAAATTAAAAATCAAAATGTGCGGGTGAAAATTTTTCATAAGTACTTAAAAAGTACTTGAAAAGTCGATAGTAATGTAAGTCATTTGATAACTTTTACTCTTATCTTAGGAAGTTATCAAACGACTTACATTACTATCGACTTTTCTCTTCACTATTACAGATCCTAGTGCCGTGAACCAGGATAATAGAGAAAAAAATCATGAGTATTTTCACAGAAAATATAATGAAATGAAGTTTAACTTAACAATAATTTATTTCTTTTTTATTTCGTTTGTGTCCTTGTTTTATTTTCTGTTACTGTCCTAGGTATCTCGTCAACACCAAAAATAATTCATAGAAATTCGCGCCATCCAATCTACGTCAGAGACAAATAAACATGGCCGAAAAGGCAAAATATTAAAAAAAAAACGGCTACTACTTAACGACGACGACTTTTCTGCACCACTCTAGCACTAAATTTCAGAATATTTTTAAAGCACACAGTGGATTATTCAGGAATAAGCCTGAAGCTCGTGACGAAGCGATAGGCGGTTTTAAACCGACCATCGCGGCCGCACAATTTAAAATTTAATCACGCGTTACGTTAACGTACAGACAGCAGCGGGTAAAGTTTAACGCGTACGTAAGGTGGCAAACTTGGTGCGCGGTGGAAACTGGCGTGAAATCTTTATTAGTGAATGTGTGCATATTTAATTTGCACTTAAGTGTATGATGAGATGTTGTTCGTTACACTTGCTGTCAAATTATTTAGGTGATGTGTCAAAGTTGAGCTACTTAACATAGCTGTTTTGCTGAAAATTAACTGTGAAATTCAGGCACTACATAACATAACAAAACATCTCGCCTGTAATTCCCGAAGGAATAAGTGTACCCATATTTCGCCAGTCATGTTGAAGTCCCATGTAATATGGGGCGAGCCTATTGTCATAAACTTGGTACAAATTCAGGCTCCGGGCCGCTACTGAAAAAATTCTGATGGAAAACCCAATAACATCTTACCCGACCTGAAAATCGAACTCAGGACCTCACACTCAGCAATAGCTCTTGAGAACACTAAACCAACGAGGCAGTCAAGAATTATTGTTAAACTCAAACTCAAACTCAAACTCAAAGCATTTATTTCAAGTAAACCAATTACAGGCACTTTTGAATTGTCAAGGGGTCGGTCAGTCAGAAAGATGAAGCTAGTTGCCCATTCCAAAGCGTAGTAGGTACCTGTGGAGAAGAACGGGCAAGAAACTCCACGGACACTCTTTTAAATCATAAAAATCGTTACAAAATTTTGGTTACATCATTCAAGTTGAAATAATACATGTGAGAACGATGTAGGAAGACGTGCACGTTAAAAACGTCCGTACTAAAAAAGATAAAAACAAAAACAAAAAAATAACAATTCAGAATGAAATATGAAAATACTTAGATTAAAATTAAAATTTAATTATTGGTTATTGATTTTTTTTTCTTTATAAACTTAGATCACCCTAGTAATGAACGGGTAACGAAGTAAGGTAAGTGGCAATGTCAGCAGTAACTGACGGGGTCCACTAGGGCCGATGCCTGCCAGGGTCGTGGATTGTTCGAAAGAGTTACCGTGGCCCTTGGCACAGGCAACTGAGGGAACACGGGTGGGTTTTAGTCAGCACAAGTCTGACACACCCTCCCGCTTCGCCCAGAGCGGGAGAAGTTATTTCATAATTTCCCACCCAAAAAAAAAAAGGTAAGTGGCGATAAGCGTTAGCTATTCAAACCTGTGGTAAACAAAACTCTCTCGTTGCTCTTGTCAAGTTAATTCCTTGTTTTATCGATTGGTTTTGATATCGTTCACAATACCTTACCCGCACTAGGCAGACAAGATTGACGATAAATTAAATTGTTAATACTAGACATTAAGATAGGGCTAGGCCTCCGTAAACTACTAGATTGTGTAAAATTTTATGTGCAAGACCCGCCTAGACTTAGGGTGCGTTTCCACTGAAGCGGAGCTGGGCAAAGCGCAACGGAGACGTGTAGGAATCGTTCAATCACAGACGAGAAGAGTGACGCGATGAGGATTTCAACCATTGCGTTTAGTCGATTCCTGCACGTCTCTGCTCCGCTTCGCACAGCTCCGCTTCAGTGGAAACGCACCCTAAGCCTTATTATTTTATAACAAGGAACTACAATATCCGTAAGCATTAGCAAATGAAATATAGCACATAAATAAATCCTCGGTAATTTAAATTAATTAACATTTATTTAACAGCAATAAATTATCAAATACGCCACATAATAAAAAAGAATTGAAAGGAAACGAAACATTTAAAATGCTAATAAAATTGCATATTATTAATCTTCGGCGAATGTCAATTTAGGCATGTATTTATCCGAAACTAATAAATAATAATAATTTTAGTTTTAGACTTCACACATTCATATTTTTCTCTTCTTGTTCTCACAAGCGATTGTCTACATTTATTTTTTACTTCTCCTTTCGCAGGTCTGCTGGAAGAAATTTCTTAAGAAATAAGCAGTAACTTTGTACTCAAATCATAATTTTGTCATATCCCTATGTATTGTACTGTGTGTACATAAATAATAAAATAAATAATATTCCGAATCATAACCTTTTCCTAACTATGCTGGGGTCGGCTTCCAGTCTAACCGGATGCAGCTGAATACTAGTATTTTACATAAATAAATAAATAATTATATTAATATAATAAATATTAATAAAAAATAAAATAAATATAATATTAATAAAACATTTTAAATAAATAAATAATATTGAACACTCTAATATAGTAACGGCGCCTCTTTTTGGGAACCTCAAATAATTCCCATTTTGTGGTTCTAAAAATACCTAAATAGCCTAGTAACAGCAACCAATTAGGATGCAGCGCTCACCTGCTGCTGCCTTGGCATCGCTCGCTCTGGAACCGACAGAACGGGCTAGGTTGGTTGGAACTTCCAACCAACGTAGCCCGTTCTGTCGGCTAACCTAGCTTATTTTTTTTTTAAGAACGTTTTTTTATAAGAACGTTTTTTTTTTAAACTTTGCCCCAAACTTGTAATTTCTCCTGTAATGTGGGTGCGTTTATAAACATTTAAGCTCACATACACAAACAATCAGACCCGGAACAACTACTTGTAAGTCATATTCTGATTTACTGCGACTAACTGTGATAAAAAGCCAAAAAGCTAAAAAGAGGCGAAAAGTGTCATTAGAAGCGCTATTTTTTTTTAGGTTTATGAATTTAGAAAAGTGTCCATCATTAGAAGTGCAATTTTTTTAGGAGGATCAGTCAAACAATTCCCGTTTATTTATATGCCAACTCTACGGGCCTCCTAGTAACTGATTATATCTCATTACCCTCACATAAACCGTGCAGAGCATAAGTTAATTTGATCAGGCCAGAGATTACTTCACGATGCCGACTCACCACTTAAAATCTGATTTGTTAAATTACTTATTTACTTAACAATTTTCCGTACGGACGGCGAGCGAACAATGTACGGTAAACGACTCAAAGGAAATTCTTTAGCATCGATGTTATAATCGCGATAACGCGGCCATTTTGTTAACGGATTGCCGCGGTATACTGAATAGGGTCAATATGAGAATAAGTTCTATCACTTTATTTACTGAATGATATACTTTTATAGTAACTTCACAACAAATAATTTCTGGCTAAAACAGGGAGAGCCTTTAAAAGCAACTAATGGCGTATATTTAAAAGAAGAAGACTCTCGTTCTTTTTTTATTCTTTAAGCTACCCGAAAGTGTAAAATTTTCCCAATCAACATAGAACCTAATAATTTAACGGTAAAGTTGAAAATCTATTAAACAAATTTTACAGATTCTAGTAGCTTGATGTGCTGGCGTCTGTACCTGTTAATAAATAAAAACCATTCATATATATACAAAGTCCCATTAAAATAGATGGGCAAACTTTTAGAAATCATTCAGACCACCAAAATAAGGACAATGGAAAAAAATATATAAGTAAGAAAAATGCATTAGATACTTACAAGAAAAATATTCAGCTAACGAAAATACAGTGTGCCGGCAATTTATTATTCTAGGTCAAAATAATATCAATTTTTTTTTTGTTTGGATTTCTTTGGCTAGACGTATATATAGACTGTGTTAAAATTTGTCCATCTATTTTAATGGGACCCTGTGTAATAAATGTATCTAGTGTAATGTATATAGTGTGGATCTCTGTTATCTGAAATAAATAATAATAATAAATGTCAACTACTACTTAGTTTTTAGTCAGTGACAGCTGTCTAGTTTTATGGGTGGGGGTAGTAGGTACAGACGCCAGCACATCAAGCTACCCGAGACTGTCAAATTTTCCCAATCAACTTTGAACTTAATGCTTTAGCGATAAAGTTGAAAATCTATTCAAGTAATCTGACAGATTGTAGTAGCTTGATGTACTGGCGTCTGTACCTATATACAAATTCTCTTTGAACTCATATCGGTACTAAAAGACACTAAAATATACAATTATGCATACCGAAATGACGAACCCACCGTAAAAGTCCGTCAAAAGAATATTTTATATAATTTACAACACACTTTTAAAGACCATAGCTAAGTTATTCTAACACGTCCACCACAATAAATCAAACAGCTGTAAATATAACGCAACATTTTACATTTAAATTAACTCACATAAACTTGGTAAGTTCATTCACTGACAAAGAGCAAAGATAATCCCCATATTAAGAAGTACAGTTTAACCGTATATTTTGTTCAAGTTAAATAAAGTAACACAAATATTTAATTATGCGTTGTTTCAACACGTGAATGACAGCTTGAGAAACGTTTCTGATAACGTTGTTTAAATGAACATGTATGTTTAAAAGATTAAGAGAGAACATGTAAGTGTATTTTATATGGAATATTAAGTCGTTTAATTTTTAATGCGCTCAGGTTAAGCTGACTCTACACCTGCAGGGTAATTGCGTAACACACTATCAGTAGCAAAGGGTTTCATTTTGAGAGTTCAACAACATTCATTGCGTTATTTACGTTGTTGAGCAGACACATTTTTCGAACATATGGACCAATGGATTAGCAGTATGCTTCAAAATGATTCAAATTGAAAGTAATAGTGTGTTACGCACAGGGCTCGGAAACCGGTTGAAATTCTTAACCGGTTACGGTCATTGACCCCAAACCGAAATCGATTTAGGTTAAGGTTTGCACTTTACCGGTTTTTACCGGTTTTTGCGGGAAACCGGTTTTTCATGAATTTTGGTTTTGAAAGTGAAAATTAACCGGTTAAACACCCCCCGCCCCCTAACTAAGCAAGTCGCAACATGAATCTACCCGCACCATTTAAGTTCTCCGCTTGTATTTGACGTCCTCAGATCAAACATTTTTTTTCCTAATGTTTTCTGGGGTACTAAATGTACTAATGTCACTATAACTTGTTGGAAGTGTTAAAAAAGTAGACGAAAAATATTTACGACTTACGGAATTAACCGGTTAATTTGGGTGTCAAAACCGTTTGTGCTTATGTAACCGGTAACCTTTGTCATTTGGGTTACATATGAACAGTTCACTTGTTTAACCGGTTAATGAGGGAACGATATATTTACCGGTATTTCATCGAAATTAACCGGTCTTTTTAAACCGGTTCAGAACCCTGGTTACGCAATTAGGGTGCCGGTTATTTTACCGAGTGACAATAAACCTTCACGTGTCTGGAAAACCAGATGTTTTCATAGATCTCGCTGCCAATCGACAGTATCGAAAATCTAAGGATCTACATATAATATTATGATTGTGTTAGCGTAAAAACGATTCCAATTGTGTATAAAGAAAATATATATTTTTTATTAAGATTTGAAGGTACAGTTACTGCGCTGCATTTTCCAAATTAGTTAGCTGTTGTACCGGTTTTGACGACAGCATTTTCTGCCAATGATGTAAATACCAATGAGGGGCCCGTGGCTAAATAATAACAGCCACACAGGTCGATCTATCAGGTTAAGCTACGCTTTCCGCAGTTGGTCTGTGGATGGGTGACCATCTTTACATACCGAGACCCCTCCGTGCATCGGAAAGCACGTTAAACCGTAGATCCCAGCTGTCATTCGTGGATCTTTGACAGTCTTTCCGGGTACTCAGAAGCCCGAAAGTCTGGCAACCAGTCTTACCAAGGGGTATCGTATTACCCAGTAACTGGGTTGTGGAGGTCAGATAGGCAGTCACTCCATGTAAAGTACTGGTATTCAGCTGCATCCGGTTAGACTGGAAGCCGACCCCAACATATTTGGGAAAAGGCTAGGCAGATGATGATGGTGTAAATACCAATGGCAGCACGATGTGAATTGTCTATGGTTTACTGATGCGGTAGAATTAATTTTAAGTTCAAATGTCAACGATTGAATTGACGACGTAGATTGAATTTCTACGCAAAAAGCTTTCTATTCAATTCACCTATTATATCCAATTCTTTACAGAAATAATCACAATGTTCGACGAGACAAAAAGAAAGTCTGTGGTTTGACGTTTTGTAGAATTCAAAAATCGTTCCAGATTTTCGCTATTGAAGCATAGCACATAGCATATAACCTAAGTCTATTAAGGGCGCATTACACCAAACTTTTATACAAAGAAATAATAAATTTTGAATTTTTGATAGCTTTCATACTCTAGATTAATTTTATTCCGAGGATAAAAGATATCTTACTTTGGTGAAAACAGCCCTTTAGCCCTTAGTTTTGTGTCACTTATTTAATGTGTTTTTAATCAGTGACGTACTGATATCGTGTTTAATTCCTAGACAAGCCGTGCGATTCTGTAACCATCTCACCGTGAAAGCTTGGGTGAAGTGAGCGTGGAGTGAGCTGTCATTCGCTGGGGATTAACACTATAAAGTGCTCACTTCACTTATGATTTCACGGTGAGATTTTTACAGAATCGACCGGCAGTTCTCCGTTATTATGTCTGGTTCCATGTTAACAACTCGAATTTATTATACAATAGACATCGGAGTGGCACGAAAATTACGGGCGAATTTCACCAATGAAACTGAACGCGATCAGCCGGTTCTGTTACTATCTCAACGTGAGAAGTTAGGTGAAGTGATTTGTCCTTCTATCTGATGCTAGCATCATTTAAAACAAACTCTTCGTTCGATGTTTTTGTACATTATGAGATTCGCAATACACAATAGATACCTTGTTGTGTATCGACACTAATGACAGCTCACTTTAAGCTCACTTCACCCGGGTTATCACGGTGATATTTTTACAGAATAGCACTACTGCAGTGCTATTCTGTAAAAATCTCACCTAAACCATTCAAACCAATTGTTGTGAAATGTGCAGTTCGGGACACATTTTAACGTAAGTAAAGACTTTGGAATCCTTCGTGTCTCGCTTAAATTATAAACGTTCGATTTTCGGTAATTGGTTGTTATTAGCGTTATTGCCTTTCAAATTAAATGTCTCGGGTTATTCGAAATTGCTATATTTTGCAGATTAAACCAAACCCCGTGTCGAGCCACGTGACTTGCGATACTAAAATTATTTTTATTGAAACCAACTGCAGGCCTTTTAATAAGAGTTATTCGTGGACGATAAAAATCCCTTTAAATTGTGTGGAGACTTTACTCATAATTATAGGTATGTGCGATACTGAATAAAACTTGAATTATAAGAAGGAATAAAAAATATATTATTTCAATCACATGACAATTTAAATGTTTGAATTTTATTTTGTCGTCTTTTTGGTATAACTATAAGGGTATTGTGTAATTAAATTATTCAAGAAAAGCCAGCAACAGCTTTATTTTAAACTATTATTATTAATTATGATTTTTAACACTATATTTTCTCTAAAATTTGTTAGGTACCTACTTAACCTTTAAGCAGTACGGTTTTGGAATGACTTGCCCGTGTCGGTAAAGCGTGCTCAATCTTTGTCCACTTTTAACCCGTAACCACCTACCACCGGTCCATGAGACCGCAACGGCAACTAGCAAATAAAGGTTAAGGTAAGTTTATTTGCATTACACACACCAATGCATTTTGTGACTATTGTTTATCCTAAATAAAGGATGTGTAGAAAAGGTATACATACGCGCACTGTCCTACGACACTTACACGTCGAAATATTTGAATGCAAAAATACGTTGCGGTCTCAGGGACCGGTGGTAGGTGGTTAAGGGTTAAAATTATGATAAAAAACTACTTCCTCTCTCCTTAAACTGCATCATTATATTTTCTTTACTCCTGTTTCATGTCTATTATTATTATACTTATTATTATAATTATTATATTATTTACAATATTATGAAAACGCGAAGAACACGGTGCGTGATCGCAGCTAGCTCGCTCCTCATCCGCGGAGAGTATGGTCACTAATTGCCTCGCTGGAATCACGCTGGAAAATCACAAGTGTAATTGCTCGTAGACTCCACGCCCACAAGTAGGTAGGTAGCTTTTAGGTAGGTTTGTAGCTTTTAGGTAGGTAGGTAGCTTTTAGGTAGGTTTGTAGCTTTTAGATAGGTTTTTAGCTTTTAGGTAGGTTTGCAGCTTTTAGGTAGGTTTGTAGCTTTTACGTAGGTAGGTAGATTTTAGGTAGGTTTGTAGCTTTTAGGTAGGTTTGTAGCTTTTAGGTAGGTAGGTAGCTTTTAGGTAGGTTTGCAGCTTTTAGGTAGGTAGGTAGCTTTTAGGTAGGTTTGTAGCTTTTAGGTAGGTTTGTAGCTTTTAGGTAGGTTTGCAGCTTTTAGGTAGGTTTGTAGCTTTTACGTAGGTAGTTAGATTTTAGGTAGGTTTGTAGCTTTTAGGTAGGTTTTTAGCTTTTAGGTAGGTTTGCAGCTTTTAGGTAGGTTTGTAGCTTTTACGTAGGTAGGTAGATTTTAGGTAGGTTTGTAGCTTTTAGGTAGGTTTGTAGCTTTTAGGTAGGTAGGTAGCTTTTAGGTAGGTTTGCAGCTTTTAGGTAGGTAGGTAGCTTTTAGGTAGGTTTGTAGCTTTTAGGTAGGTTTGTAGCTTTTAGGTAGGTTTGCAGCTTTTAGGTAGGTTTGTAGCTTTTACGTAGGTAGGTAGATTTTAGGTAGGTTTGTAGCTTTTAGGTAGCTAGGTAGCTTTTAGGTAGGTTTGTAGCTTTTAGGTAGGCAGGTAGCTTTTAGGTAGGTTTGTAGCTTTTAGGTAGGTAGGTAGCTTTTAGGTAGATTTGTAGCTTTTAGGTAGGTTTCTAGCTTTTAGGTAAGTTTGTAGCTTTTACGTAGATTTGTATCTTTTAGGTAGGTTAAGTAGCTTTTAGGTAGGTTTGTAGCTTTTAGGTAGGTTTGTAGCTTTTAGGTAGGTTTGTAGCTTTTAGGTAGGTAGGTAGCTTTTAGGTAGGTTTGTAGCTTTTAGGTAGGTTGTTTCCTTCAGAAACGGTACACTTACGCCAACGAATAATCCAATCATCAAAACATTTTTTAAACGCTTATTCCGGAATTAAGTTCCGTTCTCGCCGTGAATTCTCCTTTATGTCTTCTACCGAATGAAAACGGGTGCCACAAAGTGGTAATTTGAGTTTAGGAAAAAGGAAGAAGTCAGCTGTCGAAATTCTATTGGTGATGCAAAATTTAAAACAAACTCTTCGTTCGATGTTTTTGTACATTATGAGATTCGCAATACACACTAGATATAATATAACTAAAAACAGCACTGTATTTTTGATCTAAATAACAGATGTACCTCAAACTCCGCGCCAAAATGGAAAACAGTTGTGCCAATCTAACAAAAAAAAAAAAATGAATTTGGAACCATAAACAAATCATTCATTCCCGATATTTTTTGACTTTATACTAATAATAAAGCCGAAGAGTTTGTTAGAACGCGCATTGAAAAATTCTTTTTGCATTTTGATAACCGAATTCAAAAGGCCAAGGCTACCAAGAACCATTAGGAGCCGAGCAAAAGCAAAAAGTCTGAAAAAACGCTAACGAAGTAATAGCGAGGAAAGGCGATGCGATGCGACGGGGTGAGTCGGGGGAACAAGAAATTTCACGCGGACGAAGTCACAAGCAGAATCTAGTCTTATAAACAACCGCCACAATGCACTTGGTCCACATTGAACACCAATTAGCCCCATCACATGAAAACGAAACAACCATAAAAATAAATAACAAAAATAATTACATGCTACAGTAACACGGCCGTAAAACTGAGTTTAAAAAACGAGTAATTAAAAGCCAATGACACCGCCAGTTAAACAAGATAAAAATGCAATAATTTAAATCATTTACGATCAAGTTTGAACGCGAAATTAATTATGGTGAATACTTTATTGATCGACCAGCGACGTGCCAATGCTTCGCACGACTTTTACGACTTGAGAAAACATCGAGATTTCTTTATACGTAAGTTTAATATTAATGTATTATACATAATATGAGCAGTGATGGCCCAGTGGTAACGACCGCGACTTACGTGTTGTAGGTCGTAGGTTTGAATCCAGACAGGCGCTTTACTTTGTGTAAATTATTCCATCACCCCTGCTCTCAAAACCGAATCCGGCCTGCCGAAACCGGCATATCCTAGAACCAAAAATTCGAAGACATGTGACATCTACCCATCCGCACTGGGCCCGCGTGGTGGATCACAGCCCACTCCCTCTCACCGAGAGGAGGCCTGTGTCCCAAAAGTGGGAACGTTATAGGCTGATTATACATATAAAGCTTTCGAGATAAATTCTCTAAATGATGGTGAAAACCGCATCAAAGTCCGTTGCGCAGTTTAAGAGAACAACGCGGTCACACCGACAGACACGCAAAGCAACTGCGCTTCAGCCAACGACTTCGTCCGCGTGAAATTTCTTGTTCCCCGATCCACCCCGTTGCATCGCATCGCGTCGCCTGTCTGCGCTATTACTTCGTTTTAGCTTAGCGTTCTTTATTACTTTTTTTTTGTTTTTGTTCAGCTCCTAGCGTGACGTCAAGAATGGGAATATCAAATAAAAAAATAAAAAATTCAAACTATTTATTTCAACATGCATACATTTATTATTACATGAGGATAACGCTCAATCTCTTTGAGAAGATTATGTGCGCTATCGGATTTAGGTGTTACTCGCTCACAGTTATTTGTCCGTTCGTAGACCCACACGCAGGCCCTTCCCCCATTCCAAACTTTTCAGTGGTAAAATAGACTTTCAGGATGTTTTTCATTTGTCGAGAAAAAAAAAAGAAATACAAAAAGATTTTTTTTTAAATCCGTATTTGAGTTCCAAAGATTACCGCGTTCAAACAAACACTTCAGCGTTATTAATAGTATAGATATAGATATGTATAAAGACTGTGTGACTTATTCAGTTTACATTCCGTTCGAGAATTTGAACACGCGAGACATGTGACTGCTTGATATAGCGAATTAATTATAAATTATGTATGTCTCGTTAATTAATTAATTGGGGCAAGTATATGAAGACATTTACGCTGTTTTATTTTATCGTTAGTGTTAACGAGGACCTAAAACATGAATGTCGATGTTGCTTATATAGTGAACAGGTGGAAAGCTTAGCAGTTTTGATAGCACTATTAAATATATCATTTAATAAAGATATACTTTTACACCCGGCTGTCATTCGTAGATCTTTGACAGTCGTTACGGGTAGTCAGAAGCCCGAAAATCTGACAACCAGTCTTACCTAGGGGTATCGTATTACCCAGTAACTGGGTTGTGGAGGTCAGATAGGCAGTCGCTCCATGTAAAATACTGGTATTCAGCTGCATCCGGTTAGACTGGAAGCCGACCCCAACATAGTTGGGAAAAGGCTAGGCAGATGATGAAATAAAGATACACTTTATTTCATTTAAGGCTAATTTTTCAATAGTCAGATACATAATTTCAGGCTAGGTGGAGCGACGATCTTCGCAGGATGGCTGGTAGCAGCTGGATGAGAGTTGACGAAAATCGATCCGAATGGCGTGCAATAGGAGAGGCCTATGTCCAGCAGTCGACTGCGCTAGGCTGATGATGATGATGAGATAACTTCATCATCTGGATCTGTCTAGCCTTTTCCCAACTTTGTTGGGGTCGGCTTCCAGTCTAGCCGAATGTAGCTGAATACCAGTATTTTACATGGAGCGACTGCCTTTCTGACCTCCTTAACTCAGTTACCGAGTAATACGATACCCCTTGATAAGAGTGGTTGTCAGACTTACAGACTACCCATAACGACTGTCAAAGGTCCACGAGTGACAGCCGGGACCAACGGCTTAAGGTGCTTTCCGAGGCACGACCCCTCCGTGCCTCGGTATGTAAAGATGGCCACACATCCACGGACCAATTGTGACAAGCGTAGCTTAGCCTGATCAATCGACCGATACGGTTGTTACTAACTACTTATCCACGGGCCCCTCAATAGTCAAATAACTTATACCTGAAGAATAAAAATGACAGTTTGACGCAATTTCTATACAAATGCTGTCAAACCGCAATATTTACTCCTCAGATGAGAAAAATATCTGACTATTGAAAAATCAGGTCTTAATGTGGTCGTGATATTCTGTAAAAATCTCATTGTGAAAACTAAGGTGAACTGTCATCCTACCTGACGCTAGGGAATTTAGGGATTGACAACTCACTTCAAACTCACTTCCGCCAAATTTTCACTGTGAGATTTTTACAGAATACACCGGCTGTTATGACTTAGTCGAATTATATTTCCTTCACTTTTAAATTAAATTGTATTATATGAATTGGAACTCGAAGTCATGGGGTGAGGCTTTTGCCCAGGAGTGAGATGATGCAGGCTTACAGAGACAGTAACTAACAGTATATAAATTGACAAGCATATAACCTACTTATCTACCACTGTACTTAGGAACCGTTAACAACATAATTTAATACCTATCTCGCATTCGACATAAAAATAAATCTAGGCAACTCACACACAATCTCAATTGACATTATCTCGACAAAATCGTTGAAATCTCGACTCAAATCATTTATCGTCTGGAGCCATCAATATCGTTGCACAAAGTTATTGAATTACCGATGACGTGCTTACATTGTATGTATTTGTTCGTTTTGATTAATGCTGCCCGTCTGATGAATGGGTGACTGATTGACCTACATCATTGAATCTTCATGTTTATGCTCAGTGATTCATAATTGGTTAGAATTTATTGGGAAACAATTGAAAAACATATGACTGTAAAGGAATTATCTGCAATATTTTTCTTTCTGATCAACTTTTTTAATGTTATGTTCTTTGCATAATGAAAAACAACCAGACATGGAACCACGGAAAACTTTTGTAAAATAAAAGAACCACAAGTCATCAGACATTTATATGAACCCTGGACATGAAGTCAAAGTGACATATGCGCGGCCACAGACGTCGCCGTAGAAGTGGCGAAGTTTTGAGCCAACAAGATATGTAATACAGTCATGCCAGTGACACGAAGAAGAAGAATGAACCCTGAAACTAGGATAAACCACTGAAATATTTACAAGCAATATTTATAAAGATAATTGATTAAGCGTTTTAATTTGGTAACACACAAAATAAAAATAAAACAATATTAAGGTTACGAGATCTGCCTAATAAAGACAATAATGACTCCGATTTACAAAATATAATTGAATTTTATGGTGAGTTTACATCTGACGCTTCATGTAAAGATAAGACTTAACAATTTAGGAGAGAATATATAACCAAAACGACCCAAACCAGCCTAAAAATAATATCATAAGAATATTAATTAACACCTATTGCGATAAAATAGCCATTAGTCACATTATGTGGGCTCCGCGTTACCAATTTAAATGGGACCACATTTATTTTTAACAACACTTTCAAATTCAAATTAATAACCAGCTACCGGTCGTGTTTTTCTAACTTAGAGGTCCTAAAATGTTTTTCGAAGACGTCTATCTAATTTAAATATTTATTCGGCGTCGGATAAAGATGGATGTCATTCCTCTATTACCCACGTACGCTCGATGGACCTAAATAAGATAGATCGAGATCGGACGATTTATATCAATTTGTAAACGATTCCTTGCTATCCTTTTCCGTTTGATCTAAATACCTAGTAGAATTTGTCTTGTTTATGCAACCTTCCAACATAAAATGGGAATTTGTCAAATGACCAGATTCTGTGTACCAATTCTGTTTTTTGTGTGTTGTTTTTTTTGTGGTTTTTTTTTCTGGTTACCACATATTTTAGTGAAAACTTTTTTTTTTTGTAGCAAGCTATGTGCCAATAATTCTTCAGAATCAGAATCAGAATCAGACCACACAGATCTTGTGAAGGGTCAAGTCTCTTTACCTTTGAATGTTTTTAAAGTAATCTTTTTACCTTTGAATGTTTTTAAAGTTAGATTTATTTTTAAAGATATTCTCAGTTTTATATGTTAAAAGATTACGTTAGATTTGCTTGTAACGAATTGCCTAAATAATAATTTATTTTCGTCTGGAAACGGGCTGTATCTTTCTTCACAACAAGCGATCTTGTTACAGGGTTATTATTTAAGTATTCTTATTGTTATATACTCTGTATCCTCGTATCTTTCTTGATCTACATCTACCACCTAATATTAGGTATATTAGGTGGTAAAATATTAGGTAAATTATAAGGTGGTAAAAATTATCATGTAAAGAATCGTAAAGATAAACGACAACTTTTAAACGTTTATAACTGAAAAAATGAATTTAATTTTGAAACCGAGAATTATTTTCGCTGAAGTATGGTTGAAGCACTAGGGTTTTCTCTCATTTTTTTTTTTCTACAAGGCAAGTATTTACAAAGCGTTATGATTAGAAGGGACGCCCTGGCAGGACATATAGTGACCTTATTGGTAATGTTCTTCAGAAAGCTCTGGTGCGTAGTACCAACCGCCCTGCGTGTATGACCAGCAGGGTAATTGCGTAACACACCATCAGTAGCAATGGGTTTCATTTTGACAGTTCAAGAACATTCATTGCGTTTTTTACGTTGTTGAGCAGACACATTTTTCGAACATATGGAGCAATGGATTAGCAATATGCTTCAAATTGAGAGTAATAGTGTGTTACGCAATTAGGGTACAGATGTATAAACGTAAACGAGGCATAAGGAGTATATAAGGATCATAGCAGATGGTGTTCTGGAGTTTCTGCCTACCCCCATGGGAAGAAGGCGTGAGTTTATATGTTTGTTCTTGTTTCTCACTTTAACTATTTACAGGTTCTTGTTATTTATCTCTAAGGCGCTGCATTCGCTGCAAGACAATAAAACAGCACCGTCCAAAAATTCAATCATGTGACATACGTCGATTAATTGAACCGTAATTAAACAATGCTCTTTGGAATCCTACCCACAATACGACTTTGCTCTCAAAAGCTAATGAGTTTTATTCTTTCAGCTAATCTAACTGGCCGGTTGGATCACGGAGTGCAAAGTGCTGTATCGATAGGCACAAAATGACGTACAACGGCGGGGAGTCGCGTTTCGTCGCGAGCTCACAGCACTCTGCCAAATGCTTCTCGGATCCGGATTTGCTAGCATTGCCCGGATATACGAGTGTACATGGGACATTTACTCCGCATCGTAACGTTAACGAATTTTGTAACAAAGTGATTTAGATGTAAACAGAGTCGGAATAAATTATCTAGCGAAACTCCACAGGCGTGATGGGTATCGAATATCTAAACATGATGAAATAAGAAATAAATAAATTTGATGAGTTTTTTTTTTTGGCTCATCAACCGCCAATTGTGTACCCATCCCGTCTGAGTTTTCGCTAGATAATTTAATTTCATCCTGTCTAGAATAAAAAAAAACATGTTTTCACATTCCCGGGGAATTAGAAACCGTGTAAAAGTGAGGGCTGATGATGCGAAGGAAAAAATCTTCATAGTAGGAAATTACATTATGTCGGTACGTAGACTACGTGTCTATTAAACAATCTAGTTGGCTATAGAACCTGAGGAAAGTCGAAAAAAGTAGTTTCATTAGTGCTTTTTGGGTTTTTGTTTGCATCAGATTAATTTCACATTTCACGTCTTGAATAGATCAAGTACACATGGTGTAAAAAGAGCCTTACGTATTCCGTACATCAAACTAAGTAACACTGAACAAAAAATACCAGCATGTCGATTCTGTAAAAATCTCACCGTGAAAACTTGCGTGGAATGAGCTATCAGTGTCACCCCACTGATGCTAGGGATTGACCAAGCAAACATTTAAAATCATTATCGAGATTACCCCGCTGTTTTATTTCTTTATCCTACAATAAATACGTCCATAAATAATGTAGGACATTTACCAGGGCAAGACTTGCAGTAGCCAGGTAGTTAGAAGTCTGTTCTCTTTCAAAGTTTCACGTATCCACAAGTTATGAGGTAATCGTTGGCAAGTTTGCTGAGATGCAGCTTGAAACCTTCAGAGCTGTAATACACTGAATAAAGTATACTTCATAAAAGCCCACTAACTTATAAACATGGAAGAAGAAACTGTAGTTGTAAGAACTATTGGAAACTTGCTCGAGTAGGTTATATTTTAGTTAGTTCCTAGTAACTTTTATAGAATATAGGCAATTATTAAATTCTACGGACTTAGTTTCTAGGCTGAGCAGTGAAAATAACAACAGATTTTTAGTTTTCCATACAAGCAACGTTTTTCGTATCAATTTTTTTTTTTGTGTCAAGGCAATATTTTTACTAAATTGAATAAAATATTAATATTTATCAGTTTCTAATGTTGACGCGAGGTAGGTAATACGGGCTGGTTTCCGCAAATTCAAATAGATGCGCATATTTTGCGTACTAACGTTGGGTAATATCCATAGTCATATTATTACCTATCTTAACAACAAAACATACTAAAATCAAGTACCTCGTCTCAATTATCCCGAAAATTCGACTTTGTTTTAGAAAAATAATGAAGAAAATGTTACTAAAAAACAAATTAATAGTTTATGTTACGCAACGGTGTAAAAAAGTACTAACATAAAATCTTAAAGGATTCGGGAAGTTGCATCGGTTGATACACAGTTCTATGAGTCCGATACAGGGAAATACTCTTACGTGATTGATTGCTCTTTTTACGGAGTTATTTCGGTATCGAAGAAAAAACTGGGTTAGGGGACGCACTTCCGTATATTTACTGAGCGATTCCATTACTATGTGTCGACAAAAGCGTACAAGTAATGATATGTGTGTACTAGCGGAGACCAAATCGATTTTCCGAATGCGTGTCGAGATTGTTGCTTTTCTATGTGGTCTCTATTATTACTGGTCGGATTTCTTTATGTAGCTGCCACATATAGGTAGGTACGAGAGACACGATGCGACAGTAATTTAAACTTAGTATATCTAATGACGTGACGAGAGCTGTGGTGTCCCAGTGGCAACGACCGCGACTTACCATCACCATTGCTCTCAAAACGGGAAAGAACAACATCGTAAAGAGACTGGCAAGTCCAAAAATTCGAAGACGTGACATCTACCAACCGGTATTGAGCCCACGTGGTGGATTACAGCCAACTCAATCTCAAAGAGAGGTGGCCTGTGTCCCAGCAGTGGGAACATTATACGCTAATTATGTATATCTAATAACGTTCTCAGTCTGGATACAAAAATTCAACTGAATGTATCAAATAGTTTAGTCACTATTGCTAGCAAGATTGGCAAAACCCATAGCCGGCCCATCAATATTATTTAGTTTGTATGAAAAAATCACTTTTTTTTAATTTCGATGTTAGGTTTTATTTGATCGTTGTAAAATACTCTTATGCATTGCCAGTGTTGTCATCTCCGCATTGTATGTTTTTCAAAACCTGTATTGGATAATAATTATCCAAAACAGGTATTGAAAACAAAAAAAAAAAATTAGCTCCACTCCACTCTAAATTTTTCTGCAAACAATTCACTTCCACCTATAATAAATGAATACCTTACCCCATATATTTTGTCAACATGGATTTTTATTTACCCTTGTATGTCCAAAACTAATCACAAAAGGCAATAAATACCTAAGAGGTTACATATTTGGATCGTCGAATACCCCTGTTGGTCGGACACGCCACTCCCGCGCAGGTAAGTCGAGGTAAGTGAAGTTGCGTGTACCGCTGTCAAATAGAACTATTTTATTGCGGTTTTTATTCGCACAACAATTTAAATTTAACGAGAGCGCTTCGGTAAACATCGGGAACTTAAACATTCTTTTGTTTTTAACGACGTATTTGTTTTTGTTTCCGCAGTCTGTGAAGGATGGAGCTCAGGGATTCTTTGTGGTTGAGCGTTTTGATCGTAATCGTATAGAAATAGTATTCATATTTGAGTTTTTCTTAAAATAGCTGGCGGAATGTGCAGGGTGTACTATAGGTATACCTCTCTACCTCTATAACATCACGCCTGTTCTCCACGAAGGACTAGATCCTTCGTGGAGAACAGGCGTGATGTTACGTTATGTTTTGTTTTTTATCTTTTATTTTTTTCATAAAAAAAATGGAAACAGACTGTAGTAATATTTTAGTATACAAATATTTATGAATATTTTTATAATTACTGATATTTTGATAAACAATAGTTGCGCCATATATTGACTATATCACTTAGTTTAGTACTCTCAGGGGTAGCACTTGGCTTTGGTCCGTGTTATCCTATAAAATCGACAGATCAGAAAGACATACAATGATGTATACCAAAAAAAAAATGTTTATTTTTTCTCCACAGATTACATTCTTATACTAGTTATTAAATTGACAGGTATTTTATCAAAATTTTGTAATTTGTTATTGTTTTAGGTGTCTAAATACCTACATCTATATTTTTTATTCAATAGTCCATTCATATAAAGCCCCATTAACTTGATCTCACAAACTTAGGCCTCATTTACGGAGACGCGGGGCGTCTCGCGTCGCGTGTGGCGTGGCGTCTCGCGGCGCGTCGGACGTTTTTTCTGTTTACGGTGGGGCGGCGCGTGAAGCGGCACGCATCATCGCACGCGTAAACACAAACTTATAGCAATATACGACCATGTTCATAGAGAAGCGAGACGGGAAGCGTGGCGGTGCCCGTCGCGGCGCCCGCGGCGAATCCTCTAGCGTGTAGCGAAGCACGCGGCGGGCATCGCGGCGGCACACGCTCGCCTCGATCAAATCGACTAGTTTTATGTTGGCGAGAGATGGGAGTGCACGTGTCTTCTAAAAAAAAGTCGATCATATCATACGGACATAGCTTCATCGAGAATTGCCGCTGCGTGCGCCGCCGCGATAAACGCCGCGTGGGACGCGTCGGTGCCATCCGCGGGCTCGGCCGCAAAAAACGCCCTAATTCAAACAAACGCGTCTAAAATCGCTTCTCCGTAAACGCACTCATACAACGCCATATATTTGAATTCAGTGCGGGCCGCGCCGCTCAACGCAACGCGCGACGCACCGCGTCTCCGTAAATGAGGCCTAAGGTAGGTTCGTTATTACGAATTTCGTTAAAAGCTGTACTTAAACACGCCACTTACAAAGAAACTTAATTTTTATGTTCACATAAAACTACTTACAAATAGTAGGTTAGTTGAAATCAGGCAATAAACTTAGCTGGAACGTAAAGCCGTGTAGATTACAGCTGAACTGCCTTCTATTATGATAAGAGATTCTTTATAGTCAAAGCGTTCATGAACCATTTTTAGGTAGAATTCTAATGTTGCTGTGATAGATCTCGTCTTTGTGTTTGCGACTATTGTTTTAAGTGAATCGGTACATAGGCACAGAATACATATTAGTGCTACGTACAGAAGGGACACCCTTCCCCGCGCTCATATCAGATACCGCACCTCACCCCGCACTTCGAGATATTTGTCGCCGACTCTTTAGCAGGGGCGCTCGTAATCGTAAGAACTGCAGCATTGTACTGCTAAAATTTTGCGATTTAAAAGTTTTATTTGAGTTTTAATCACGATGGTTGGATATTATGCTTTATTTAGATGCTTGTATTCATCGAGCAATTAAGCAATGTTTACTTAGGTACCTTATTTTGTCGTTATAGATTAAATAAATAAACATCTTTTACATAATAACTGTTCAAATATTATTTTTACTTCATTACGAAGTATTACGAGTCCGAAATAATTGAACTTCATACTCGTAATAATGCACACGTTCGGGCAGCGCCGTCGTCGTTTGGTTCGCCCGACGCGTACACCTTCCACGCCATCATTTGCACGTGTACAAACGTAGTTTGGTTATGTAGTACTAATAGGTAATTATTTTGCGAGCGTTGTATAAGTGTCCGAGGTGTGACACGAGTGAAGAATTTATTGTGATTTTTGTGCAATAGGCTTGTCCCCTTGGCGAAATATGAGTGTACTATAGATGCACCTCTGCCTAATCATGTGCGTGAGTGAAGTTGTGTTGTTACGATGCAACCTACAATTTTGATAAACAGATTACCTAAGGTCTATTCAAATTTATGTAGACATTAATGTTATTTCAAGTTAAACAAATATCAACTTTATTTCAATTGAAATTATTTGATTTCAGAATGAATAGCACTATTGAAAAAGTTATGAAGTTATAGCGTAAACTGAACTTTATTGTGTGGGAATTAAAGTTATTTGTCTATTAATTCATATTTGTTTACATTTTTGGCAATTAAATCGCAAACGCAGATTCGGTATGTAGTATCTATCATGCATTCTGTCGGTTTGGGTTTATGTTATTTTTACACGACCGTCCAAAATAACAGCTTGCGTAACACACTATCTGTAGCAATAGCTTTCATTTTGACAGTTGAACAACATTCATTGCGTTATTTACGTTGTTGATCAGACAAATTTTTCGAACATACGAAGCAATGGATTAACAATATCCTTCAAAATGATTCAGAGTTAAACTGATAGTGTGTTTCGCAATTAAGGTGCAGGTTTCCTCACGATATTTATCTTCATCGATGTCAGTAGTTTTATTTATATTAAAGCTAAACGTGTTTTTTTAAGACGGAGTAGATAAAATAATCTTCCTTAAAAAGTTAGAATAATCAACAAAAAAGTCACGCTATATAAATGTCTCTAGAACTTAAAAACCAAGTTAAATTAAGCACTTATAATTTTTACATGATCAATTGTTGTCCTAGAAAACTTTTCAATTTAAAAGCGTCCTTGAAAGCGAAATAAAAGGTTTTAATTGAGCTTCTACTAATGGAACTGCTAAGATTTTTAGTCTAATAAACGTTTAAGTAATAAGGGGCTTGACAAGTTAGGCTACATCGGTACTTTCGTAACTGACAGACAGACAGACAATGATAAACTTACACCATAGAAGATAGAAACATACATTTTTACAAGTATGTATCGTATAATTTGGCGTGCAAAGTTACGAGACCAATAAATGGGTCATTGTACTCATCATTACGAACAACTTTTACTATGGGACCAAACCAGAAATCGCGAAAAAAAATTCGGCTGTCCCCTACATTTATGATTATACGTAATAATAATTTTAAAAAATTTAATCCAAACCCCTAAGGCTTTTTGTACACAGCACAGCTTTTTTACGGTACACCGGTGATCCATACAACACAGACGAGCGTGTCTACACACGGTGAATAGACTGCAGTTTTTCACGGCAAGAAAAACGTGTGCACCTACTGAAGTTTGTTGTGCAAAATCAACTGCGAATACATTAATCCACATGGACGAAGACACAAGCAAACTCTAGTGTACAAATACTGACCGCTATTAAATGCAACTGAAAGGCATTTCCATATAAACTACATTTCACAAGCAAATGGTGATCAACAGGATAGCATAATGTTATTACAAAATAATCTCACTGATATAATCCCCTTTGCCCCTTTTATGATACCCCACGGGACATGACAGGACTATTCATAGTCCAGACTAATAGCAGGATTACTTGTTAGGCGGACCCTACACATACAATATTACAGCGGCGCAGTATTTATATTGCGCAATAAGAGGGGCTTGTGGATAAGTAATAACAACCGCACGGTTCGATCGATCAGGTTAAGCTATGCTTTCCGCGGTTGATCCATGTATGGGTGGCCATCTTTACATACCAAGACCCCTCCATGCCTCTGAAAGCACATTAAGCCGTTGGTCACGGCTGTCAATCATGGATCTTTGACAACCGTTACGGGTCGTCCGAAAGCACAAAGGACTGATCACCAGTCTTACCAAGGGGTATCGTATTACCCACTCACTGGGTTATGGAGGTCAGATAGGCAGTCGCTCTATGTAAAATACTGGTATTCAGCTACATCTGGTTAGACTGGAAGCCGACGGAAAAAGGATAGAAGTCAGATGAAGATGATGAATCAGCTCTTACACTCAGACGATCAATTATTTTCACGCAATAACATTGACGAACTATAAGCTTCAATGCTTTCGTCTAAGCAAGACTTGCCAACAGTTTAGTAAAATATTGCGCAATACTGATCCTACATGGTGCAATGAAAAAATATAGTGCAATAAAAATCAAACGTTCAAACCTACCTATTATGTTTTCTATGGCCAAACATTTTTTCTTGCAATGCAAAGTGCAATAAGAACCCCAAACGGTCGAAAACATTGCGCAATTCGTGATTGTTTATTGCGATCGTTTCGACGGGTCCTACGTATACTGGTGTAACCCGCAAAACAGCGAAATACGTTTTTTTGCTCCAAGAGCCTTAAAATTACCTTAACTTTATATCCTGTAAAAATTATATTAAATTATCAAGTAATTTCAAAGATACAAACTTGTAAACTGATATAAGTGACATCATTTTCCGCCACACGACCATCTACACTGATGTAAGTCACTTGCACCAGTGTAGGTAGTCGCGTGCGCCGCGACACGTCAGCACAAGTGTCATTCACTCCAGTATGCGCGCGGCGACGGAGTCGGGAGCACGTTAAACACTGGTATAACTGCGCTGCGTTTTAGTTTACGTATTCATTTGTTCAAAACTATTCCAATTTTGTTTGTTTTGAGTAAGTAGTGGTAAGAAGTCACAACAATGAAGCGCTCACGAGGTCAATTAATGATAGATTTATTAGAAAATAAGTATAGTAAAATAAACACCCCAGAAAATTACGAAGGTAAGTGTTAATTGACATTTTAAATAATATAATGATATAATACTTTGTATTGTTTGATCAAATGTAAAATTAAAAAATAAATAAATTACGTGTTGTTTATTTGTTATTTCACTTGTACCAGTATACAAGGTTCATAGTGGTTACTCGCGTACTTTGTATAGTGGTTTTAGTAAATTTTAACGATTATTTGTAAATATATTTAAAAATGAATTAACATATTAATTTTGATTTATTTTAGATCGGCCGACAGTACCATCATGCGTAATACGCGAAGAATTAGACCAAACTATGAAGATGTGCAACGAGTCCATGGAACCGACCGATTTTAATGAAAAAAATAGTTTCACAAATTAAAGTCTAATAGAAAAGCCAAGTAAACATACTAAACTAAATTAATGAAATGTGATTTTATAATTCATGTTTTTTTTTCAATAAATTTTGCACTTATATCAGTATACAAAGTCACATGTGACTTTTTTTTTGTTTTCGTTATGTTGTTATCTGATATAAGTTACATTATTTTAATAATAATATCTATTTACTAATGAAATAAATATCAATACTATTTTTAATACATTTTTAGCAGCAATTCACTGCATAATTATTTTATTATATAATTTTAGATTCCCCCTTACCTCCAAGTGCGTATTTTTTTGCTGAAGAGATGTCATTCATAAATAAGGTTGTAAGCTTAAGCGACCCAGAAGACATGTTCGAGGAAACCCCTACAGTAGAAAATTTATACCAAAATTTATCAAACATTTCGTCAGATTCTGCCAAGTCCTCTGAGTGCTATACCGTCCAGGAGGTCAGTGTGATTGTGCATAAGCACTAGGAAGGAAAGCACTAGGAAGTGGTGAAGGGTGGGCGTTTTGGGGGAGTGTCTTTTGTGATTTTGACGTTCGAAAAGTGCTGATTCTCAGCCTAGTTTGAATAAATGAATTGATTTTGGTTTTGATTTTGATTTCATAACAACTATGTATAAAGAAGATGAGTCTCAAATTCTACATCCATGTCAAAATCCTATTTCAGAATCAAGTGTGATAAAACAAAATGACCTTCCTGATGATGAAATTGATAGCTTAACACCAATGCCTTCGCCATTACTTTTTTTTTCACCTATTCGCCAACAAACTGATGATGAGGAAACGTTAGTACTTTTTATTACAAAAGAAAATTACATTTTCACAATTTTACTCCATTTGGTATGGCTGATCTGCAGGGTTATTGTTATTGTTGGGACGAACAGACTGCTAAAAAAGGTGCCAATGAAATAGCCAGCTGCATTTTCGATTTTATTGGTATGAAGGTGGAGCAAGGAGTCAAAATTTTTATATTCTGGTCGGATAATTGTGGAGGCCAAAATCGAAATAGGATCATATTCCTTATGTGTATGTATTTTTTTTTTAAGTTTAACGTGAACATAACCCATAGATTTTTTGTTGTTGGTCATACTCAAAATGAGGGTGACAGCATTCACTCAGTAATTGAAAGAAAAACCAGAAATATTTTAATTTATACTCCAGAACAGTGGATCCTAGCTTTTAAAATGGCGATAGCTAATGCAAAAACGTAGGTATATTGTTCGAGAAGTAACTCAATCTTTCTTTTTTTATTTTAAGTCTTGCCTTCCCTTTTTTGACAACTGGAAAAAGAATTCCATGGGGGAACTTGTTATGTGGAGTAAGGTTCGCGAAGTTAATGTTCAAGCCAAAGATTTATTTATGCTTAATTATAAGTATGCGTTTGAAGAAGGGGCTTACAAAACTATTTAATGTTTGAGAAGTAATACACGTGCCAGTATACAAAGTGTTTCAAAAAAACTTTACAGATTAGATGTAGCGTACAAGAGTTTGTTACCAATTGACAAGAAAAAATTTAAAGATCTTCAAGATCTTTGCAAGTTCAATGTGATTCCTGAGCGGTACCATTCATTTTACAATAATTTGAAGATACGGACCGAAAACACTGAAGATAACTCTGACTAGGTTATATTTTTAAAAAGCCTAGTTGTCTTTTCCAACATGTTGTTTCTCTTATTTATTAGATAATTATTTATTGGATTTTCTATACCATTATCTACTGTGATTATTGTTACAAAAAATAACAATGTTGCCAATGTCTGAGACTGATTAAGTAGTACTTACGTAAGACTGATTAGGAAGTACTAATGAAAATATAAATAAACAATTAATATAATTAACGAAAGTTCCTACTTAAGAAGATTACATTTTTTAGTTTTATTATTTTTAAGATGGCAAGGCCATTGATTTTATTTTTCATTATTAAGAATGCTATAGTATATTTACATCAAAATAAAAACACCTATTAAGCATAGATCTGGAAAAGTCATTTATTTGAAATAAAGTGTTATTTTATATTTTCAATGTTTTTATTTATTTTCCTGCCACATGCATTTAAATATTTAAGGTTAATAACAATACAGAAAACTGTTGTAAGTAGTTTTCCAGTACTGAGTAAACTGTTGTAAGTGTTTAAAAGTAGATAAAAGAAGTTGTTATTGTTAATATTATAACCTCATATTGATCAATAAATCGGAAATAGCATGTTAAAAGAGTAAAATCCTTCAGTTTTCCTTTATTATAAGTATAAGCAAGTACACTATATACTGGTATAAGTGGCCACTTGTATCAGTTTACAGGTTCTACCACAGTAAAGAAAACAAGCTGCATCAATGCAAGTGATGCTATTTTCCAAAGTATAAAAAAATAAGAAAAACCAATAATGCAGTCTTTTTTCTTAGATATTAAAATATAACATACCAAAATTTCAAGTGTTTCCATTGATTTATGACAAAATTACAAGCTTTAGAACCTATAAACCGCTCTCTTGAATAGTTGTATTTTTGCACTTGTACTAGTATACGTAGGACCCGTCGGTTTGTGGCCCGCCTCAGCGAATACTTTGGATACCATTTTCATATACATACGTCTTCCTCATACGATTTCGATATGCTTGAGAAGTCTTTCAGTAAAAGCATACTCGTATCAGTTTAAGATCGTTGGACTCCATAACGATCATACGAGACTAGGTAGTAAGTTTTGTATGCTTCTAGTTCCTATTTTTGAGTAAAGCTAGATATAATTCTATTACAGGATATTGGAATAATATCCAGCTTTACTTCAAATAGGAACATAGGTACACAAATTGGATAGAGTATTTTATCAAATGGTTTCTCAAACTTCCCATCTCAATACTCTATTTTAATCATTTTCTTTAAAGCAACGTTGTAGCATTGTAGGTATCTACAGCCAAGAATATTCTTATGCAAATTGACACCCTTTCCATACAACTGTCAAAGAATGACAGTTGTGACTGTAATACCCGGACCATTTAAGTTACCAATAACTTGTACCATAACAAATATTGTGTATGTTATATAGTATTTTATTTACAAAACTTCAGTACACGTTACATCAATGAGGTCTCGACCCCTGAACTAGGACATCCTGTATGGCAGGGGTCGAGGTATCTCCAGTAACATGGATCAGCATGAGAAGACTTTTATTAAGTGAGTTTTTATATTAAGTGATTTTTTAAATAATGAAAAGAAATAATAAATACATCATTCTATATTTCCCCTAGTTCTTCCTAAACCAACAATACTAAAACAAACAAACTAAACGAATAAAGCTCTATATGCTAATGTAAGTGCACTCCGGGCCACAAAAACCGTACCTCTCAAAAACACTTCGATCTATTTTTATATTCCAGTACGTAACGCGGTTGTTTTACAACGGAGTCACGTACAACAGCATCTGTCATGGTAGGAGCTGTTTTAAAACCGATGTGTCGTTGAAACTATGTTGAAACCAAAGAATGCATTGCCAGACATACACGGGTTGAATTGCAGACATTCGGGACACTTCTAGACAGGACTGACGCGTAACGCGACTCCATTGCATTCTTTGCGCGCTCTGTCGTTGTTATTTTAAGTTTTAAAGTCGTTTCTATTGTTTTAGAGCTTTGTCAACGAGGTTAGCTATTGGAAACTAAGAGTCTGTTTTAAAGCTGTGTACCGACTGCTTAGAATTAAAATGCCTACTTGATTTACTTAATACCTTTCAATATCTTTAACTCCTTTAATATGGATTTCAGTAGGTACCACCAAGATTTTGCGTAACTATACTTCTGAATTCTCTTTCTTATAGATATATAAAAATCAACAGTCGTTCATTAGTCTCACAGAAACTCGATAATGCCTCGACCGATTGTGATGAAACTATTGTAAGTTGTTGTGGGCGCGCCAGAGAACCAACGCATTACCAGACATTTTTGTGCTTAGACTAGCTGTCTAAGCACAAAAATAAGCAAGACAAGTGTATTGCTATTTATAGTGTTTAATCTCAAACGTACCTATTACCACTTACAACAGCACCAATGACCGCAATACACTTCCAACAAAACACAGAAAACAACGTGTACACAAAAACCAGTTCTTGTCATAACAGTGCTATCAAAAAGTGGCAAATCATTGTCCACATCGGCACTATGGAGTACGTTATCAAACCACTCAAATTGTAACACGTTCTGCCGCGGCTTGCGTCGTGTTCGACAACTGCTAAAACAAAGAAAGAACGCACCTATTACTCTCGTTTAAGATCGACCATTAAACTCTTACAAAAAGCTAATGGTTATCAAACTGGGCCACCCAAGTAGATGAATTTAGGAACGTGAGTTTTATGTAACACATCGTAAATTGCTATAGTTTGTCTCGCGTGCCCTGCACAAACCTAAAACTTTTCCACGAACCACCTCCAGCGCATAGCGTACAGTTCAAAGATATTTTTTGTAAAAACGAAACGTAGAAAGTATTAACAACGAGGATGGCATGAATTTTTTCCCCGAACGTCAGGAATTTAAATTCTTCTGGCTCCTTACGCGATCGCGTGTGGTCTAATTATGAATACGGCACAATAGCATTAACTTTTTCCTTAAGAGAAAAACTTCAGCGGTTTCCCTGCGAAAATGAAATAAAAATGTAACGGATAACGGAAAACTTCTAGACCTGTTAAGTGGCGATACCCTACTTCGCGGCTCCATTACTTTGCATTTTATATGCCGCTCGACTGCGCCTGTTTACTTTGAACTTTTATTATATTCACTTATCCAAGAAAAATGTTATGGCTCTACTCCATTTTCGGTCACGCGAAATTTAACGCTTATTACGTAACGTCTTTGGGAATTCGGTAGCTATATTGCTAATGATAAATTAATGTATTTCGCATTTTAAATAATATTCTTCTTATTAGTGTGTCAATGGCAATAATATAGTTTTTTCTTAAATTTGTTTGGCGCAAAATTCAGCAACGCGGATAGCATTCGTTGATGCAGTCATTAGGTCCTCACGTGTACAGGTGATGGGCATGCGGTGCAAGATGGGAGTTGAGCCATTGTCTGTGGAGAGACACCGTATACACACCGGAGGTCTGAGCCTTCCCTGAACCGCCTATTGTGGAGGTTGTGCTTACTGCGGCCTACTTGGGTACGAAGTCTAAAATAAATAATGTTAAGATCTATCAAAGACAAAGGAAAAAGCGTAGGGAGGCTTTTGTACAGCAGTTGGACATTAAGCTCTGATAAAAAGAAAAAAAAAATCTAATCTATCGTTTGGTGTCTGAATATGTTTTAGTAAAATTAATAAGACGAGCCCATATTTACAGAAGCTAAATCGCTCACCTTTTAGTATAAAAGGTCTTCATTGGAATTGGTCTGGTTCTTTAGTCATCCATAAATAATTTGATTACATTTAAGCGTTTTAGTATTAATAGGTTTTTTTTCTAAATGTCACATTTATTAACTATTTCAGGTTAGGCTAGAATCTAACGAAGATTCATTTAATAAATAATTAGATGACCTTAGATTGATTAGATTTAGATTGATTAGATAAATAATTAGATGGTTATGAGATTAGACAAGATTTCGATAAGATAATATATAGCTACATAAATTATTATTCGAACTAACTTACCAGAAATTTATATTTAATTATACATAAGTGAATAGAAAAAGCAGTTTTGATTATACATTCATGATCAGAAAAAGTGGTGCTTGTTGCTAAAACGCCACTTTAAAAAAATATTAAAAAAGTTAAAAATAAAATCCTTGAATTTGAATATTCAACGGAATAGAATATCTAATGTTCCGTTTTTTTGTGGTCTATAATAATAGTACCCTATTAGTAGGTACCCTATTAAGATGGACAATCTTTAAAAATAATGAATTCAAAAATACTTAATAGATATGGTATAGTTTTTATGATACCTACATCGTTAATTAACTACACTATACATAATTTTCCAAGCGTCAGCTTTGTCCACATAATTATGTATTTACATAATCAGTCATTAATGTTCCCACTGCTGGGACACAGGCCTCCTCTCAGTGAGAGGGAGTGGGCCGTAATGGATTACGGCCCACTCCCTCTCACTTGGTGGACCACGCGGGCCCAGTGCGGGTTGGTAGATGTCACATGTTTTCGAATTTTTGGTTATAGGACACGCCGGTTTCCTCACGCTGTTTGCTTTCACCGTTTTGTCTGTGAATTATGTATTTCTAATTCTCCAAAAGTGCATAGTTAAAAATACCGTAAAACATTTATAAACAATAATGTTATAAATTACCGGTTTCTTACGAAATCAATTTCAATTTCAAACACGCTTTATATAAAAGCCTCTGACAAATAACAATATTTAATTTGACTTCGCATTCTCAATTTAAAAAATCACCTATCTAAATCAATAGATCGTTATCCATCTAAATATCTTGTCGCGTTTTAAATCTTAAAGGAATGATTATTTTTTAAACAAACCAGTTTCATACGATAAAAAAATTAATATATTACACTGAATTAAATAAGATAAATGTCTTTGATAAACATTTATTTGGCTTCAAACACTTAATTAGTAATAATTTGTAGTGTTGATGCAATGTAGTGACTTTTGTTCGTATTGTGTTCATAAATTACAGCCTGTTCACAAAGTTACATATTTTTGTATTTTATTTATTCATAAATACGTAAATAACACCTAACAAAATAATGCAGCCCGCTAAATTCAAATGTTCTTACATTTTTTGCAATTTGCAGGTCGGAGTCAGATTGCATGTTTATAATTATGTTAATTACTTTGCATACCTTGTATTGTATTCAATCAAGTATTTTCTAACTGAACAGACAGCTGTGCTGCTGGGGAGTTTGTTGCGTCACTTCTTCTCCCCAGCGAAAGCACTAGGAAGTGGTGAAGGGCAGGCGTTTTGGGGGACTGTCTTTTGTAATTTTGACGTTCGAAAAGTGCTGATTCGCAGCCTAGTTTGAATAAATGACTTTTGATTTTTTTTTTATTATAAAATTATGATTACTACAACAACTATAACTAACGTGTTCTTACGTAATTATAATCATCAATCGAAGTGAGTACTGACATAAAATGGCATGATTTTTTTTAAATAGTCAGTAAATACGGTTATTTTAAATTAGAGAGTTGTATTGATGATATTAATGATTATAATTTTGTAAATACATATTTCTTACGGTCGCGAATCGTACTTTGATCAGCATTCAATCTGATACAGACCTGCAAATTATAAAAAAACGTAAGAATCTTTGAATTTCACGGCCTACCCTATATTCACTCTGATGGGACATACCGTTATGATGACCCCAGATAGTTACACATCATCATCTGCCTAGCCTTTTCCCAACTATGGTGGAGTCGGCTTCCAGTCTAACCGGACGCAACTATCTGACCTCCACAACCCAGTTACTGGGTAATACGATACCCCTAGGTAAGACTGGTTGTCAGACTCGGGCTTCTGACTACCCGTAACGAATGTCAAAGATCTACGAATGACAGCCGGGACCAACGGCTTAACGTGCTTTCCGAGGCACGGAGGGGTCTCGGTATGTAAAGATGGTCACCCATCCACAGACCAACCGCGGCAAGCGTAGCTTAACCTGATCGATCGACCTGTGCAGCTGTTATTATTTAGCCACGGGCCCCTCGGGCACATCTTTTTACTACAGCAATAGCTATTCTCTTACCTAATGCTGGCTTGGACAGAGAAGGCACAGCATAAAGAAAACTGGAAAAATATGGGAGAAACTTTTGCCCAGTAGTGGGGAGACATAGGTTAACAGAACACAAACAAATGAATACAGAAAGAACATCTGTGTCACTTCCACTTTTAAGTAGAACAGGAGTTTCCGTCAATTTGGTTTCTCCAGTCTCGGAAGGTACAGACGCCAGCACATCAAGCTACTACAATCTATCAGATTTCTTTAATAGATTTTCAGCTTTAGCGCTACAGCATAAGGTTCAAAGTTGATTGGGAAAATCTGACAGTTTCGGGTAGCTTGATATGCTGGCGTCTGTACTTCCAGCGGTAAAATATATCTTATACCTGAGCCTGAGCTTTTGTGCTGTGTCGCTAAGAAATATTTTAACGAACGTGTTTTTTTTTTTTTTATTATAAAATAGGAAGATAAAAACCACCTCTAGGATCAATATTTTTGTGCAAAACTTCAGCAAGATTTCAGTTCCACACCAATGTATTTATAATTAACAATTTATTTGCATAGTTAAATGTGTAACAAAGCACAATAAATCGTGCCGCCCACGGAGTATCTTTAAAATATATTAACATATACTTGACCTTTGTGTTGAATTCTATCAGGGCGAACATTACTCAATAAAATGTTTAATATGGTGCTAAGTATAATATCGAGTGAGAACAATGAGCCATAAACATGCAGTCATATCAACGCATAATGCTATCCCATACCAAAGAAATGGGTTTTTCTTTATTTCAATAATATGCGGCACAAGAGCTTCGGCGTAGAGTTACTCGAATCATTTCGCGCACGACTGGATTAAAATAACAGTTTAATCGTAACTTATACATTTTAATAGTCGTGCCGTAAAAATATTACTCGGTAAAATACTCGCATTCGCAAAAGCGAAAGTTTTGATTTCGATTGGATTCGATTCATCTAGTATCGTGCATGCGTACATAATCTCACGCCATTCTGCTGTGGGAGTAGGCGACAAGTAAAAACGTCACGTGCGCCTCTCAGTCGCTTGCTCCACATTCGTACTACAAGTATTCTGCAGATACAACTATCCCTAAAAAAAGGAGTTAACGCCTCCAGGCAGCACACCGCACAGCACATTCATGCATACTTTCAATATGAGTACACAGACAAAACATGAGCTTATAAATAAAGGAGTTTTAAGCATGACTTGTTCCAAGTCGCTCCAACATTTCAACGTCACGGATGTCTTCAATTATTAACATTATAGGAGTTGCGCATAAGGCGGTTGTTATGAATAATAAAATAGTAGAATACGTCGTGAAAACAGCAAAGAAAGTGCAAGGGGTGCAGTACAATGGCAAGTAAAGGCAACAGTGGCAACATGCAACAGTGTAGGTTTGTATGCGTTGACAATATGCATTGTGCCTTAGGTAGGACGGGTCCACGAAGAATTTTAATATTCTCAAGCGGGAGATGCGGACTTCATCTGCCTCACAGCAACGCAGTTTGCATTACACGAAATGCTTTAAAAATTCATGCCGGTTATTCAACCCTGTTCTGAAATGGGGGCAGGATTGAGTTATTGATTTTTTGGACCTTCACTTTGGTGCAGTGCATTAGGTGATTTAATATTAATATGAAATTGAGCTTTTGGATTATGTATGTGTTTCGGTTACATATTAAGGGGTTGCCCTCGTCCCTTCTCCACACCGAAATATAATTGTATATTTTACATTGATACACATTTCTTTAAAGACCTTACGAGTAGGTATATAAGTTTTTCGTAATTTGAACCCCTTTTTGTGTTGTAAAATGAATACTTGCTACTAATTATGAAATCCTAATGATATTCATCGAATTGCTTTAGCAGTCAGTTTCTGATATATCTGCTATATCACCAGTGAGGAAGAACTAGCGCTGTAGCGTCCAACGGGTTTTATTTTATTTTCATTAACAACAATAATCTCACTTCCTATAACAAGATTTTGTCCAATGAAGAACTAGGCTGATTTGAAATACCAGTTGACTATAGAGGGCCGGGCGGTCTACACCTTCTCGGAGACCATTACGGTAACACCTAACTTTATTCGCAGTCATACGCACCTTTAACTGTCAGATACTCTTTAAAGCATTATCCCAATGGAAATCTCAACAGTTACTAATAAGTACTGTAGCGGTATCTACAACGCCATATGCGAACAACGCGTCATACTGACGTCATGCAAAATCCTGCATCTCGCAAGCAGAGTTTACCGCGCAACTAGCATATTATATACACAATGGCCCGATATGAATCATGGGCATAATTTCGATCCAGCTTGTCCCTTGCTGCCCTCTCCCAGCGACGCCCTAAGCCGAGTTCCGTACCCCACAGGGGGTGCCCTTAGCGTGCAGTCGCTTAGTTTCTAAGTTTTTGAAGCCCTGGCTGGAGGCCTTAATTTATTGAGGCATCCACAGGCAAGCCCGGTTAAGCAGACGGCAACCTCATAGGTTGAACTGCGAGACGCCATGCAAAAAAAAAAAATGAATCATGGGCAGTTGCCCGCCAGACACTACACCCGTCTGGTCGGAGGATCCTTCCTTTTCTATGGAGGATGAGTGAGCTTTACACTCTGTTCCTCATACCTCTGTAATACAATAGTTTAACTAGCCAGAAATCGCCAACAATATGCACTCGTGACTTCGAATCAGCAGTATTTTGAATGCTGCAGTGTTATTCTGTAAAAATCTCACCGTGAGAACTTAGGTCAAGTGAGCGGGAAGTCAGCTCTTATTAGGGATTAACACTATTGACTGGGACTCACTTCAAGCTCACTTCACTTATGATTTCACGGTGAGATTTTACAGAATCGTCCGGCTGTACTAACAATGCAGTCATCGTAAGCGCCTTGTGTACAGTCTCCCGCGCATATTTACATATGAATGTGATTCGCTCAACGAAACGTTATGTTAAACGTCTTACTGTTCATTTGAGACGTCATTTAATCTGTAGCTTTGAGGTCTCCGGTGGATTCACTCCCAAAAAAGGATGACATTTTATCATCTCGTTACTTTAGTAAATATTCAGATTGGCAGTCGTTATTGTTACTCGTAGTAGTTCGACGAGCAGCCGTGCGATTCTGTAATCATCTCACGGTAAAAACTTGGGTGAGGTGAGCGTGGAATGGCGGACACCGCCCTCTTCCAGCCCCCCTAAATGGGTCCAGGGGCGACGGACTTGGGGACGTCCGTCGCCCCCCACACATCAGGACCCGAGGCAGCGGCGCGTAGTGTTCCACGCGCGCCCCTCTTAGACGTCGCGGGGGGAGTTTAACACCTCACTCCCCCCCTGACACGAGGAGAGGCCCGCTGAAGCGCGCCAGCACCAGCCGGGGGTGGCGGAAGTATCGTTCGTTCCCTCGACCCCCGGCGTAGGTGAGAGAGGGAACACCGGGGTGGTTTTTAGTCAGTAAGAGTCTGACAGACCCCGCCGCCCGCCCCAGGGCGGCGGACATCCATGAGGATTTTCCACACCGAAACTAAAAAAAAAAAAAGGTGAGCGTGGAATGAGTCGTCAATAGTGTCAATCCCAAGCATCAGCATGACTCACAGCTCACTCTAAGCTCACTTCACCTTAGTTATAATGGTGAGATTTTTCCAGAATCGACCGGCTGTTTAGCTTTGACATTACCACAGGTAAAACTTTTTCCATACATTTCTACAATTGTCTGTGCCCTAATTGCGTAACAAACTTTCAATCACAATCCAAGGGTTTTGACGAAAATTCGTATTCCATTAATTCATAGTGTTGAAAAAATTGAAAATTGGTAAATAACACGGCTGAAAATGAAAAGCATTGCCATCGATTGCCATTTTATATGTGTGTTAAAAATAACTCCGCTGTTCTCGTATTATTCGATCCAACGTCTACCCGCAATCTCTTTCATATCATCTGTTCAGAGGCCGCCAACATTTTCACTCTTCCGTTGTATCCCAACCGAGACCGGTTTCGCTGCAAGTGTGGTTCCTTTGACTGTTACTATACTTTATACTGCAGCAAGCTTTTGCTCCTTTAATATCTATGTTATCAAGAAGTCATCAAGTACAACAATCACCCAATCAACCCTTTCAACCTTGAACAAAC
This sequence comes from Eremobia ochroleuca, assembly GCA_949629135.1. Lineage (NCBI taxonomy): Eukaryota > Metazoa > Arthropoda > Insecta > Lepidoptera > Noctuidae > Eremobia > Eremobia ochroleuca. The sequence continues at coordinate 14,479,617 of OX451394.1, forward strand.
AAACAATGAACACAATTCGCTGCAACAATCATTATGTAACACACTTATATCTCATTGGAGCCGTCACCAATATTATGATAGACGCAAGCGCAGTCCGGAACAGAACCCAGCCCGTGGGTGAACGTTATCGCAGCGACGTGAATCAGCAATTTTCAACTAATTAAAGATAAACAACATTTGATGCGCGTATGAGCTTTTAAGTTTAGGGTCCCTTGGTACTTTTGTAGTAGGTTCTTTTGTGGAGTGGTTTCTTTTGATTGTGTACGTTCAGCACGTATGATTTATTTGATAATAATATCTAATTATATTGCTTAAATTTGTAATGTTTGGATTAATATACTGGCGTATATAAGCACCGAGACGCTCTAGTCGTTCGAGGGCCTACGCTCCAAGTTGTGGTCTAGTTCTTTACTACCAGTTAATGCTTATAAGTATATAATAAATTAAAAAGTAAATTATTACACAACTATCTACTCTAAGACCAGACAGATAGTAAAGAAGTCATTTAGCACCAGCCGTGCGATTCTGTAACCATCTCACCGTGAAAGCTTGGGTGAAGTGAGCGTGGAGTGAGCTGTCATTCACTAGGGATTAAGTGTCTAAACACACTATGCCGAATTTACGCGACCGAAGTTCAGCACAATTACGCCTGCAATGCTATTTGAATTATTGACGACACACTATGTCGAAATTACGTCGCGTCATAGCGTACAGCCTAACTTCGGTCGGGCGTAAGTTCGGGTTTCGCACCTTGAAAGTAATAACAAGATCACTTTGTTTTGCGTCTGTCTGTCCAACTGTGTAGATAACACGACACGACGCCACGACAGCGCTCGAGACACTTAATACACACACAAAGTTTCGGAACTGAATTTCTGCCGCGTAAGTTCGGCACTTATGGTGTTTAATATCAGCCGAATACGTCGGATCGTAAAATCAGGCGCTGAACTTCGGTCGCGTAACTTCGGCATAGTGTGTTTAGACACTAACACTATTAAGTGCTCACTTCACTTATGATTTTACGGTGAGATTTTTACAGAATCGACCGCCTGGTGTAAATCTAGGTACTCAATTAAATAACTAACTAGCTACCCACACAAATAAAAACATTAGGAGACTTAGGTTCTAGTTTTTATATTAGTTCTAGTAACTTCTTCATCCATGCTTAATAGCTGTGCAGAATAAACATATTTCTTTCTCTCTTCTTTCTTTCACTCATACCTATTATTGTTATATTTGGTCACTCCATATCTTTGCTAGTTACTGGATGATCATAATAAACTTTTTCTGGGTGATCAGAATAAACTTGTTCCATTGGTGAAAAGAACTATCTCGAATAACCATTCTAAGCATGGCTAGAGTTGAGTTACTTAACCGCCTGGGGAATATGAATGTCGGCTTGTTTGTGAACGTGATTTGACTTTACAATGCGTGCACGAGACATGATATCCTACCTAATACGAAGTTACAAGTGTGAATTGGATAATATGTACTTGTACAGTAACAGCAACATTTTGCAGTTATATATCACTACATAGTATAAAACAAAGTCGCTTCGCTGTCTGTCTGTCCCTATATATGCTTAGATCTTTAAAACTACGCAACGGATTTTGATGCGGTTTGTTTTAATCCATAGAGTGATTCAAGAGGAAGGTTTATATGTATAATACATGCATAATATAGTAGAGAAACACTGATAATTTTAGAGGTTTCTAATGTAATGTCGTAAATAAACACATTTTTTTGCGCTTACATTGTAAACGCTGGCTGAACCCGTCGAGATAGATCAAAATAATGTACTACAGTATTGTACACCTTAAAACGGTCTACAAAAAAGTCCACGGTGGTATATGTCTATCTCTTAGGGATAACCCACAATAACCATTTTTATCCTATACTTTTTACGAGAAATAATGGCTCTAAAATTATCAGTGTTTCTCCATTGCACCCGTGCGAAGCCGGGGCGGGTCGCTAGTTGTTTATAATTTTTTATTTGTTAGTTATATTTTATTGTTTTAATTGTTTATTATTAGTTATGCAATAAATAATAAAACAATATTTAGTCCATAGTTTCACACTAATAGGTAGGTACAGACGCCAGCACATCAAGCTACTACAATCTGTCAAATTTCTTTAATAGATTTTCAACTTTATCGCTACAGCATAAGGTTCAAAGTTGATTGGGAAAATTTTACAGTTTCGGGTAGCTTGATATGCTGGCGTCTGTACATTTAAATTATAACCTATTTTAAATTCTACTCAGATAAGAAACAAAATAAATTGTGATTAATTAAATTAAAATATTCAAAAAAGTCATTTAAAAAAATAATAATAATTAAAATTGTCAAACGAATTATAAAAATGTCAGATTCGTATAATAAAAAAAAATAATTACAAAATGTCAAATATAAAATTGTCAATGGTTGTTAATGGTTTATCTTCTGCTGATCATTTATAATAACACAATTTCACTCCTGTATTGCGCAAAGGGTTAGACAAAGGTGTTCCTATAGTACAGACGCCAGCACACCAAGCTGCTACAATCCGTCAAATTTCTTTAATAGATTTTCAACTTTATCGCTAAAGCATTAGGTTCAATGTTTATTGGGAACATTTGACAGTTTCGGGTAGCTTGATGTGTTGGCGTCTGCACACCCACAGGTCGCCAGTTATGTCATGTCCCACGTTATAGGAGGCGAGCTTATTGCTCTCAACCGGGCACAAATCCAGACTTCGGGCGGTTACTGAGAAATTCTTCCTTCTTCGTTCAATCTATCTCTCTGTGGAATGCGCTCCCCCCAGGAAATCAGGATGGCAACCAACCGAATTATACTTTAAAGTTAAGGTACGCGAGCACATTCGCAAGAAGCTCGCAGTAACATCACAACGCTAATATTTTCTCATTATTTGTCTGATTTCTTTTTAGTAGGTATATTAATGTATTTATTTTTATTTAATTGTACTTATATTTACAAGTAATTAGGTATATTATATTAATAGTGTTAATAGGTTTATGCGTATCTTTATATTGAAAATAGTTATTCCTCAATTATTTTCATTATTGCACCTACTACTGTTTGTCTCTGCATCACACAAAGGTTGACTGGTAGAAAATGCCTATGGCATTAAGTCTGCCTCTGTACATTTATTTGCTTGAAGTATTAAGTAAATAAATAACACTTTACCCGACCCGGGAATCGACCTTAGGCTAGACCTTATGCTTAGCAGTAGCTCTTGCGACCACTAAACCCACGAGGCCAAAATTTATAATAATGATATCTTAAACAACAACACTGGATGAAAGAAACTTTATGCATATTTTAAAAATTCGTCAAGAAAGGTTGGTTTACCTTCGAAAGGCCCACTTAACTTCAATACACTTACGGAACCCACAGGTCGCTTAAATTGCTTCTTTTTTTTTAATAAGTAAATTAAATGCAAGGGAAAATTAACTCTTCTTGCAGTGACGGCCAGTGACGGCGGAGTGACGTGGCCAGCCATTATGGTTCGGAGGTCGTTGACCTAACGACTGGAAAACGGCCGGGATATTTCAAGTTTCAATTACCCGTTTACCCTTTGTTTTCTTGATAGAATTTAGATTGAGACATTTTTAATTAATAGTTTTAATTTTTAATTAATCGTAAGTTTTGGTCCAACAAAACTTTAGATACTGTCATGTCAGCGACACAAAGAAGAAAAATGAGTCTAACTATAAAAAAACCGGACAAGTGCGAGTCGGACTCGCCCACCGAGGGTTCCGTACAAATTAGTAGGTACATATTATAAATATTTCAGAAATCGAGTCTGGAAAAATTTGCAAAAAAATTCGTACTTTAACAAGGTAGATTTAATTACAAATGTACAGTTTTACGATTTTTCCCTGTACTTGTAGTATAAGATGATATAACTTGCCAAATTTCATAGTTCTAGGTCAATGGAAAATACCCTATAAATTTTGATTCCCTTGTATGTCGAAATATACGTTTTTTTGCGGCATATGCGGCCGTATCTTTTTCTTACGCTAACTTAGAAGTTTGATTTTTTACAGCTGCAAGGGACTGTAAACTTGAGTATATGGTTTTAATTTCAGCTCGATACCTCCTCGCGTTCCCGAGATAAAGGGTCTTGACAGACAGACAGACAGACAGACGGACAACAAACTGATTCTATAAGGGTTCAATTTTTCTTTTTGAGGTACGGAACCCTAATAATACAAAGAATAGCTTAGTTTTCTAGGCTGCTTTGAAACACTGGTCAACTGGTGAAACACATAGGTCATCTTACTGTCATGCATGATTCCAGTTTATGCTTCTGACTCAACAAATACATTTTACAGTATTCGCTCACGGACATTCATCGAACATCCAGCAAAAACGGCTAAGAAACAAACAATTCCAATTGAACTCAATCGCTTGTTTTTAAAAGTAAAGGTTCCCGCAGATGAGTCGTGCCGCGCCTCGTCGCGAGAGACTTAAAACACAATATTATGTAGGCAATCAAGCCATTAGAATAATATTTCACGTCCGAACAACTTAACCCGCTGATTTTCCAGACCAGACAAAACTGTACCTCACAAGCTACCAAAAAGATGGCATAGATTTTTATTTTCCATTGCAAATCGTAAAATTGGACTGAATGAGACGGTAGTTTTTTTTTTTTAAAAGCATGATACACTCGTTTTTATTGAGGATATCCCGTCTAAGTAGTAAAATTTAACCGGGGGTTTTTTTTTGTTTAATCAACTTTTACGGCACGGAACCATGGGGACATTGGCTTAAACCGCAAAGGGGTTTCTTGCAACAAAATTTTACAACCTGGTTGCGGTCCCTGAATTATTTTATAGGTGAAGTTTTATTGTGCACATTTTTTGGGTTCATTGGTGCTCAATTGATTCGTGTGTAACCCGTTAAAAAACATAACGCTGCTTTGGGTTTCGCTGCAGTCGGATAAGCCATGAGTCATAACATCGTCACGAAAATAAATACCAGAATTGGAATTTCTGAACAGTGAAAGCATTTAAACTTAATTTTTTTACAGTTTCACGGGTACAGAAGCCAGCGCATCAAGGTACTGCAATCTGTCAAATTTCTTTAATAGATTTTCAACTTTATCGCTGAAGCATGCAATGTTGAGTCAAATTTGACAGTTTTGGTTTTAGCTTGATGTGCTGGCATCTGTAAATAACATGATTTAAAAAAAATACAGAACTCTTAGAAATGCAATTTTAGAGACATTGCACCTATTGCTAAATACAGTCTAGAACGACTGTAACTCCAGTTAGCGTAGCTTTGAGGATAATCCGTTACTTAATGCATTTCTCACGTCCCAAAGCCACCATATAAAATAATATACAAAGTTTGAAAGCAAAGTTCATCTATGACATTACAGAATTGCATTTTAATGTAAAACAGGGCTGTAATGTTATGTGTAATGTGGACGTGTCTATGTAGACACGTCCACTATCGTTTAAGGCCATCTTCCCCTATAATGTTGTCCCAAAAATCGGGGCTATGGAATTTCATACTGACCCATTCCGGGCAATTTCATAAACTTATCGAGTAACGATATTGAGACGACCACGAGAAACACATTAAATTCAGATTCTTGTCCTGTTTTCATTAAACACAAACCCTCGCGTGCTAATGGAATAGAGAAAACTGTTGAGTTGACGTCGATGAACTAGATAAACTTTATAAAAGCATAAAGTAATTACTTATCTGTTATCATAACTTTTACGTAAGCTAAATACTTGTTATTCCATGCAATTTTTAAATGATAATGATAAATTATTTTATTTCTTTAGTAGTACAAACACTTTTACACGTCAATCATATTTTAAAAACTAGATGCGGTCGGCATCCTATCTGACTACTGTGAGAAGAAAGGCCAAAATAAACTCAGAGGTCACGGTCTCTTTTAAAGTCCAGACATAATCTTGGTCAGTTCATATGAAGACCATGTAGATTGGTGTCTGCAATAGTCTTTTGAGAGAAGAACCACACAGATTGAGTGGACCTATCCAGTCAATGCACGCCTTTGTCAGAAATCGTGCAGCTCAACTCAGAACTCAAGGAGCTCAACGCTATTATATTAAGCTAAATGTTTGATATAATAGTTATCTACATAATTTTTGACATTATTTCACCATTATAATTCCCTTTTTCTACGAGGATCATAAATAATATTTATATTATGGTCATTTATAATAATAATAATAATAACATTCCACAACTTTCACACAACGCCATCTAGTCCCAAACTAAGCAGAGCTTGTGCTATGAGTACTAAACAACTGATAAACATAAATATATATTTCTAAATACATACATATTATAGATAAATTACACCCAGACAAAGAACAAATGATCGTGCTCATCACACAAACATTTGTCCTAGGTGGGAATCGAACCCACGACCTTGGGCATAGCAGTCAGGGCCACTGACCACTAGACCAACAGGCCTGTCAATTTCTAAAACATCCGCAGCCTGCATACTGCAGTAGCTTGATATACGTTAAAATCCATCACAATAGAACACGCCAAAATGTCGGAAACCACATTTCGTCCATCACAGAGGGCGAATGCTCGCAATTGGAAATATATCACTCAAGTCTCCACCGAAACAAACGCACCATAATGTACCAGCAGACAACTCGACAGTTCTCGTCCTTTAACGTGGCAGTTTAATAAAAGGACGGAGCGCCCGTATAGTCAAAAGATAACATCATAGACGTAAACATGAATAAAACCGAGGCTACACCAATTGGCCGATACCCTTCGGTACCGATACCGGTACCAACCCTTTTATTTGTACACGAATAACCTCTCCACTGTTCTCCTAAACACAAATAAGCAACTTTAATTGAATCGAACGGCCCTCAACGAAAGGGTGACAGGAATTTTAATGAAATGCAATAACGTTTTAGAGTGTGGTTAACAACAAATGAAATTTTCCAAAAAGCTGGGTCTGTTATCGTATTGTTTCAGTTTAATTAACTTAAAGAACTTATTCCATTAATACAAAGTGAAAATGGATATATTAAGGTAGGATGTTCTGTTTAGTCGCCTCATTAGAGTTGTGGCACGGTTTCTAACCGGCAATGCCCGCTGGCGGATTTGATATTTTCAAGTTGAAAAAAAAGACGATCCCGATAAATCGAATTCTCGTCCTGAAAATGTCGGTATCACAGATCAAAATAAAAATATGTCATGACCCGGTATCATTTTTTAGATCGATCAGGGCACCAATTAAGGCACTTTTGATTTACGGGTGCATTTATTTAAAATGCACCCGTATACTGTTAGTTACAGAAAAGGTGCTTTATTTAAATAACGCTCAAATTAACATCGACTCAAATAAAACGCCACCTAAATTCATTCCTGCCATTATTCGCGTATTTCTGGCCCACAAATCACAAAACGAGGTTACTTGTTATTTTGTGTACAATTCAGGGAGACCACTTTTTCCGGCGGAAAGTTTAAAAATAGAAACGTTTAGAACACACACGTGCAGTATTGCGATCGTTAAATCCCATGCGTTATTGCTATGGAGCCACAAACGGTATTGAAACAACCCGATTCGGTGCCGAACGATTTATCGGTACCTATACTCGGTATTATTCGATTTGTGTATTTCTTCTTACTTGATGAAAATACAAAAATCGACTCTTAATAGGTACGTATCCCTTTTTAGAATCTCGTAGTCCAAGGGTGAAAACGGGACCCTATTACAAATAAACTCTACGTCGGTTGTCTGCCTGTCCATCAGACCGTCACTGTGTCTGTCCGTCAATAAGCTGTATCTTCTTAAACCGTAATAGGTAGGTAGTCAGATGGAATTGTTGGAAGCCCAATAGAGCAATGATGGCCCAGTGGTATAGGCCCCAACTTAACAGTTGTAGGTCGTGGGTTCGAACCCAAACAGGCGCTTTACTTTGCGTAATTTATTTCATCGCCACTGCTCTCAAAACGGTGAAAGAAACGGTGATTTTAATAGTCTTTGTATCATTGTTCGGTTCAACCAAAGCACCTGCCATCTAATCTCTTCACCGCCCTTGGTTGACTGGTAGATAATGCCTAAGGCATTAAGTCCGCCTTTGTACCTTCTTGTGTGCGAAAAGTTTAAGTAAATAAATAAAGAAAACATCGTAAGGAAACCGTAATATCCTAGAACCGGAACTTCGTAGACATGTGACATCCACCAACCTGCACTGGGCTCGCCTTGCGACGGGCCTTTTCCTCTCACAAAAAGGACGCCTGTGTCCCAGCATTGGGAACATGGTTTGTCGATAATGCAGCTGTTGCTTATAGCCTCTATCTACTATGGCAAATAATAAAAAGAAGGTAAACTATCATGTATAGTTTTAGCGGTACGGAATCCTTGTGCGCGAACCTACTTGCACTTGACCGGAGGATTTCAATAAGCTTGAAATAGTATTGATCATCCATGAATATTATAATCTACGTACGATTTAGGAACGTACTTACGTACTGATTAAAACTTTCCGTTTAAAGATGATTTTGTTTGTAATTAAATATGGTAATGCAATTTGAACGAGTCGTAGACCCTTCAGCGTTGAAGACAAAAATCAATATAATCGGAATTGGACGTAACAGAATGCAATCTTTATAGTTAAAATATATTAAACGACCTTTAAGTAGAGACAGTAAGATAAGCTTTAGCCATTCTGAATATAATTGGAAGATGGTGAAATGGATCAGGAATAATATCGAGTCATAACATCCCTTAATACTCGTATAGCTGTTGAATCTGACCAGCCGTGCGATTCTGTAACCATCTCACCGTGAAAATTTGGGTGAAGTGAGCGCGGAGTGAGTCGTCAATAGCGTCAATCCCTAGCATCAGCATGACTCACCGCTCACTCTAAGCTCACTTCACCTTAGTTATCATGGTGAGATTTTTCCAGAATCGACCGGCTGATCTGAAATTTACCAAAAGCTCACTTATAAAATTTTACTAAGAATTAATTCATAAAAAAAAATACTTAATGAGAATAATATTAACAAACATTGACTAAGTACTTAATTAATGTGTCCGTTTTTTATTGTAGGTATAAATTGTGTAATTTGATTATTGAACTCATTAATAATTAATCTAAACTACCTAACTTTTGAAAATGGGAATGGGCAACTAGCTTCACCTTTCTGACTGACCAACTCCTTCCTTGACAGTTCAAAATTGCCTGTACTTGGTTTAATCGAAATAAATACTTTCAGTTTACTTATTAATTTATTATGTATTCAAATTAATTCATCCATTTAAAATTTTTATTCGAAAGCAATTTTTGTATTCATTTTCGAATATAATATTGTCGAATGACATCTTTACGATGTATCAATTCTCATAATCCCCTTAATTAAAGTGCCGAACTAATGTACCAGTGAAACACCGCCCAGAAGAGTTATGTACCACTCAGGGCAATACGTGCATACGCTACGTTTGCAAGTAATATATTGCGTACTATGTCTACCGGGAAATGTCGGGTACTGAACGTAGATTTCCCTTATTGACTGCCAGAATGAATGGTCTTGAGCTATTGCAGTATCGGTACCTCTAGCATTGACACCTAATATTGTTAGCTAAAAGCTGTGGTATTAACTACATAGAACTTTCTTATCAGCATTTGTTTACGACTCCGTCATTGGTCTAGTAATCGTAAGTGTGACTGCTGACCGGGGTCCTGGATTCGATTCCTGGGCAAAGTGTCGCCTATTGGGTTTCTCCACCAAAAACCTGGACTCTGGATGCGGGTCCGGTTAGTGCCAATAGGCTCGCCCCCTATGATGTAAAGTCAGATAAATTAAATTGTAAAGCAAATTAATTACCAACTTAAAATGTCCGTAAGTATGAAAAAATCACAACTGTCATTCTTTGACATCATCATCTGCATAGCCCTTTCCCAACTATGTTGGGGTCGGCTTCCAGTCTAACCGGATGCAGCTGAATACCAGTATTTTACATGGAGCGACTGCCTATCTGACCTCCACAACCCAGTTACTGGGTAATACGATACCCCTAGGTAAGACTGGTTGTCAGACTTTCGGGCTTCTGACTACCCGTAACGAATGTCAAAGATCTACGAATGACAGCCGGGACCAACGGCTTAACGTGCTTTCCGAGGCACGGAGGGGTCTCGGTATGTAAAGATGGTCACCCATCCACAGACCAACCGCGGCAAGCGTAGCTTAACCTGATCGATCGACCTGTGCGGCTGTTATTATTTAGCCACGGGCCTCTCAACTGTCATTCTTTAACAGTTGTGTATGCAATAGCAATAAGATAGGAAATTGACATATGGTTTCAATTACTTCATAACACGTAATTTCCCTAACTGAACAATCATCATATGATTTATCCTTTTCCCAACTATGTTGGGGATGGCTTCCAGTCTAACCGGATGCAGCTGAATACGAGTATTTTACCCGTAACGACTGTCAAAGATCCACGAATGACAGCCGGGACCAACGGCTTAACGTGCTTTCCGAGGCACGGAGGGGTCTCGGTATGTAATGATGGTCACCCATCGAAAGACCAACCGTGGCAAGCGTAGCTTAACCTGATCGATCGACCTGTGCGGCTCTTATTATTTAGCCACGGGCCCCCCTAACTGAACAATCATGGGTCTTAAACCAAATTGGCAAAATGTACTGTACTGCGTAATATTTCAGGTTAGGAAATATAGGTGAAGTTCGGCCTGTAACACTGCCGCAGTTATGGGCAGTATCTGCAAATACGAATCCTGGTTCAAAATCGTGACATTAAGATATACAACCAATTGGCCACACTTTCACTATTAAAATACTCTCTATCATTAAACGTAAAAATACAGAGTGATAGTAGTTCGTGTACACAATAAAACATGCAGCTTTCCTATTGGCTGTTCCACACGACTGCACAGAAGTAACTCACTGCTATGATGCTATACTATTATTCTGATCATATTTGACTCTTCCGTCTACGTAGGTGAGGCTCATATTATCAAAATCATTTATAAATACTGAGTTGATCAGATAGACGCCACGCTGCGCGCACAATCAATTTATAGCTTAGTCAAGACAAATTGTGTCCCAGTGCCACCAATGTGGATGGCAGTCTCTTTATTAGAGGCTGGTCTACCAGAATATATCGTAACGTCATAGTTTTCGAAAATCGCGCCGTTAATTGGTGTCATCAAATTAGAGACTCCGCCTCCAAAAGCTACTTTTAAAGAAATTGCTCATTTTGTGTCGGTCGTAAAAATATAATGTAGTGAACTAAACGAATTGCATTTTTTAAAGCCAAAATATAAATCCACGTTGTATAGAGATACTTATACTGCTGAGTATGAGGTCCTGGGTTCGGGTCCTAGGTCGGGCAAAATGTTATTGGGGGGCCACTGGACTTCAGAGGCCGTTTACTACCACTTTAAAATCTTCGTCGTATTCGGTTTTCCCTAAAGTCCTTGCATCATGTGTGCTGCCCCTCCAGTGTCAGTGCTACTATATCTTTTATCTTTAATTGGGAACATAAGTCGTAGAAATTGTGCTGCTTTATTTGCCAAAGCGAGTGCCACGTTCGTAATAAACTTTTGACTAAGTTCATGAATGTCTGCTGCATCATCTTGAACTTCTTGTCTAGCCCACGTCCTGGGAGCAGTACAAACTTCAAGTTCTACAGCCAGCCCGCCACCGCGATCTTGCGATTCGTTATCACTTCTAAGTGACTCATCTATTTACCGTGCATATATTTGATTGAATCTATATTCAATTCGAAAGTCTGTGTCTTGTAAAGTAAAAGGATCAAAAACAATTTTTGTAACATTTTCTTCTTCTTGGTGGTTTTCCATTATCTATTTCAACAAAAACATCGAAATAATCCATCATTCCAACTGAAATTTGGATGTGAACGTTCCTAAAACTAAGTAAAATTGCCTGTCAGATCTCCGGTTACTACGGCTATGCCCTCACTATACAAGGGTAGAGGACTGAATAATAGTTGCGTAATTTCTCATAAAATAAAATCGCCTGCTATAACCGATGTGTACAACTGAACTGTCAAATATCTTTCATTGGTAGAGTAAGCGTTATAACTCCGGTATACGCCGGTATAATTGTGAAGCTGTAAGAGAATAAAAGCAAAACTTCAATTTTCTCGAAACTAGCTCTTCCCGATATACCGCTTTTGCGTTTAGCACGGCAGTATAGGTACAACTCTGCCCAATCCTCCGGGCAAACAAAGCGTGATGTCACGTTATTTTGTATAGAGATATATAAACCAAATTCTGATTGCATTCTCATTTTATTGACATTTGATATACCCGGCTAAATAGCCGTACGGACGATATAACATTTCAACTATTTATTGATGTTTATAGCCGATAATGATGGGTACGATTTTTTGGTTTTACGACTTTGTAACTATGACAAAAGTTGAAGCTGTTGAGGTCGGACCTTCACCGGCCGAAAAGTATCAGTAACTCCGTAAAAAGATACTGGATACGTTACGAAACTCAACAACCGAGACATAAAATGAAACTATAATCTTAAAAGGTCGTATAAGTTGTTAAATTAATAATTTTGTCTGAAAACTAACACTCGTAAAAGAGCTTTTACTTAGTGATGAGACTATTTTTGATAGTAATTCACATAATAAAAATATTTTTATTTGTATTTTATTTGTCTTTAATTTCTTTTCCCTGATGTGTTAAGCAAACTTTGGAACGATACCGTGTCTTACATCTGAGCTACTGCATTCCGGTGTTCTACTCAACTCAGCCTATCGCAGTCTACTGCTCGACATAGGCCTCTCCCAGACTGCGCCACAACACCCTGTCCTCCGCTTTCCGCATCCAGTCTACCCCAGCCACCTTGTTGTGTTCTACTCCCTAAGCACGAAATTCGTAGTTTTTGCCAAAGTTACGGGCATCTCCTACTCGGTATCACTTATGGACTTGTGATTATTTCGGGACCCGAACTATGAATGAATGTCAACATGATTTGACAGTTGTTCCTACTCCCGATATTTATTTTCCCGTCCAAAAAATTGGATATGAAACTTGTTTTAACGGATTAATACCATCCGGACGGGCCCGTATCTTCGTTAACGGACTTAGAGAGTAGTCACCCAGTTACGGAGTAAGAATTCTAATCAGAGAATGACTGTCCTTTACTCAATCTATTTGGGGTCGCCGCAACAAGTAATTTTCTTCCATACTTCTCTATTAGTCACCATTTCGGTAGTCACCCCTCGGTGGGTACCGAAGTAGACAAACACGACATATTCTTTTTAAGGTATTGACTTGGATACCTAGACAGTTTAACAATCGCTCAAATCTATTTTGTCAGTTCACTATTGGACGATTACTTTACCCAACACTTTTTTCAATTCCCAGATCATCGAACTCATACGCAATGATCAAAACATCAATATTTTACATTCGACTCAACTGTCCGAATTTCGTGTACAGTAACGTCATATCCGCATTGTCTGACTGTCAGACGCTCGTCAAGTCCGAGTGACGTGGCCAGTCAGACGTCAGACGTCGATTCCACGTCATTGGCGAGTGAGGGTTGACTTCGAGCCCGTCACACGTCATGTTGGCAATCTACTTCGGGGCAGGTGACTATATTTTTTGGAAATTATTTTAATGCCTTTAGTTTTGCTATAACAGGAACATTGCATGATATTGGTGATTGAAAGAGTAGACATCGGTTATTCGTCAAATAATGGGAAACCATGTCGTGGGTACGACTAGTTGACATTAGGGATTCTCATTGATTTATTCAACCTAATAAAGTTCTACCAGTCAATTTACGAAGATCTTCGATGATTTGAAGATATACAATAATTTGTTTATATACTACTAGCTGTTGCCCTCGACTTGGTCTGACATCCATGATGAAACGTAACCTGTGTCCTTTTCCAGGTCATGGTTTATGTGAGTGTCAAATTTCAGTCAAATCCGTTCACCCGTTTTAGCGTGAAAGCGTAACAAACAAAGAAACTTCTTTCGCATTTATATTATTAGTTAGGATTTTTTTAGAAAATCACAAATTCATGATAGATAGTATACCATCGCTTGAGACAGCATAATTATAAAGGATATAATATGAATAATTTGTTTGTTTTTAAGACAGTTGGAAAAAACAGTAGTAGGTTATATGAATAACCAAATAATAAAATAAGCCAATTTAAAATCGAATATTTCTTTAACAAGCGAATCTTTATTTTTGCTAGACTCATAATGAAACTATCATCATTAAAGAAACAATTCAAACTATAGGTCAAACTAATTAATTTTATAAATATGTATTTCGGTATCAGTTTCGCATTTCGTCGCATTAATATCGCACGGACCTCGTTTTCAATCTGCGGACCCTGTTCACTGTACATTTCTTTGCAATTTTAATAAACTCATCAAATCCCCATCAAGATGGTATCTGGGAACGTTTTGCATATGAATGTGATACGTCAATCTGCCTTAAGCAAATAAAATACCTCGTCTTATTCGGCCAACAGCTGTTAGCCGTGAAACCACTTTTGACCGGAACACTTACAAAGGAAACACCATCCAAGAGTCCTGTGCAAAACTCTCTTATCACTTAAAACTTCCTAAAAACAACTTTATCAATCAGCAATAGAGTGTAATTTTCGACATCGAAGGGACTGCAGTCCAAAGAAGTAAGACATGTTTATTTTGTGAAATCCAATTTTCTGCTGACATCTCATCTGTCAAAATGTAAACGGAGGGTGTTGTAAAAGTGTCTAAGCGATAACCAATACTATACTTTAGATCGTGATATTTGATTTACTGATGCTCGCAGGATTAATCAAAATATTAGAAACGCAGATATTACTAGATTGTTTTATAAATAGAGATGAGTATCAGAATATTATTGATAGACCATGAATGGCCATGAATCATTTCTAGGAACAATAAGCAACTTTGTTGCAGGAACTATCTACAACGCAGATTTAGATAACAGTAAAGTCCTGAAGATACCCTGACAATTAATCACTTCGAAAGCAATCACATCGGTCATACGATGTCACTCGGCAGACAGACCGCGCTTGGCTCTGCTCTTGCGATTTCCCCGATAATTCCACCTCTTCAGTAGTCTTATCGCTATAAATCAGACCACCGGCTACTACACCACAATCACTTTTGGAAATAATGTCAATCTGATTTGGTTATCAATGACATCCTTACTCATTGTGCTCCAACCTCAGCAGCAGGGAGTAAACGGTACATTTCTTGAATTAGGACGTACTTTGTATTCAGATTCAGATGCCCTACGCCTCGACGAGGAATGCGTTCCGCCTCATAAACTTCTTCAAAGTATACATACCGAGCCTCAATACCCACAAACCGACGAGCGTTCGGAACTTAAACGAGTAATTACAGTGCTTATCCAATTTGGCAGGGCAGAAAAACGCGACCCCCCTTGTACAGGAAATTTGTTTTAAATTTCGACAACAATGGGGAGATCGCGAGTCGGATAATTGCGTACGGGAACAGTCCGTGACGCCGACGACGGTATAAATCCACCAGCAATGAACGGTTAATAATACCTTGCACAGGTTAAACAGCGCTCTCAATGGGACCCCATGACAGCAATCTGCAGAATCTGCAATTGAGTATCGCATGCTTCGCGCCGTTTACTCCAAGCCACTTGCCGACGATTCGAAAATCTGTGATAATATTTTCACGACGACCAACGATAAAAAGATCACAAACAAGATATTCTGAAGATGTAAAAAGTTTTTACTGTGTCAATAAATCACTGAGATTATAAATCGGTTTTACAACCTATAGGTGATCGGAAAGTGCTATAAATCATAAGTGAAATGGGGGTTGTTACAGCCGGTGTCCCTGGAGGACCATTAGGAGATTCCAGAACCCTCCCACGGCATCGAAAATGTTGAAACGAAGAAAAAGTTTTTAATTAACCGTGGTTTAATACTGGTGCAATAAAACTAAAGAGCGTCGATCAAAACAAATCAACAGTTATAATGATCGTCATTAATCTTTATAAAAATTCTTCATCGCCACCGCAAATAAAAACTAATATCTACAATCTCGTGTTCGGTTACATTATGGCTATCAGTAACCATTAAAGTAGGTGCAAGTCAACATCAAATCATATCTGGCATCGATAAATTGCCAAATTATTTAAATCACGTGTGGTCCAGGCGGAAATATATTATTTAACTAAATATTTACATGGCTGTGAGGTTTTTGAGAAAGTCAATATGCATAATTGTGCTTTTAACTTTTCTTCACTTTTTGATTTCTTACCATAGGATGTTTAAAATTGAATCTATTAACCGCCGCAGAGGAATTAAAATTACGTAATCTATGGTAATATTCATTGGCTCCAATTTGAATGCGCAAGTACAGTCTATTTTCTATGTTTTTCTCACTCAAACATATCGTCATGAAAATGAAAGAAACATCATAAGAATTTCCAAGGAAACATAATGAAAATAACAGTTATATTAAAGATCAAACTTGGAATGTCATATTAACCCGCATAATTAAAGTTCTACAAGTACACGACCACAAAACTTTGGCTTCTATGAACGACCAGCCTAACGTTCTACATAATTTCTTAAGTTCGTCATCAGAGTAACTTCACGTGTTCTGACCTACGTGCTTGCTCCCTCATTCGTCTAGAGACAAACAAACCACCAAACTTAGCATCTTACAAACACTCTTGGATCTTAATGGAAACCTTAACTAATGCTCAAACTTAAACTCCGAATCGTCGTCTCGAGACCACACTATTCTTCATTATTTTGCTTGAGTCTTATAAATAAATTAACCGTGACGGTTCACATCTCGTAAGGGACATTAATAACTGGTAGTACAATGAGTATTACAATAACAATTGGGACGGGAAGCTTGTAAACCGATTATGCTGATCGAGCGTCACTCACTATGACATCAATACAATCGATTCCAACGGATTTATGAATAAGATATCGAAGTTCTGATGTTATCAAGCAGCTCTTAATCGAAGTCATGAGAATGAATGCTTACTTCCTCTAGCAAGTTTAAACAATTAGGGCCATTGGACAAAGATCGTATCTCAAGATAATGCGCTTAATCTTCTTGGAATCTCAATAAACGTTAATGCAGCGAAATGAGGATATCGGTAATTTACGAATGAAGATGCATGAAATCGGTGAATCACGATATTAATTCAACAAACAATCCAGCCAGCCGTAATTTATCACTTGATACACGTAAAAGCATCAAAGAAAATTATATCATCGATTACGAACAAAATACACGACAATCGTAGAATGCAAATGCGATTTTTCAAAGCCGATAATGATGCGTCAATTTCCCGAGAAAATTTCCAATAGTAAAATAATACGATCAAATAGAAGGCGAGATAAATTGCAGTCCTCGGCGCGTTCTGATCGCGATCGCGCGGCGCAGATAAAACGCAAAGCGACGGGAACAATAACCGCTGCACTTCCTTTGACAATAGTCACGGCCGGACCAGCCGACCGGCCGATGCAAGCCAGTAATTTATACGACGCCCTGAGATCGCAACGATACGCCCCACTAAATCGATCAATAATCCTAGAAAGTGATAAGACCCAATGGGAAACTATCAAATTGAAACGTCAGTAGGGTATAATCAAGCGACACACCACAATTTATTATACGGTGGGTAGTTGGCCGGTTACGTCCAAGGTAAAGCGGCCCGTAATAATTATGATGTCGCTGCATGTCTAGATCGGCGCTGGTGGTCTCAACTTACTTACCAACTCGATTTTCCTTTCTATTACTTAAATATACAAGCTTTTAGTAAGCATGCTCCAAATAAAAGTCTTGTACCAACTCTCTCTCAGAAAATTCTGAATTAAAATGCATGGTTTGAGTGTATTTCATTATGTCATGAAGTTTATGTCTTTAATGTTAATAATATGACTCGGTTTATGGTACGGATATGGTCGAGAACAAGACACGAGGCACGCTCAGTTTGTCTTGGGCGACAAACACAAATATTAGACATGAACAAGCAACGGTACGGAATAGCAAATCACAGGGTATTTGTATAAGAAGCGTACTTTGAAGCAGGTTTGTATTTGTAAACAGAGCAGTGAATGTTCAATACAGTTAGCTGCCAATGACAGTGGAATGTCGCTAACAAAATCAACCTTTTTTGATGTTTGTTCTGTAAGCACTATTATGTACGAAGAAAAATGAAAACGCAGTCAAATAAAGATTATAATCTGAAGCGAGAGGAATCTACAGCTGATGAAATATTTGAACATTGCGTATAAACTTTTCCGGAATGTTTCCGAATTCTCTACGCAGGCTTACTGAATTACGATACGAAGCACATACAAAAATGCTCTCGCTTACTACACACAGCTCATCAAAACACATGTAAAATAAGGTACATGAAAATGGACTTTATTATAAAGAGCCTTAGGAAACAAACGAGGTCCTGATGCTGTCTCACTCCCGTGCCACTCTGTTCAGAGTCAGAGTCGCCTGACAACTAAAAAATTGTATTTTATTCATGGAAGAAACTTTAACTTCGAGTTTATGTTAAAATTCGTAGTGTAATGGAAACAATGCATTATGCATTGAGTCTGGTTGACACAATGACATATGGAGTAACTTTTGTTTGACGTTAGGGATGGGAATTTAAAAATATCAAACATGTAAAAACGTCAATACGTTTTCCACAGTTTTTCACATTACATTGTAAATATATTTTTTGCGTCGGTTAACAATTTTTGCAGTCAATTTATTTCGATAAAGAACGAAGCGAATGTTCGGCTTAAGTGGACGCTGCGTTTACGCATAATTGGAACTCCTTTTTGCGCACGAGTCGAATACGAAATGATCCCGATATTAATTCTGTTTTTTGTAAATCTCCTTTAACATTTCTTACTAGTTCTTATTCGATCAAAGTTTAAGAAACTGTGGGTCTGTAAGTTCAATTTTCTTCAATTCGTTGAGCACGGATCGCGAAACAAAAAAAAAAGTAATTCTGTGAGATTTGGATCTTTTACGTTCACTTGTTTATCTAAACAAAAATGTTCAGTCAATGGAAAAATGGTAACTACGATCTTTGACCTCATTCACATTCTTTATTTTCAAGACCAACTGTTTATTTTGAACAATGTGTTCCTCGATTGGTCATAATAATACGCTGCAAGCGCATACAATGTAAAATCCATCACGTATCGTCCTAATATAACGTCTAGCAGTGTCCGATGCCTATCAATTTGGGCATTCTTCAATACACATCGATGGTGAGATATTGTCGATACACGAGGTATAAAAACAATAATGTGAGATCTGTAAGGGGCGTGACTTGCGCGTGGGCAGCGCGTCGGTGGACATTGTTTAACAGACCACGCCGATATTAGAGGCCAAACATCCACGCTACGAGATTTTATCGTAATTATAATGTTCTTTTATTGGTATTTACACAGGTATACTCTAGTGATGTGATGGTATCGTATAAACGTGTTTTGTAGTTTTAAATCCCACAGCGATGATGGTCAGGTTAATGAAACTTGCTTAATATGTCATAATGTCGCATGCGAGGCAGTTACATATGTTTACAAAAACATCGATTTTTGATTACTTTATTTTCGATTACCTGAACATTCGAAATGGTCGAAACGACTCATAATATCTCTGATATGTTTACATATTGAATATTAATATTCGATGGTTATCACAAACTGACTGCTACCGTATGCAACTAATTTTAAAGTTAGATTCGTGTTTTCAATGCATTTTTTTTTAAACTGTTTGTTTAACCAAACTTATGCACTGCGCGTTTAACACAATACTGGCCATTAAGCATTCCTGTATAGCTACAGACAGTAATACAGAGATAAAAAAAAACAAAACACAATACTGGCCGTTAAGCATTCCCTTATAGCTACAGACAGTAATACAGAGGTAAAAAAAAAACAAAACACAGGGTCTATTAGCGTTTTCCACCTAACAATTCAAAGTAGACCGCGAAAGGCTTGGTATATTATTCAAATTCGCACACGTGATCCCGATTGTCACGATGCTTGGTTTGCGGGCTAATTAAGCTGAGCACGACATAGGATCACCGTGTCATGAATGTCATGAGTCCAGGCGAGATCTTGGCTGCCGTCATGACTTGTGGAGAAAGCAAATTAGACCTATTAGTACACGCCACAGAGAGACGCGACCATCCTCGGGTAATAGGTGTGGCAATTCATTATGTACTGTCGTGATGGAAAGCCCGGGACTTCTGTGTGTTTTTTTTATTTTTAATTAGGACGGGTTAAGAAGCCTATTACAAAAATGAGCGTAGATGCATGATTTCCTCGTTGACATAGACTACTATTCGTTGGTTGGTATAAATAACAATTAATTGGTAAAGATGGTTCGTTTTCTCTTCTACAATAATAATAAAGCGATTTTTTAATTGTTCTCCTGGTGCATGTTTCGGCAAAAACTCATGGAGAGCTGATTTGAGAGCTGTAATTTGCAGATTCTGTTGAATATAATCCATTAAAACAATTTTTCTCATATCACAAATATCATATACTTTTACATGTTTTATTATATTCCTTACACTTGTTTCCAGTAGGAAATTGAATTGAATTACGTCCAGTCGTTTTCTTTATTTATATAAAGAAAAAACGACTGGACCTAATTTAATTTCCTACTGTAAACAAGTCTGAATATCTCCGAACATCTACATCACTGTCACGTGGTATTTATACTAAACTAAAAATATCAGTTTCGAAAAAAAAATTGCTACTTTGATTTTTTAATATATAAAATAAAAGTAATATATATTTCACTGCGCTGGCGATGCGCGTTGGCCCTGGCTGGAGGCCTTAATTTATTGAAGCATCCACAGACAAGCCCGTTTAAGCAGACGACAATCTCATAGGTTGAACTGCGAGAAGCCATTTATAAAAATAAAAAAAATAAGCGTGCTCAGTACCGAAATGTAAGAGGGCTCTTAACTGTGATAGGGATCAGTGGTGGATTGTGAAACGTGCCTCTAATTTCCACTCATTTTATGGCCAGTGCGGGTTATTTATGCGGACAATGCTTAGCAGAAAGTCGTCGTACGTACTATGTAGAAGATTCTTGAATGAAATATTTTTCGGGTTTAATAAAAGAAGACTGCCTCGTTGGTCTAGTGGTAGCAGGGGCTACTGCTGAGCAAGATGTCCTGGGTTCGATTCCCACGTCAGGCAAAGTGTTATTGGGTGTTTTCATCGGGAATTTCTCAGTATCAGTTGATGGCAATAGGATAGGATCAATGTAGATGGATGGAGAGGGAGAGGAAGGCCAAAGAAAATATGGATGAAAGACAAAGGAGTAAATGATGCCATGACGTCTAACAAGGAAGAATGGAAAAAGAAAACGTGTTGCGCAGGCCCCAAATAAAATAGGACAAGGGCAGGAAGAAGAAGAGCTGCTGGCAATAGGGTCGCCCCCACTAAAAAGTCCTCCAGACCGTATTTCGGCCACGGCAGTCAATATCAACGGAGACTAGCCATCGGTGCGGGAGATATTATAGTGCACATGTGTGCACGCAGACACACTCTTCCCTAACTCTCAACGGAGAGATATCAGGCGCAGGACCAACGGCTTGGCATGCTTTCCGAGGCACGGGGGTATGACACCGCCGATTTCCAAACTCCGGACTGTTACTGAGAAATTGCTAATAGAAAAACTCAATAAAACTTTGCCGGATCCGGGAATCGAACACAGGACCCCACGCTCAGCAGTCGCGCTTGTGACCACGCAAGCGCGCAGGTCGCGGGCAGGTCAACTGCCCCGTTGCTCTCACATTTTAAATTCCCATGGGACTTAAACATGTAATAAGGCAGTAGGTAGATACTATAAGTAAACCTCTGCCTAACCCTTCAGGGTTTACTGGCGTGATATTATTTTCTATTATGTAAGTTATGAAAAAAAAAAAAGTTTATTTCTCACTAGCTTAGCAACAAGGATTACCTAATACAAGTACTTAATCTGCGATTTATTTGCCAAAAATGTAAACAAATATGAGTTTAAGGAAAAATAACCTTAAATCCTATACGAAAAGTTCAGTTTACGCTACAACTTCAAACATTTTTATAACTTTTTTCAATAGTGCAAGGCACTCTGAAATCGACTTCGCTATGGGATTATTGTTGTATTATATAGTATAATAATTGCTCTTTCCAGGTAAAATGTTCGTCGAGTGTTATCCCCAGAAATTTTGTTTAACTAATTGGTATCTATGAGATATATTAAATTGGAGGCATTTATTTACTCTTTTGCGTTTTGAAATGTAATATTTTAGTTTTCCTACATTAACTTTTAAATATTTTATAGTAGGTACAGCTTTCCGTAGTAAACCCATCTATGTATTTGGAAGTTGCTATCACAGGTAAATTAGCTTACGAGTCTATTTATATGCCCAGTTTGGCAATCAAAATGCTACTATTGGTAAGCCAAACGATTCTTTTTTGTTTATAGGAACCGAGCATTAGTCGATAACGCTACATAAACTTCCGTAGATATAGACCTAAGCAACATTAGCTATAGGAAAACTTTACCTACAACAAATCTTTCACACATCGTAAAAGTTACAAGAGGTAATGATTTTAAACGTAGTAAAATATGTGCGGCAGCTATAATGGCACTTAGTCCGTTAGTAAACGAGTAGTTTCCTCGCCTAGTTTAAGAATTAGCTTGTTTCCTTGTTCAGGCGGCAGCAAAACGACTATAAATTCCCTTTTCATTCAAGCCACTATGCAAACAAATAGTAAAATAAGCTAACGTTGTTTATTTTCCTTCATAAATAAGCATATCATTTTATGTAATGACTAGCTGACGGCGAACTTCGTACCGCCTCAGAATCAATAAATACAAAATGTATGAGTGAATTTTTTTTTCCATTTCCATGTTTTGTCTTACTTTAACACCATATTTTTTACCTGTGTACCACAATAAACAATTTGAATTTGAATTTGTTTTTCCCATTCTGCTATTCGGGGTGGAGACAAATCCAACAAATCAAAGATCAAAGGGGTTGGCACTAGGCAGAAGTGTATCATTCTTCTAAACTAACATTATAAAGAGAAAAGATTTGATTTTTTTTTCCGATGTCGACGATCGGGACTTATGCGAGCGAAATCGCGGGGCGCAGCTAGTCATTTATATTATCAAACTCTGAGCTACTTCTCATTATTTCCTGACAGAAAATTTCAGTAACACTTTGCCCGGCTTGGGGCGGTCCTCAAGCCGGGCAAAGTACTCCTAGGACCCTATACTCGCAGACGCTTGCAAGCACTACAAACCAAAGCGACAATTAATGTCCTCGAATGATGATGATGATAAGCAAGGACCCAATCCAACTTTTGCTTAATATACAGAATGGTATATTAACTTTGAAATTATTTTAGTTAATTTTAAAACATTTGAAAACTGTTTAAAACATTCAAACACATAATACTGATACTTAGCTGCATCGAGTTAGACTGGAAGCCGACCACAACATAGTTGGGAAAAGCTACGCAGTATGATTTGATGAACTTTTGGGCAAAGCCTTCGAAGGATTTTCTCCACATCTCACGAATTAAGCAGTACTTAAAAATATACATAAGTAGAAAACCTGAACCCAAACAAAACCACCGACCAGCCCAACTTAGCAAATTTGACATACAAAACCACAGAGAGCCACATTTCTAAACGTTACTAATACTCTAACAGGTATAAAAATATGTTTTTGTGCGTGTTCATATAAATCTGACTTGAATGACGTTAATCTTGATAGACGTGATGGCTTAGTTTTATTCATTATGCTTGGATATATTTTTTAGTTTGGCTACAAAATTGTGTATTTCGGGACTGTCTGTTTATTATGGAGTGTCTTCTTTGTGCTTAGTGGTTTTTCTATCAAAGAGCAGCGCACCGAGGTAATTGCGTAACACAAATAAAATGCCATTCTATCGTAACGCCTTTCATTTTGATATTTCAGACATTACGACGTCCGTACGTTCATTTTTACGTTGTTAAACAGACGAATATTTCCAACTTGTGAAGTAATGGATTAGGAATTTCCTTCCATCGATGACCTTGTGAAGGAAGGAATCCGCTGAATGCGGGAACACACAACCGGTCGAAGGGGAGGTGCTTGCTTGGAGGTGTTTGGTGGGCATGTGTCCAACAGTGGACATCTTTCAGCTGAAATGATAATGATGAAAGTATTACATAAGGTTTAGCATCGTATTCCTATCTGCCTATAAGCTACAGTTGAGCTAATATGATAATCTTGATATGTTGATCATATCAAGATTATCATATTAGCTCAACTGTCACTAATGAGACACAATTACTTTTTCTATTGTTACCGATCTTTAGGAGATTTCTCGACATCGTAGCGGATATATTTCGCCATTTGTTGAAAATTTGCCTATTGTTGCCTATATGTACCTATGATCCTTTTATAGTGCTGGATTTTTAGCACCTGTAATCGATATCTTGTAGGCGTCTATAATATTGCATTGAAGTAATTTTTATTGAAATACCTCAAAACATATAAGCTGACTTACGATTTTCTCGAAGCTTGTATTTATCAGAGAATACTTTCAACTTGGGAGAGGTTTATATTCATTGCTAGAAATAAAAGTCTCCTTAGTTTCGCTACAACACCTGGTACCACATTCACAACGCAAAAACTATAATTCTAGACTTGATATATTTTTTTCCCTTGAGGTATAAAAGACCTAAATCTTTGCAGCAATATGAATACGATATGATACAGCCAAAGCCTGTATGGAAACCCTTCATAACAGCGTAGAAATGCCTGCACAGAAATCGAAACATTGACGATGATCTGAACAATAAAAAGGCATATTATGATTTTACAAAGGCTAATAGCTAGTACTAAGCTCCCCGCTCTACAGCAGTAAACGTAGGTCTAAATTTTACAATCCATAAAACCATATAAAATAAGGCTCTTAAACTTGCAACCGCAGTTACGAGAATAAGAATCTACGACCGTAGTGCTTACGTCACAAAGCACATTATAATGACGTCAGACCTTTATGGTCTATTTTATTCCTCCGCTTTGCGAAATATAGCTTTAGTACCAAAATCACCTCAGAGTGTACCTATAAACAGAAATCCTACTTTTGTCGTTTACAACATAAAATAACATACAGCAGGCTGCAGGAGCCGATTTTCTTAAATTATTGTCATAAATTCAATCGTAAATAACATTATGGATGACGAAAAAGTCTTCGAATAGGTATATTTTAGTACATTTTGGCAATAAAATTATAATAATCCTAAAACGTGTCGAATTAAAATCTCCAGGGTCAAGAGTCTATCACACTTAATCTTACATTTGCGAGATGAATATTGAAGTGCTAAAATATGTTTACAGCATCAATATGGTCTTACAAATAGTTTAGTTGAAAACTTTTTTTTTTATGTTTAAATATTTAAGTTTTATGATATTGTTGCGGTTATAAAAGCTACAGTGGAGTGATATTAAAATGTTGTGAATTAATTGTTTACAAAGCCTTTTAAAACTCATCTTTAGAACGTTTGCATTGTTAATGTCCTAAGAGTCCTCCCAGACGATGGATCACGCTCTATTGTGTTTTATTTTTAATTTGGGATCCTTATTAAATTAAGCCATATCAATAATTCAACTGCTCGCACCCAACGCAATATGTAATCAACAAAATGAGAACACAAAACCATAAATCTCGACTTCTAATCCCGCTTTGATCTATTAAATTAAAATATTAAAAGGGTTCTCCCAAAATTCAAGTCGCCATTAAATCGCTTCAGTCACCTCATAACGGATTCAGTAATTTACCCATACGTCTTGTTATGGTCGTTCAACGAGATTAAAACCCTAGCCACCCTTCATAAATCCTACCCAGTACTCCAAACGCGATATATTATTCACGGGTACGTAAAATCGGAAGCTCACCCAAATTGTCAATACAAGGTAGGTGCCCCCGTTACAGCTATTTACTGCAGTTTTCGTACTAAACCACAAATAAAATGGACTCTATGCATATTAAAGTATCATCATACGGACGGGGCTGCAATTTATTTGTCCCATGGGTTGCGTTTATCGGGTCGCTTTTAGTGGAAGCAGTGTCAATAGTAAAATCTGAGCCGGTCATCTTGTGCACGAGGCAAATGCTCTGCGGCGCGTAAACAATATTAACTGTTTCTATTTCTCCATTCTATTTTATGTACACACATAATATATAATATCACGCTTTTATTCCCCGAAGGGTTAAGCTGAGGTGTATATATAGTAACTACACCCACATTTTACCATTTATGCCATTTCATCATCTGCCTAGCCTTTTTCCAACTATGTTGGGGTCGGCTTCCAGTCTAACCGGATGCAGCTGAATACTAGTATTTTACATGGAGCGACTGCCTATCTGACCTCCAGAAACCAGTTACTGGGTAATAAGATATCCCTTGGTAAGACTGGTTGTCACACTTTCGGGCTACTGACGACCCATAACGACTATCAAAGTTGCACGAATGACAGCCGGGACCAACGGCTGAACGTGCTTTCCGAGGCACGCAGGGGTCTTGGTATCTGAAGATGGTCACGCATCCACGGACCAACCGCGGCAAGCTTAACCTGATCGATCGACCCGTGCGGCTGTTATTACTTAGCCACAAGCCATTTCTGGTTAAGTCCTATATAATTAGCTTATAAATATGCATAATTATAGCTTATTGCCATTGACCGGGCACAAATCCAGACTCCGGGGACTAATTTCTAATGGAAAAACCCAATGAAACCGACCTGGGAATCGAACCCAGGACCTCATGTTCGGCAGCAGCACTAGCGATCACTAAAACAACGAGGCAGTCAGTTTCAATTTTTTTTTTTGGCTACTCTCCTAAGCCCTCACGATCAAAATAAATATTATTGCTTCCCTCTTTCTAAAAAACAAACAAAGCTTAATTTACTCAATCTAGTACCCAGGTAGCAATTATACAGTAATTGACAGGCCTGTTGGTCTAGTGGTCAGTGGCCCTGACTGCTATGCCCAAGGTCGTGGGTTCGATTCCCACCTAGGACAAATGTTTGTGTGATGAGCACGATCATTTGTTCTTTGTCTGGGTGTAATTTATCTATAATATGTATGTATTTAGAAATATATATGTATGTTTATCAGTTGTTTAGTGCTCATAGCACAAGCTCTGCTTAGTTTGGGACTAGATGGCGTTGTGTGAAAGTTGTGGAATATTATTATTATTATTATTATACGTCATGACGACGTCCATTCACGGTCATTTTCTACGTAAATGATGTCGTAAAAGACGTCCTGCAGACGTAATAAATGGACGGCCTAATGTCAGGTCTTCACTGAATTGACGCTAGATGGACGTCACCAGGACGTTCTATTGAGTACCAGACGTCATTTTGCTACCTGGCTAGGTGCCCAGAAGTGTAGACACAGTTACAAACTGCATTTTACACCTTATGTCCTCTTAAAGAATCCGATAAACTATCGCTATCGTTTTGATCCTGGTCATAAAATATTAGTAAATAGTCTCAGTAAACGCTAAGCGCACAATAAAATTCAATCATGTTTGCAGGCGGTACATTTTGTGTCCCACAACAATGTTTTATCGTGACACTGCTCCCACGCTGCCCGCGAATCAACTCTGTAAATTCCGTCCAAAGATGAATGGATGTCCACACTAAAATATATCGGACACAGTTTGCCCAACCCAGTACTTGTCGGAAGTTATTGACAGAGGTTCAATGGACACCGTTCATTGGTACACGAAATCATATTTATGACGGATCATAAGGAAGGCTTTTTAAATTATCGTTTCCGTGGCGCCGAAAGTAAAAATGTTGCCAGATTTATCTTTAATGCTTCTCGTCAACGGAATTAATGAATAACTGTGTAATATAAGACGTCTTTAGGGAAACATTAAAACTAATTTGGTACTAAAAGGTAATATAAAATTTTATGACAGCTTTTGAATGGTGTGAATACCCGTGGTGTGGTCCCTGGCTAAAAATGGGTAACTTCATCTTAGCTTATCGTGATCATCATCAGCTAACAAATAGATCGTAATAAAAAAAATAGGCGGAGAAACTAATACTCCCTTTACATCATCATCTGCCTAGCCTTTTCTATGTTGGGGTCGGCTTCCAATCGGGATGCAGCTGAATACCAGTATTTTACATGGAACGACTGCCTATCTGACCTCCACAACCCAGTTACTGGGTAATACGATACCCCTTGGTATGACTGGTTGTCAGACTTTCGGGCTTCTGACTACCCGTAACGACTGTCAAAGATCCATGAATGACAGCCGGGACCAACGGCTTAACGTACTTTCCTAGGCAGGGAGGGGTCTCGGTATGTAAAGATGGTCACCCATCCACAGACCAACCGCGGCAAGCGTAGCTTAACCTGATCGATCGACACGTGCGACTGTTATTATTTAGCCACGGGCCCCTCCTCGCTTTACATAAATAAATAATATTTCCCTTGTTACAATATTACGTTTCGCCGCTACTGAAAAGCTCTGAATAGTTTTCGTTTTCGTAATCTAGCATTTCCCATCTTCTTCTTCTTCTTTGTGTCCCTAGCACGACAGCTTAACAGAAAACTTCGCCACTTTCATGGCATCGTCGGTGGCAGAGGTCACTTTGACTGCATATTTTGGGACACAGAGGGCAGTATAGGAGGTGCAGCAAGCATGGTTTGCGACACAGCTCCACATTGTCACCACACCATCTTTTCCAGTAGAAAAAAGATTGATTATACTGGATGCTTTTTCTAACAGGCTCCTTTTTACAGGATGTTCTACTCATGAATATGAAGAACTTTCACTATGGGACCAACTCTGAGATCATGAAAAAAAATCAGCTTTTTCATACATTTTGGTCAAGTAGGTAATGAACAAAATCAGCTGTTTAATGCAAAAGTGAACTTTTGCATTAAACAGCTGATTTTGTTTTCGTAATTTCAGAGTTGGTCCCATAGTGAAAGTTGTTCATATTCATGAGTAGAAGACCCTGTAAAAATTTGGAGCCTGTTAAAAAAAAACATCCAGTAGATTGCAATTTTATTATGAAGGACATGACTAATTTCAAACATAATAAAGGAAAAAACCAGGAACATATCACTACCAACCCGTGCGGGCTTGCTAATCGTGTAATTAAGGACAATAATACAAAAAACGAATTCGTAGTTCCATCTCATATAATTCTAAGGACTCGTATCAAACGACTATAATTTATAAGCAGCTGAGTGATTCACCTGCACAAATCAAAATGTCAGTATAGTTTTGTTTTTCAATGCATTTGATATCTTCATAGAAACTAATTAGTATTTCATGAGCTCAACCCTACGAAGAAGGGTGTTTGATGGTCCCTACCGATATTTTTAAGGCCCTTCACTGTATGGGGGAAAACGTTGCGATTCATCTGCCTAACCTTTTCCCAACTACTTTTGGAGTAGGCTTTCAGTGTCACCGGATGCAGCTCAATACTAGTTTTTTTTGGGGAAATTCGACTGACATTGATCTAGCTTTTAAAGCACAAAAACGGTGCATAAGGGCTATGTTTGAGCTTCAAATAATTGAAACATGTAAACCGTTTTTCCAGGAGTACAAAATTCTAACTCTCCCAAGCCTATATATTTATGAGGTCTCAATGTTTGTAAAGGTCAATCAAAATTTATTTGCATTGGCCTCAGAAGTCAATAATAGGCAACAACGTGACGAATTTCGCCTCTGTGTGCGCCGAACCTGTACCGCTTTAATGCACAAAAGTGTATTTCGCATGGCTCCTGTAATTTTCAATAAATTACCCAAAGAAATAAGGGCAATGAATACTGCTTTATTTAAGAAAAATCTAAAGAGCCTTTTAGTAGATAAATGTTACTATAACTTGAACGACTACTTAAACGACAATTTTAAGACCTGACAGTGACATTAAGTAATAGAACAATAAATTATGCATGATCTATAAATAATTAATATCTTAATTTATTATAATAATTCTAGGAATGACATTGATATAATTTTAATATTATTATTATTACTAAATAAATAATCTACATGTATTAATATAACTTTAAAAATGACATTCCACCAATTTTATTTAATATCTTAAAATATGACTAGCTAATTTTATATTTATTTGATTTTCTTACCATAATTATATGTGTAAATTTTGCATGCCTTACGGTAGAATCACTTGAAACGTCTATTTTAATAACACTCTATTGTAACAGTGTTTTCTGCAAAAATAAATGATTTGATTTGATTTGATTTGATTTATGTGGAGTGACTGTTTATTTGACCTTCACAACCCAGTTCCTGGGTAGCACGATGCCCTTGCTAAGACTGGTTTTCAGACTTATGGGCTTCTGACGACCCGTAACGACTGTCAAAGATCCACAAATGACAGCCGGGACCCAACATCTTAGCGTGCTTTCTGAGGCTTGGTCTCGGTATGTAAAAATGGTCACCATTCACGGACCGACGCTGGCAAGCGTAGCTTAACCTGATCGATCGCCCGTGTGGCTATTATTACTTAGCTACGAGCCCGTCGTTGCGATTACTTGAGTTATTTTTATGACCGCACTGTGCATTATGGGTTTTGTAACTACTGATGTACGGCCTACTGTACATACTAAAAGTTTCTCATTTTTCATCACTAGCAATTATTTTAATTAAAGAACATAATTATTTTTGCTTTAATTAAGCTAGTCATGAGATAAAATCAATTAATAAATTATATTCAACGAGTCCATTTCCCAAACTGTACGTACATAAAAATCGTTTTAATTCATTACCCCGTTTATACAGACAAATAAGGTGTGGAAACGAAACCGCGCGTCCGTCTGGAACGCACTTAACTTTATAATCGGCCACATCAATCAACCTGGCCTTAACGAATAGTTTGCTTAAGGGCAAGCTTCGATAATCTCGGCAGCGATAGAATTACATAATGGGAGGTTTTGGTGTCCATTTTTTTTTATACAAGTTTAGTGCTTTAAGACGGGCGAAGGGCTTATGTTTTCTTTTTTCTTTTAATTTGTGTTTGACAAGTTTAGGTTGGTCATACTTTTTATCTGTGTCAACTACTTTTCGAAAACTTTTTTATACCTAACTAGCTTCTGCCCGCGACTCCATCCGCGTGGAAGCCAGGAATACCATAAAATATAACCTATAGCACTCAGCAATAGTGTAGCTTTCTATCAGTGAAAGAGTTTTTGAAATCGGACGAGTAGTTTCTGAGACTACCTCAACTTAAAAACTTAGAGCAGTGGTGACGGCCGCCACTTACTAGTTGTAGATCGTAGGTTTGAACCAAAGACTATGGTTATATTCTCTATGGTTTGAACCCAGACAGACGCTTTACTGTGTGTAAATTATTTCATCACCTTCTTCTTCTTAAAACGGTGAAGGAAAACGTCGTGAGGAAACCGACATGTCCTAGAACCAAAAATTCGTAGACATGTGACATCAACCAATCCGCTCTTGACCCGTGTGGTCGATTACGGCCCACTCCCTCTCACAGAGAGGAGGCCTGTGTCCCAGGAGTGGAAACATTATAGGCTGATTATGTAAAAACTTAACCTCTTTATAATATTATTAGTGTAGATTGTACATTATCTACATACAGATAGTATCTATTTATGAATGTGAGGTCAAAATAGCGATAAAGATTTTCATAACTTCTGCAATCCTCCAACAGCAACCCGAAAGAGAACAGCCGGTCGATTCTGTAAAAATCTCACCGTGAAATCATAAGTGAAGTGAGCTTGAAGTGAGCAGTGTCAATAGCATTAATCCCTAATGACAGCTCACTTCCCGCTCACTTTACCTCAGTTCTCACGGTGAGATTTTTACAGAATAGCACTGCAGATAACAGCTTACGTAAAATATGTTACGAAACCGTTTAAATAAAACTTCCAGCGCATACCTTGGATCAATACGATGTTTGATATCGATAGATCAGTGACTTCTCAATAGCTAATCAACCAGACAGTTACGGGACTTCTACATAGGTACCCAAAAAAGGCTTATCAAGGACGAATGCTAAATATGCAAATACCACTGATAATTTCGTTCCCATAAACGTGTAGTTTCCAAGTAAACCATGACCAAATAAACAGACAAAAAAGTAGAACCAAAGCAGACTAATTCACTCACTATTGTCTCTAATTTATGGTCTCCTGGCACATTTTTACGTGGAGACTTTTTTACCTTTACTGATTTATGGTCTAGGCATGCGACGTACAAATAAATAAGAATAATGTTAGCAGATTTGTACTTATTTACTTACCTAGCTACTGTGTTTTTGTTTTTATGCTTGTAGAAAAAGGAATCTGGATTACGACGAAAAAACATAGACCGTGCTCTAGTTTTTTTTTTTTTTTTTGACGTGAAAACTTCTTTAGCATCGTTGTGATTTGAAACTCAATGAAATGAAAAAGCGACAGTAAAAAGAGATAAACACATACATCTATAGGATTTTACGCGCGGGAGAATGAGATAGAAGGCATTATACAGTGTTTCTTATATTTGTGATCTCCTCTTTGTGCGCTGTCCGTACCCTCTCCCATCTTCATACGTTCGGGAATATTCGTAAGTCTTCGTAGATTGTCGGTACTGCTCTGGGCGCCTAATAACATTTTTGAAGGTTCAACTTCTATCGCGTGTGAACTGCACACGTGTTTTTTTAATTAGCCTACATTATCCCAATGCTGAGCAAAGACCTCCCCCAAATTCTACCAGCAGTGCGATTCTGTAACCATCTCACCGTGAGAACTTAGGTAAAATGATCAATAGAATTGTCTTAAATAATATTATTAAAATCTCGATTATGATTGTAAATGTTTGCTTGGCCAATCCCTACTATCAGGTGACACTGACAGCTCACTCCACGCAAGTTTTCACGGTGAGATTTTTACAGAATCGACATGCTGGCATCCTTTTGTAGAGCCACCTCGAGCCAACCCTTCCGGTATGCGTCTAGGTCATCTCCCCACCTCTTCTTGGGCCGGCGGCATTGGCGGCGCCGTCCATCCTCTTGAAAAAAGTTTAGGGTTATAAAAAATATATTATCGAAAATCTACTTTATAAAAATATTAAATAAATGTACGTATGTATATATCTACGTATGTATACAGCGTGTAACGGAAGGGGGTATCAACCCTGAAGGAATGTGCTCATGAAACTCAACAACTTTCCCCAAAGAACATAGGTCGAAATATGAAAAAAAAATTTGGCCCTCCCATAGTAAATCAGTCAGTTTTGTAAGGGAGGGCAATTTTTTTTTTTTCATATTTCGACCTATGTTCTTTGGGGAAAGTTCTTGAGTTTCATGAGCACATTCACCTCCTTCCGGATTGATACCCCCCTTCCGTTACACGCTGTATATGTACGTATGTATATATGTACGTATGTATATGAGTAGTCAGGAAACGCCGACCTCATCTAGTTTAAAAAAATATGATTGACATGTAAAAGTGTTTGTACAAACCTACTTACAGAAAATAAATCATTTATCATTTATATATTAGTCAACGCACAGCATAAGCCGCTAGGTCTAGAAGCATGAAATTTTGCGAAAGCTCCTTTTATAGCGAAAGTTACCATAATCTGCCTAGCCTTTTCCCAACTATGTTGGGGTTGGCTTCCAGTCCAACCGGATGCAGCTGAATACCAGTATTTTACATGGAGCGACTGCCTATCTGACCTCCACAACCCAGTTAATGGGTAATACGATACCCCTAGGTAAGACTGGTTGTCAGCGATCTACGAATGACAGCCGGGACCAACGGCTTAGCGTGCTTTCCGAGGCACGGAGGGGTCTCGGTATGTAAAGATGGTCACCCATCCACAGACCAACCGCGGCAAGCGTAGCTTAACCTGATCGATCGACCTGTGCGGCTGTTATTATTTAGCCACGGGCCCCTCGATTATAACGAATGTGACCACTAGAGAAGAATATTTATAAATTCTCTCCCTAATGGAGTTAAATAGGGGATGAAAGTTTGTATGAAAATGTCATTTTTGCCTATGGGAATCGTATCAGGCACAAGGATTGTTAATTTATGATTCTCCACTTTCTTTTGAACACTGAGCAACAGTAAGTATATATTTAGTTATATCTATTGCACTTACAGCAAGACGCAGTCAAGTATGGGTTGAACGTGGAAGATTATACCTCGATAGCTTAGATGCAATTTAGGCAGATTTAAAAGCCAAAGTGACTAAAACTGTTCCAAAATAAGTACCATGTCGATCACACGATAAAGTTCGGCAGAAGCTATTTCTAAGTCATCGAACTTTGATCTTACCGGGGTCTATCCAAGACGCCATAAAGTATTAATAGTTGAAACATTATCGATACTATCAAGGAGTTTGTTTATCATACTAATATTTTTACTCCCACCGTTCAGTAACTCTGAATGATGAATGAACCGTACCGATCTTTATCGTTCAGCGGTCCCCGTCTCATCTACTTCATTGTTAATACACCATTGTCATATTATATTTATAATAGATTCGTATCGTTGCATGTGAATGTTTTCCATCAAGTAGTGGGTCAGTTAATATAGAAAAGATCCACTTTCTAATAATGTTACCGGTTGTAATATCAATTTGCCGAACATGATGAGTAATTACAAAGCTTACTCTTGACAAATGCGTCGTGAAATATGTACCGTAGAAATTTGATTGGCTTCGGTGTAAGGCACACGAATTTAGAATTGTGGCACGCTAGAGAAATTGGTATTGTTGCTCTAAATATTTTGCATCGTCTGCGTCTATCAATGGTGTATTAGAAAATATGTAATTTTGGTCGTGAGTATAACAACATGCAATCAAAATGTAGTCTACATTGTTATACACTTATTACAGTTTGCTAACGTAATGACGTTGGTAAGGTTGCATGCGATATGTCCGAGCTTGTTACCATGCAATACAATTTCCAACGCCAGATCACCAAAGTGAACTTTCAAACCCAAATGGTACATCTTTAACGCTTTACCTAACAGGAGAATCAAACACACTACACGCTCGTGAACTTAATACCATGCGCTCAATGAGGCAGATACAATTTAAATGATACGGTAATCTGAGCACATAAGTTAAAGTAACAGATATTCCGTCGCACACCTACAGCTCGACCTATGATAGCGAGCCTACAGTCATTTATCAGGCACAATCTCAATCACGGCCATAACGGGAATCTGCATAGGCTGCAGTTTATCTCGGGAACAAAGTAACAATTTCAATTAATATAACCACTACACTGTATAAGGATGTGCATTTTCACACCTACTATGTATTAGGTGATTAGAACTTAAATGATAAGGAAAAACCTATCTACCTTGAAAACACAAAATCTAAGAAGAGTGCCAACCAAAAGATTTAAATAAATCAAGGTCAAAAGATGTACAGACGCCAGCACATCAAGCTACTACAATCTGTCAGATTTCTTTAATAGATTTTCAACTTTAGTGCTAAAGTATAATGTTTAAATTTGATTGGGAAAATCTGACAGTTTCGGGTAGCTTGATGTGCTGGCGTCTGTACATGCGATCTCAAAACAGTGATATGCAGCAATTTGGAAGAAGAAAACTTCAGTAACATCATTAATTATGGAAATTTCATACAAATCTTGTTTAGTTTTTTTGTCTAGTGGATAGTGTATATCCCGAAGTGGTGATACAATCCATTTGAATGTAAAGAAAACGTTGAGAACCACCTCCAAAACTTTGAACTTCAACAGTGTCGATGGTACTGCATTCCGGTGAAGGAAGTAGGGCATCCAAATCTTAGATCACGAACGAATCTCCCACTATGTGGGTACCGACTCTTGTCACATATGGGACATACACACGTTACCTTGAATTAGTCGCCACGTTACATACAGATGTATGGCGTTAAAGTTGTGTGAAAGATTAGATAAGTCGGCTGGAGAGTACGGCTTAATTTGGCATGCTTCCTGTTAAAATCAGGAAATATCTTGTACAGACGCCAGCACATCAAGCTACTACAACTTGTCCAATTTATTTAATAGATTTTCAACTTTATCGCTAAAGCATAAGGTTCAAAGTTGATAGGGAAAATTTGACAGTTTCGGGTAGCTTGATGTGCTGACGTCTGTACATAAGTTAGCTTGATGACAAAAAGTCTACGAAGTTCACAAATATCAGACACAAAAATCCAGATCTCGAACTAACACCATAATTATATAAATATTTGTTGCATCAGAATTTTCAACCCAAAGAAAGTAAACACCGTAGAAATAAATCAATTCTAATTAGAAGCCGGTTAATAAGACAAAAACATAAGACATTAAAAAGTCAGATAAGACAAATTTCGACGAAATCGGCTAGCCCGAAGGACTCATAGTCTATCGAATACCGTAACTTAGATAGGACCTAATATAATTACTAAATAACAAAAAAAATATCTCACAGCAGAAACTGTTGAATAACATCCAAAAACCCTGCTCTGTACCAAGTAATTTGTTCAAGTAGACCGTACAAATCTAAGCTCACGACTACCCTCGTTCCTACTCAATAGTGACACACATACTCCGTGCCGTATGATTAGTGTATGTTACACGTGCGACCGTTGACATGCGATGGTTCATATTAATATTAAGACTTATAGCGAAAAGGATATAATTATTAATAGACTATTGTTGTCTGTCTAGTGTCATAAGCAGGGCTCGGAAACGTTATTTAAAATAACGTTTTTAAAACGTTTCTAACAGTTCTTTGTACAACATTTTGTTCGGAACGAAAACGAAATGAGAACGTTTTCAAAAACCGGTTTATTCCGCAGGACGCTGCCGCGCACGGCGTGCCGCTGCGGCGACAAGAATGAACTTGTTTACGTATCGTACCTATGTATTCATTTCATTATTTTCATTGCATGATTCATTCCGATGCGCTTCGTACCTACGTATTGATTGGGTTTGTGTTGCGATTTGCGACTCTTGCGAGTGATTAGTTAGTGGTGCTTATTTCTTGCTCACAAAATGGGACGAAAGACTACTCGTACTCACAGAATAATAGTCACAGATAATAGTACTTACTCGTGAAACGACGAAACTAAGCCGCGCGGCCGTGAAATACCAACTGAATGAAATTCATAATACATATTCGCAGAACTTTCGTATTAACCCACCCAAAAAAATTAAAAAAAAAAAACGGTTAAAAACGTTTTATTAATCGAAAACGATTTATGTTTTGTTCTTCTTCAAAAACGTTATTTATAACGTTCCGTTTGAACGTAACCGAAACAAATCGTTTCTTAGGTATTTAAGACGAAACCGTTTCGAAAAATATACCGGTATCCGAGCCCTGGTCATAAGGTCATTATGTGATGCCGGTGTTCCTTTTTCTAGGAAAAAGTTACTGCTGTTGCTGCTTTTATTCTGAACCTTCTTTATTGTATTGTTTTTTTTTTTATTTTGATTTTTTTTTTGTCCATCAGCCTTCACCTCACACATCAGATCCACTTGAAAACCAGCGTCAGGCACTAGTTCTGGCATTTTTGATAAATTGTGTTTTTTGGGGCAGCCTTGAGGTACACTTCCCTGCTAATTTCTTACATTCGGTATTTTCATTTTTTATTTATTTTTATCTGATGTATATTATTTTGTGTGCCTTTTAGTATGTGCTAAATATATTTGAATATATTTTCTTTCTTTTCATCCAGTGTCACATGTATACCGTAAAACATGACATAGGGCGAATTTCACTAATGGGACTGAACGCGATCACGGATCAGCATATCTAAATCGTGTTCATGAGCTACCAATGACAATATTCCACAATAATGATGAGACTGACGACTCTTGAACGTGATTTATATATACAACGTGTAACGTTAAATGCGCAAAACCTGAAAATAGTTTGATCAGAATAACGAGCAGAATTAATTGAACCACTTTTTAATATAGGTCACATTTTTCAAAAAATCTTCATTAAAAACGTTGCCGTGTCTATTTATTAATAGGTCAAGCAAGCCAATGTCAGCGCGGCGCAGCGGCCCGGTGACGAGTCCCCCTCGGTAAAGCGTCGTCGCAGACGCAAGAAACGATCAGAATGGCCAGTAAAACTAAAACCTGTACAATTTTTTTAATGACTTGTTTTCTCTCTGAAATAGGTCAATTGAATTAAAAATCAGTTGGGGTGTCTGAGGTTTTGCGCATTTAACGTTACACGTTGTATATGCTGATAAAATTTGCCCTAAGAGTCTTCTGCTACTCTAGTCCACGTCTTTCATTGTATTGAAGTCAGCTTTTCAATATGCTTACTTTCTTAAGCATAATCTGTCGAAGATCTTAATAAGAAGGACTTGGCCATCAGAATGGAGATCACAGTCCTCGTGACCACTATACTGTTATTAATGGTGATTATGGTAATTTCCTCACGGCAATTTGTTCACCTTCATCATCTGCCTAGCCTTTTCCTAACTATGTTGGGGTAGGCTTCCAGTCTAACCGGAGGCAGCTGAATACCAGTATTTTACATGAAGCAACTGCTTATCTGACCTCCACAACCCAGTTACTGGATTATACAGTAACTGGGTCTGTTAGTCTGGATCGGCATGGACCCGTAACGACTGTCAAAGATCCACGAATGACAGCCGAGACCAACGGCTTAACGTGCTTTCCAAGGCACGGAGGGTCTCGATATGTAAAGATGGTAACCCATCCACGGACTTACCGCGGCAGGCATAGCTTAACCTGATCGTTCGACCCGTACGGTTGTTATTACTAGGCACAAACTACGGCCATTTATTGTAGGCACCGAAAAGGAGGCCTTTTCAGCTCTTATCATCAACCAACTAATTTCAGTGCTGCTTGATAATATTGCGTATGTCATATGTTATGACTGCTCCTATTCATCTGAAACTTTGCATTTATTCAACAGCTGTAGAGACATCCACGAGAGTTGGTTCAAACATTTGAACCAAACTTGGGGACAGACATTGTTTCTTTATTGATTGTACTAAACTTGATACTAATAATTAGGTATCATGACCACTTAAAACAGCCATAAATACATCAAATCGATTTACAATACAAATTATGACTTTCTCCCTCCAAATATCATCGGCTAATTGTTTTAAATTGGCCGTGCACATTACATTGGACTTAATGATTATTTCTTTTTAACAACACAGTTCGCGATTGCTCTTCTCAGCAGGTTATAATGTTCTAACGATATAAGAAGTTGTGAACGACTTGTGGTAGACATTATCGAGGACTATATATTTCAATCTTGCGTTTTATCGGAGACAGGCTTGGCGTGTATAAATGGTTTATCTGTACTAATAATATCGCGTAGTAACAATATAGCGTATCTGTTTGAACGCGCTAATCTCTGGAACTACCAGTCGGATTCGAGAAAATATTTTTGCAATTGATTTCCCAACTCTTGAGGAAGGCTATCTGTTACTTAACATCATGCTAGGACCCTTAAGCTGAGGCTACAGTAGGCAGTGATTTGCGAAGCGACTGGAAGAGCGAAACGAGATAAACATGGTGTGGCTACATTATAAGCGAAAATCCGGCGTATATTCGGCGATGATGTGGCTACAGTACACATGCTACACATCGAATTAGCAAAAGGGATTCATGCTACGCCTCCGTGTCTGATGTAGCCGCTATCATAACAAAGACTCAATTTGAATCGGTCGTTTTCTTACAACGCGATCAAATCATTCATCGCGGTTTACTATAAGCATAATGTAGCCAGACGCATATTTAGTTGCGCTATTGAACTAGTCGTGGAAGTGAGAGATTTTCTAATAAATTCGCTTCAATTTCACTGATATGTTGATGTAGCCGATGCCGTGATTACAGTAATGTTGTTCCTATCGCTTAAAGAAATCAAAGATCGCTAGTAATATTTGATGTACGGTGTAGCCATATACGTGAGCATTCATTTATTTGTTTTAATCGCTCATGTGTCGCAGTTCGCGTCGCGGCCTAATGTAGCCTCAGCCTTAGGAGCACATCAAAACGAAAAAAAATGAGAAAAAAAACTAAACGAAAACGACGAGCGGGGTGGGTCGGGGGACAAGAAATTTTACGAAACGGAACGAAGTCGCGGGTAGAAACTAGTATATAATATGTCTTCTGCGTTGACGTGAAACAATTGCATATCGCTTCATTAAACTAATCTCCGGAATCATTATAATAATTTGTTTGTTAACTTGCAGGGTAACTAACCTCTTTAGCAATTTTGATTAGTTTGACTTTTATGTAAGCTTTCACTAATAACTTCTATGAAAAAGTATATTATAATTATCTGAAGAACAACATTTCTTAGAAAGCTGACTCCTAACAACTTTGAAATATTATTTTACAATATCTCTGGAAGTTCTTCTGAACAGATTTCTTGAGCTATTTTTTGATTAAAAAAAAATATTCGCCTTAGATCAGATTCTAACATATTTTTTTAAGTGTCTGTCCGAGATCAAACATGACATTTTCAGAATTTTACTTGATTGTGGATAGTTTTGTGCCCTTTAGCGAGATTATTTTACTGACAATGGCGCCGATTTTCTTGTTCACAAACTTAACTAAATTTAAGTTCAGTGCATCTTTTTCTTTCTATTTCATTAAGAAAAGGACAGAAGATAAATATTAGTTTAGTCCTGTCAAATTAGTCAGCGCCTGACGTCAATTGACGTATTGTTAGTGCCCAATTTTTTAATCACGTCTAAACGTGTCTATGGAGTATCTTAATTTGACAGAACTAAACTAATATTTATCTTCTGTCTTTTCTTAATGAAATAAAAAGAAAAAAATGCAGTGAACTTAAATTTAGTTTAGTTTGTAAACAACAGAATCGGCACCACTGTGTGCCTTACAAAAATAACAACTTGAAGGGTGGCAGGGAGATCGGTTCGCAAACTTTAACCATGAATTCAGCACATCCAAATATATTATTTATTTAAACTTTTCGCACACAAAAAGTTACAAAGGGTACAATAGGGGGTACAATTTCTCGTCGGTTATTTAACAAACAAAATATGTTCAATAAATTTTGATCGCGTAGGTTTTGCACTTTCAATGAAACACCCGATTTTTTTTTATATACGACGTAAAATTTGTACACTATGGCGTCTAGTATCATGTACTGAATCCATAGTAGTGGTTTGCACCCTGTATAATATGTAGAAATGCAGTTTTTAATGTTTCGTCCGTCATCGATATTAACTGACTTCGATCGCCACTCGCTACACTTCCCATGGTTTTTCTCCATCTCGACATCCTGTTGCCATAGTGATAATCAATGTTTACTTTTTGTACGCCTTTGTTGCCTTAAATGTACTATTTTATGGATTATTAAGCCCTTAATTCGATGGGTCCTACGTATAATGGCCAATGCAGCATTTTGAGCATTTTCACTTTTTTGTATTAAATGCTTTCTTTGACTGTATCTGTTTGATAACGTGTACTAAAAAAAAATACACATTTATAGGTGAAAATACTATTTTTTTTTAGTGCACGTTATCAAATACAGTAAAACGAACCATTTAATACAAAAAAGTGAAAATGCTCAAAATGCTGCATTGGTCCTTATACGTAGGACCCATCGAATTATTAGGAAAAAAGATTAGTGTTGTTGTAAATAGCAGTTATTGGAGTAAAACTGGTAATATACTATTTTTTTTTTGAATATTGTGAAAATCTGGTGCTAATTAGAACATATTATTTGTAACAATGATCTCTAAATGTTACATTAACCCCACATAAGGCAGTGAGTCGTGCTTGTATTAATTTGTGAGACTGTAGAAACTGACGCTATAGTGAGTGCCTCATCCTTTTTAATCTTTGAAGTTTAGAATTATGGCTCGTTCTTATCTTGATCTACCAAATTTTAATTTAATTAGAAATGAAAGTTACTTTATATTTTATTACTTATATATTGAATTGTAACCATATTTGTAGTGTTGGTTAATATTACGCAACGCATTGTAAATCCAAGTTGGAAAAAACGTTGCCTATAATTGTGTTAGTTCTTGAAGTGTTTGTACTTGTAACAGTATCAATACTGCGCTACCGCCGCTCATTCTTTAATTTTTTTTTCTTTTTATATTTACCTTCTACAGCATTACTATAATTATTAGGTAATTATATTTTTAATAGATGACATATACCCTGCAACTTTGCCGTGAGTAAACTATTGTCTCCATATATCGACAAAGGTCGCGGTTAGTTTACAACTGCAAATAAGTTTATAATCATATTTTTTTTTTTAATTATAAAATTTACGGTTTTCGGATTTTTCCCTTTACTTGTGCTACATGACATTGCTTCTTGCCAAATTTGAATGATTCTAGGTCAACGGGAAGTACCCTATATGTTTTGATTCACTTGCGAGTACACCCGTATCTTTTGATTACGTTGACTTAGAAGTTTGATTTTTTTTTCACTGCTTCAATGAATTGCAGCCCTGAGCATTTGGACTTTAATAATTTCAACTTTATAACTCCACGCGTTCCTGAGAAAAAGGGTGCTTGACAGACGGACAGACAGACGGACAACGAAGTGATCTCTTGAGTTCCGTTTTCCTTTAAAAAGGAAGTTACGCACTCATTTTTAGGGTTCCGTACCTCAAGTTACGGAACCCTAAAAATGAGTGCGTAACTACAGGAAGTGCCTATACTTATTATAATAACAAGCGGCATGTCAACCAACCCAACAAAAAAACCGGATTACTCACCTTCGCATACAAATTTGGCATCGCATCGTATCAATCAAACGTGGTATTTATAAAATTATCGAGAGCACAATCATAAGAGCACGTCAAATATCATTATCATCAATGATTGATGGCTAATTCTTTAACACTATCTGATTATATTAGTCGTAAAGATGCGTGGGACTAGAAGCACAATGCATCATTTTATTTACCTACGCATATCAAACAGAATCGATGGATGTAGTGAGCAGGAAGTGAACGGAGACCTTTAGACAGTATATGGATATAATATCTAGCGGTACCTTTTGTGGTACTTTTGGTAGCTAATGATGGCACTAGGTCAGATAACTATGGTACGGTACGGTAGCAATGAAGAAGAGTCATCGATGAACATTTTGATCGTATCCTCGAATTGCGTTCATCGATTTTGATTCATATTTTTGAACTAAAACTTCTTTACGCACACGCTTGACTTGGAGAGTAAGCTGGCGAACGCGTCACGAAAGCGTTACGAAAAATGTGATTGGGCGAGGCGAACGGGAGTTGAGTGGGGGATAGAAGCAAGAGAGAGCAGTGCGCGCGCACATGTACTTTTTTCTGGATATCTGTCTAATTTTAATTCGAAAATATGTGTATCTTATTATTCATACCATAAGCTTAGTGTCTCTGTTTTACAATCAACTACAGTAATTACTGCTGTATCCAATAATGAAAATAATGAATAAAAATAAAAGATCTATTCAAAAATATTAATTAATCAATGAAAACCGATACTAAATTTAAATATTTGTAGACAATTAATATATGCAAATGTATATACATGTATAATTATACATATATGCATATATAAACATATATCTCGTCTCGTATATACATATACAGGGTCCCATTAAAATAGATGGACAAATTTTAACACAGCGCTCAGTACTTACGTCTAACCAAAGATATCCAAGCAAAAAAACACTGGTTAAAGTGATATTATTTTGATCTAAAATTAATAAATTGACGGCACATTAGTGTATTTTCGTTAGCTGATTATTTTTCTTGTAAGTATCTAATGCGTTTTTTAAATATATTTTTTTACCGCTGTCATTATTTTGGTGGTTTGAATGGGTTTTAAAAGTTTGCCCATGTATTTTAATGGGACCTTATATATATACTTATGCAACGTGTAACGTTAAATGCGCAAAACCTCAGACACCCCAAGTGATTTTTAATTCAATTGACCTATTTAAGAGAGAAAATAAGTCATACAAAACAATGTAAAGGTTTTATGTGCTGTTTTAATTTTACTGGCCATTCTGATCGTTTCTTGTGTCTGCGACGACGCTTTATCGAGAGAGGAGTCGTCACCGGGCCGCTGGGCCGCGCTGACATTGGGTTGCTTGACCTATTAATAAATAGACACGGCAACGTTTTTAATGAAGATTTTTTGAAAAATGTGACCTATATTAAAAAGTGGTTCAATTAATTCTGCTCGTTATTCTGATAAAACTATTTTCAGGTTTTGCGCATTTAACGTTACACGTTGTATATACATACAGATGGAGCTAAAGAAATTTAACATCAGTCGTGTGGTCA
Organism: Eremobia ochroleuca; assembly: GCA_949629135.1. Classification (NCBI taxonomy): domain Eukaryota; kingdom Metazoa; phylum Arthropoda; class Insecta; order Lepidoptera; family Noctuidae; genus Eremobia; species Eremobia ochroleuca. The sequence goes on from OX451394.1 coordinate 14,523,951, forward strand.
TAAGCATACTCGTTTTGTTTTTCAATAATTTAGGAGTTCTTGTGAGGTTCTTGTTTGAAGGTAAAAGATCAGCTATGATGTAAGCATAAGCATAGCATAATCAGCCTATAATGTTTCCACTGCTCAAACACACACACGCACAGGCCTCCTCTCTGTGAGGAGTGGGGCGTAATCTACCACGCGAGCCAAGTGCGGGTTGGTGGATGTCACATTTCGTTGAATTTTTGGTTCTAGGAAATTCTGGTTTGCTCACGATGTTTTCCTTCACCGTTTTGAGAGCAGTGGTGATGAAATAATTTACACACAGTAAAACGCATGCCGTGGTTCGAACCCACGACCTACAACTCATAAGTCGGGGACCACTGGACCACCACTACTCTTAGGCCAACACTGCTCTATGATGTATGGAATTAAGCAAATCAAATACATGTGTGCTTAACCGCTATTATAGATGAACAAGTTTATTTATTGGTTATAGAAAGAAAATATTCATGCCTATTAAACAAACAATTAAAAAACTATAAATGGAATGCCTGTCAATGAAAAATAATGATGATGTCTTCATGCCTAAGGAATAATTATAGGTTCGGTTTGTTAGTTTGCCAAAATTTATGTCCCACCCAAAAGAAATAAATATTAAAATTCGAACAATATTGCGTCATTAAAAAAATACAGCTCCATAAATATGGACGCTCTCAACTCTCATACATTCGGACTTCCACAATTATTATTATTTAATATCGCATCCATAACTCGACTGTTGCTAATGCTCAAACAAAACCCGGTACATGCAAACAAATTTACCGAAATTGTTCACTGAGCGGCGAATAAAAATTACGACCGGTTTGTTCGCCCGCGGCCTGCGCGCGCGTCGCGGTCGGCCCGTTTCGACGGCCATCCACTGATATTTATGCCCCCATAAAATACGAACACGCATCGGACTCCAAACGGTCACAACGGACAACGTATCCTTCGATCAAAAGCAATAGAATAATAAAAGCTGTGCTTATGTCTATCGATTCCAACTGGATCGATGCGATTATCATTGCGCTTGCCTTTAACTCCATCTGATGACACTACAACCAATCTACATATTCTAAGACCGACGGTTTTATCGACTCACAAAAGGAATCGTTTAAAATACTGTCACATTCTACGCTTAAAATAGAAACTGTTACCCAATTTTTGAACGTAAAACGCATACACATATTTCTTTTTAGATTAAACAAAAAAGCGGAGATCTTCAAATCAATGTTTTATTGCCGCCTAATGACAGGACGGAGATTATTGCGCATTCTTAATTAGTTTTTTGTCAGTATAAAGTAGCGTTAATTAAGATTCAAAAATTGAAATGTATATCGTGTGCTACGGTCTGCATATTAATTTGGAGATGGATATATATTAGAGGTAACGATAACATCATTGAGGATCGGCATCTGGTGTTTCCGATCAATTTACTACGAGTATATTGCCTAAGTTTATTCGTTGTTTGACAATTTAATGGCATTTTCAGTGTCGATCGCTGTTAATTAGATAGCCTTATAGCCCGGAGCTAGACAAATATTTTAATACAAACGTATACAACGCCACCCACGTTCATAAAAATAGTATTCGTAGTCGGTAGGCAGATCGCAGCGTGTTATTAAGTGATATCTTTTATAAACAGCCAGCGCGATACCTTAGCCGTAGGGGATGTGTTGCATTTATGATAAAATTAATTTAAAACAAATTTAATTATCTGTAGTCAGCATAAAAAAGGGTTCGGTCGACTACCGCTTTATTTTATTTTTAAATGTCAACATAACATTGTATTATTTAATCAAAATACATAGGTCACTTCTATGACTTCAAGATAACTGATAACAGTCGGTCTCCTTACAAGTTTTTTTTTTTCTATCAATATCACTAGAAGCTTCAATATTCCAATACATAAAACGAGTACTCTACGTTAATTAATTGATTTACGACTACACAAAAATCGATAACAAAATTCTTAGAACTCAGTGCCGCCGAATTTCGAGAGCTCGAGAACCCTTATCGAGTATCGCAAACTACCAAATGACATTCATTTTACGTTTTAAATTAACGCAAAGGCAACCGGGTGACAGGCGGCGCACGTCACCGTGCGTAAAATAAAACGCACGCGACACCAGACAGATCAACCGACTTGTCGGCTACCGATGTCGTGGGACGATAACGTCCCGACGGGATGACGAGTTAATTCGATAGTCGCTGCGCTTTATATCACTTAGAAACATAAATACGAATTGACGGCTCGGACAAATTTTATAGGTACCTACGTGTGCCCGAGGCATGGACATGGTGCGTTTAGACGAGTAATTTATTTAGTGATTAGTTGAGCAACAGGGCGTATGAATAAGTGTATGTGCCTGATGTATCCCCTTGGGTGATTAGTGTGTGTTTTGTCAGCGACGGCTCGGCTCGATAACAAAGCTTTTAAGACTAGCACAATCAAAATTATTAGAAGGATAGCTCTTTTTTGTGAAACCAGTGATGCCGAAAGACTACCCAACTTAATAGAAAGTGAATATCATAAAAGAATAAATTTTCCGATGTGTTGCAAGTCTGTAAGCAAATGGAGATGTCTCTTGTCCGTGTAACGTCACAGAGACTAGACTCTTCAAACCAAAACACAGCAATGCTTGTCGTCAGAATAACAATGACGCTAGGAACCCAAACGAAACCTTTCATAAGGAGCTCCACTGCAACTTTTGATTTATTTTTACCGCTTGAACAGATCCGAGATACGCTTACAAGTCTGACTGTTACTGAGACTGGTATAAGACAATAAATAAAACCAGTTCTTGACATAAAACATCAATAGTGTATGAGTACTAACAGCTTGGTGCTTGCCTAGGAGCACAGTAGTAACAATTCAACCTAATTCGACCTAAAACTAACTTAGGTCGAGTGGAAATTAAACGGTCAACAAAATTGGGCTATTACTTAGTACTTAAAAGTTATAGTTCAGTAAAAGTATTCAAAGACCAATATAAGTGAAGCAGCATTTGTAAAGGAACACAAACATCTTAAATTTTAGTATAGAGGAAAACCAATACAAATAATGTTTGAAATAAAGATAAATAGCTAGACTGTCTCACAGTGTTGCTTTATAGTTTGCAGCTAGGTACAGCATATTATATTTTTCCTGTCATAAATCTGAAGCCTAAAGAATTTCTTGTACCGTAAAAGCACAGAAGAGACTATAAAAGCATTATGTTACCAACAATAACTATAAAACAAACACAAGCCAATCACGATTTATATGAACAGAAATAATATGTAGGTACTTGCAATAAACCATTTGTAGTACCATCCACTAAAATATTGCAGAAGATTGCGTGCCCGCACTTTATGGATCATTATTGATTGTAAACGGTATGAATTTGGACATTAAAGCTTCACAAGACAAATATCTTGTCGATTTTTAAAGTCAGTAAGCGCAGGCGCAGGGAGCTTTAAAAAATAATTGCTACTCCCGCCTCTGCCCATATTTCACGTGGAAGTGCAAAGAAATTGCTTCCTTATTAATAGCAATTTATTGGGTTTTATATCATTATTATTTACGCCGTACATGATCACTTGAAACCGGTAAAAATGCAATGGTTTATACTATTTCTGTATTCCTATTTGTCAATGTTGGAAAGCCTGTAAATTATTTTGCAATTTGTAATTTTAATGTACAGTGAAATATTAATCATAAAGGTATATTAAAAGGACTGTTTTTTTTTATTTTCAATAACGAATAGTAATTAATTTTGCACTACCACTTGCGTGAGGATTAATTACAAAATTAAAGTGATTAATTGGACTGGAATTTAAACGTGAAAGCTCACAGAAAACCAAATCACCCAATTAACGTGGACATCATACAAATTCTGCACGTACGAAATTAATCAAATTGCCTCTTAAAATTCCATTAAGCGGTACTCATGGAGCTCACTACTGAGATCCATAACTCAGAACTACTAATAACAATCATCAAAATACTCGGGCGAATCTTGCCAAAGAAGATTATGATTGATACCACTATTTAGCTAACGGTAAACCACATAGTGAAATTGAAGTTTTCTTAATGCACTGCTGTAGGTAAAACGAAAATTGCTGATTCAAATTATAATGAGAATGATTTTAATGGCTTTCAGAACAGTTACCGTCACCAATATATTTTAGATACGTGAAGCCTAATCAAAAACTATACATTGAACGATGACATAGCATTTCTTACAACAAAACATGTGAACACGAGGCAATGTAGAATACAGAAAGACAATAGACGGCACCTTTTTATGCAGTGAGATGAAGCATATTAAAGTGAAGGAATTCTGGTAGTAAAAAATCAATAAAGCTCGACCGAATAAAAAACTATCAGATAAAAATAGACGATCACGCCGACTAGAAACAAAGTGTTCGTTCAGATAATATTTAAGAAGTATACGTGCCTGATAACATGACAGTAGAATAATAATACAAAACAACACATCTAAAACGAATCATTAGTTTCCAAGTAACAAAACGGCGAATAGCTTCTGATTGGCATTCGAAGAAGGAATTTTGAACGCACAATATAATTAATTGTAACGAGCGAAAAAACTATTGGATTTAGCTGAAAATGTACTCAAAGAGGTAAAGTTTAGCGAAGCAGATGATCCACAGAAAGATGACGAATTGATTTTTTGCAAGATGAAAAACTGAGTGTCAATTCCTGACATAATTGCCATTTACAATAATCCACATGACCATATTATTTGCCGGGTTAACAAAAAAAAATATATAATGGAGCTACTAGATATCATTTTATAAACCTGTATTTATGCAGATGATACCAGTTTCCAACGTGCTTACTATGAACCTGTCGACTTATTAGCGTAAGCAAAATATTGAAAAATTAATTGCAATCAATATTTAAGATCGAAAACCTGTAGTGGAACTATTTTGATGAATGTGTAGATTGAGTGTATTTATTTTGTTTTGTTACTTGTTAGAAGACAGCTAATTGACTTACACGAGGATTTTGTTTTCTAAAAATAACTTATTATCTAAACGAAAAATAACAGTGCTTTAATATTTAGAGTGAGAAGAATTTTTAGTTCCATTGACTATAACCTTTATTCATTTAAAAACCGATAAAGCATTAATTTATTTCTCATCACAAATGTTGTTGTGGACAGAAAGTACTTAATCTAAAAAACAATACAGGCTTAACATTTGTGAGAGACTGGTGCCCGAAAAAGGCATAAAATACCTGTATTACGGATCACCAAGATGGATGGATGATTTCGAAGTAAAGGCTATACTCGTATAATAATTCTCATGATTCTAATACTGAAGGTAAATATTGAAGCAACACCCCCTGCAGCTAAAACCAAATAAATCGATGCGCTTTCTGCGAAAGCATTTGATCTTCCTACAATTTCTACAACAGACTAGTCAATGTTGACATTAAAATTAAGTCCTAGATTATACCCCATATACTCGTAATCTCATGGAGGACACATAAATCATAATCAGCCGTAGGGCTACAAACTAGTTTTATTTACTCTATTGCTAACGGTAATATAATTAATTCGCGAGCGGAACGGTAGCTGTCGTCTTTGTATTGAACTTAACATGTGGTATTACACGTCCGCAAGTGGTTTGATCAGCTTGCAGAGACTTGCAAGCTCTTGCAATGTTTATTAAGTGACTGTCGTGCGCTGAGTATGCATTAGAGGAAAAATATTTTTCAATAAAGTATGTGTTGAAACTGGGTTAAAGAAGTTTGGACGAGGCACCTCTTGATGCATTGCTTTTTTTTGAGTTGATAATAAAAACACCCAAGCAAAACAAGTTTCATGATTTTTTTATTGCAGCAGCAACATCTTGCTAGGCTTTAATTTTCCTCAAAACTTCTTCGGACAAACCAGCCCTCTTGATTAGCGAACATGGCCGAAGGTAGCCTCAGATGGGCCCCGATAACGACCGTAACAGGACAGTGTAGTTTGATTTAACAATCACTTAATTGGTACCAAAACCACCGAAACTAGGATTGGCCGTGCAAAATTTTATTTGCGTGACGAAATCGGACACGAGTACCTGGTTAGAGAGTCCAAATTGAAACGGAATGATAAAAAAGTAATCATTGCTCTCTCTTCACTTAATATATCGGTATGATTAAGCAATAAATAGATTTTGTTGATTACAGAATTATTTCGCTTTATTGGTAGGTTTACGATGATTGCATCTACCGTCTTCTTCACAAACGTTTTAGAGCTTCATAAAATATCAAAGCAAATACCTTCAGAACTTTTACCGTCTGTACACTCAATGTCCTTAATTGTTATTACGGTTATAAGGAAAAAATTGTGGCTTTTAGTGCTCCATAGGTAATATTGAGAATTTTTTCAGTTCAGGTTGAATTACATTCTGAAAAGTAGCAGCGAAAAATGCGCATTAAATCAAAACATTAATAAACTATATGCCCAGTATACCTGAGTCTTATTTGCAAGAATGCACGAAGGTCTATTCTGCCTTGTAAACTCGCTATCCTACCTATCGGCTGTCAGCTGTAGCTTGTAATCTTTACTTGAATAAGCCACTCGACTACTCTATAGAGATAAGATGATATTAAGGCTATCAGAACATTCGTATGGTAATTAGACTTTAATTATGTTGTATATGTACACCGATGGTCATTATTTTAAACACATGGTTTAATAATATAATTTGCTTATCAGAATTGATAAATTATTGTTCAACTTTGCAAGCTTACTCCTTTGTGGTTTTCTTGTTTGGGAAATTAAGACTATTTTTATTCGACCAGTAACATAGTATATATTTTTATCGAGTCAATATCAAAGTAGGTACCAATATTAATATACTCCCCGTTTCATTTAGTTGGGGTTTGGAACGCTCCCTACAAAAAATGTTTTAATTAAGCTCCCAAATATTCACGAAAAATATACAAATGTATCGGGTAAAGTTATTCTATTATGCAGCGGCAGCATCATCAATCAACTATTCAATGAAAAAGTAACCATTGAAGTCCTCTTTTTGGGATATAACTTACGCGTCACTTCCCCGATTTTTTTTTCCCGTAAAAAAATAAAACCCGTGGTTCAGTGTCGCACGACCTTCCCGCGGGATTCCTTCTCGTACTCAGACCGTCACTGGACCGTTCCTACAATTTAATTGATCTCAATGCTCGAGACTAATCGACTCGCTACGGAAATGACTTCTTGTACGGTTGAGTCACTGCCGTAGCCGGAATGGGTTGGTCTATTGTTTTGGTTGAATACACACCTAAGGTTCCAAACGAGCTTTATTAAATTTTAATTCTCGTTAAACGATGATAAAGATAAAATATAGTTGTAATAAAACGACCATCTGCTTCGGTCAATTGGCTATAAAAATAGGCATATAGGAGATAATATGCAAAACGTAGAATAAAGAACAAAAGTTACTACAGCACATTATTAAAGACGACAGTCAATAAATTAACAAGGGGACCATAATTTCGAACACAAAGTAAACGCAAAGGATTCATCGAATAATTGTACTGCCAATAGCTTACGAGACTTTATTTTTTCACAAGCGGTGTGAAGTAGCCGATGGTATTTTAATGTGACAGCTGAACACATAACCGCACTTAATTTTGTCCTAATGCGAGCACCGGGCCATAAGAATCTTGGCCTTTAGTTCCCTCCGTTTTTCTCCTGAGAATATCTGTGAACTGAATCGACGATGAGCCAGATAAGGCGAGTGTTTCTTTAAATATGCAAAGTGCAAACTTTGTGGGACTCTTTCGACAGGATGCTGAATAATTTTACACGCTCTTAATGGTTCTCGTGTCGTTTTAATTCAGCCTTGCGGTGTAGCGTTGACACGGTAAGGTGAAATTAAGCTAAAATTGTTTTAATTACAATCAGTGGTATTATATTTGGTCTGTACGCTAGGAATAATAAAGGAAGCTATTGCATGAATGTGTAGGGCTGGTAAAATTACCATAATTAATGGAATAGCAATAAACTATGGCTATTGTTTTGTGTTGCTTGCAAATATAATCTATGGAGATAAATAATGAAGTAGGATGTTGCGGGTCCCGCGTCGGCTCCTCTAGTGTTTGTCAGGCGCGGTGTTGGCTACATCGCGGCGACATAATTTAGCACCCAGGCAAAGACTCAGGCATTTTTCTAAAAGACAATACAAGCCTCTCGGCCAATGGAATATTCAGAGTGCCTGAAGAATTCTCATTCTCGCACCCGCTAATGAATAGCTATTCTTTGAGCATTTTAACTATGGCTCTCGGAATGGAATTCGAGTGTACAGGTTTCTTAAAAGGTCCCTCGATATGCGTCGGACCCTTTCCGCTTCACTTAATTTATGGACACTCATACTTTTTATTTTATTTTGTATTAATTATTACGGGCCGTATAAAAGTTTCGCGCGTTGTTCGACTTTGGAATTTTAGTGGATTACATTGTTAAACACTATTTCTGTTCTAGAGTCATCGGAGCCGGTTTTCTCATACATATACGTGATTTAAATTCAAGACGTGACATTATCCTGGAATTTCCCATTTCTCCATGAGGGTACAGTCGGTGGTTCACCAAGCTGTATCGTAACTAATTCAAACAATTACTCATCTTCCGAGACAAAATTGGGTTTTATTGTTCCGTAATAGAAAACAATGATAATAAGACTATAAATTACTTGTTAGACACGCTTGTCTATCATCTTATTTCGTTATTAGGCATGAAGTATACCGTAGTTTTGAGTTCTTGCTAATTTATATTCAAAGTTTGTAGGCCCACTATTATGGAGAGTGTTTTGGATTAGGCTTTTTATTTTTTAAAGAGTGTTCTTGTAGCGGCGTCGCCTGTCATCGTGTCCAGAATACATTAATACTAATTAATGTTTTGTATATCTTATTATTTCATTTTACTAAGTCGAAGTTTCCGTTTTTGAGAATGTTTTGACGTTGTTAAAAGAACCTTTGACATTGTTAATGCTTCCTTCTTAAACAAGAAATGTAAGGTCATTGACATGTGCAGCAGTTTATAGCTAAGATAAACGTTGTTAACTTATTTGGGAAATAGAAATGGATCGAAGATTGTTTAAACTGAGGCTCACGTTTTTTTACGTAATTTTGAGAAGAATAGAATAGAACAGACATTCTTTATTATTTATTTTAATATTCTTTATTTTTATTCTATATTATAAATTACAGATATAAATGTAGACATTTTACAAAGAATGACACAATGGGCTAAGCCTATACTCGTATTACGGTCATCCATCACTGCAGCTACCGCAAAAACGTATAAAAGAAAAACAATAACTCTGTAAAAATCGGAACCCGATTAAATTTTATTTCTAAGGCAGACATTTGCAAAGTCAGCGTCAATATAAAGACCACTGAACACAACAACATTAAACAGTAACTTAGTCATCATTCGCCGAATTCTTTATTCGACATTCAAATTTTGAAAATTCAAAAGCATTTTTTTTAGCTTTAGTGGCCACGGCAACAGATAAGTTGGTCATGTACCCTTGCAGACCGCTTTATGAAATATTGCAATGATCAAGCAACAATGAGCTGTAAGGCTGCCAAGCGACTACGCAAACACAATGTAATCTCTTCTGCGAACCAGAACATGATTTATTAAAGAAAATCCACATTCGAATTTCGAGTCTTGTAACGGTAAACGGAACAATCTATACTTAATAATCTGTGGCTAATTTGAAATTCTTAAGTCGTTACTACAGAGGCCCGACTTAAGCATTAAGTGGCTGTGGTACAATTATAAGGATATTCTATGGGAATACATCTTAGCTATTTTGAATAAGCTGATAACAACAACCTACCTAATAAAGCATTAATATTTATTTTCAAATCGTGATGGACCTGTGCTTTTAGGCACCCTGAAAGCTAGATTTAGTATGGTTCCAGAAACCAAAAAGGTACATGCTAGTAAGTTACGTACTTCATTATATGTACTAAATATGTTTTACCAAATGAGTGTATCTATTCGTCCGTAAATATTTTCATCCATATCCTTTTCATCCCTTTACTGCATGATATATTAAATAAGTGACAATTTTTTTTTATGTTAATGTCTTTATTAGGTAAAGCTTCAGAATTAATTTTAGTGTATTTTTTTTATTTTTTTTTATTTTTTTATTTCCAAGTGGTATGTGATGATAGACAAAATAGTTGTGTTTTATTATTGCTAATGATATGAAAAACAAACCCCATTAGGATTTATACGCTAGTTTTTTTATTTTTTTAGAGTAAAATAAATTATATGGTTTCCTATGCGGTAAAGGGTTAATAAGCTCTGTATCAAATTCAACTTCAAATTCACTAACGTGTCCTCGAAGCGGTAGGTACTGATATTGAATTCGAATCAATAGCACAGTTACAAGCTTTTAAATATTTATATTTGAAGACATAATTTTATATTTTAAACATTTGAGAAGACCATTGTACAAAAATAACCCAGAGCCCAATATACTACCTTTTTGAATACTTACCTCCAATATTTTATCCAAGCAATGAAATATTTTTTTCAGACATTTTGAATGGTTAACTATTCCAGAAAAAGTCAATACATTTAGCATAATGGTTCATTGACATCCCTAAAGAAACTTTGATAGCTTTCCTTCGTAGCACCACTTAATATTAAAGAGCATACTTACAAGGGTAATTTGTCATAAATCGTCCAAAGGCACCAAACAAAAAAACGACTAAAAAGCATTTAATATGCGTTGATCACGTACTCATTGCTATTCAAAGTGAAATACCGGATGCATTGTAACTAAACGTTAAAGGAAACCGCGATGGCGTTTAAAAGCTACAAATAACCCATTCACATCAACATAATTTATAAACAATTCCCAACAAACCATTACTGGGTGTATCAATATGAAAACATAAAGAATAAACGATCGTTGTCTCTCTTTATATGCAAGAAACACCTCATTAAAAATGTTTGTCATACAATTTACCTATCTGCATTAACAAGGCTATACAATGGGATAAAAAATTACAAAGGTAGCCGCTTGACTGGGGCCTTATATTGTAAGTTTCAGAGGCAACCATCTTGCAATAATTGTGCTTGTATCGGTATGTTGACATCGGGTAGTTTCTGCTTGTGTATCGGCAGGGTTTTGTGTTACTTTGTTGCACAATGTGTCGAAGCAAAGAAAGGTGGAAAAAGCAAGCAATTTCTTATGAAGAACATTTTGCTGTACATCAAAAAGGTACAAAATACTTTGTAAGCAGCGTTTTGCGACACAACAGCACTCATTTTGATAGTCTGTATCGAAAGCCTTTCCTGCCTGTCCTTTAAGAGGGGGCTCAACTCTATAATCGATTACCTAAAGTGATTAAAGAATCGAAATCTCTTACAACTATTAAAAATTTATCAAAGCACCTTGTTTTGAATAATGTTGGAATTGTAAATTTTGAGCAACTGCTTTTATAACTTAATTTTAGTTTATCAACCAGCAAAATCGTCGCGTACGTTCCTAATTATTATGTTTTTCCACATAGAAGTAAACAAGTGTATTCATTTTGAATCCCTTAAGCCTTTGGCAATACAAAACATAATGAGAGTCGATATCTATTCCCTTTCCTCGTTCATTAACCAGGCTTCCGCCTTAACAATCATAACAGCATTGCTAACAACCGATTGCTCTCTTTCCATAATGAAGGCACGCGACTTTCAATAGAACAGCATGGCCGTCGAGTGAGTTATTCAAATGAAGTTTTATACACGTTAGTGCATGCCTTAGACATTTCGATAATTTATACTAACAATGCACTACAGTGTATGTCGTTTAGCCAGACTTGTAAAACTTACGGCAGTGCAATTGAACGTCATTTAACTTGCTGGAACTGGCTGATATTATATGTTACGAGCCGCATTTTGTAAACTTACTCTTGGTTGTTCTTGATAACATAATTTTAAGTCTAATCTATACATATAAATAAAATTGGAGTGTTTGTTTGTAATATTGAAATAACCGTTTTTTACTACATGCATATGAATATATATACGATACATACACCAAAATAACATTTTTTACAATTTTTGTCTGTCTGTCTGTCTGTTTGTTCCGGCTAATCTCTGAAATGGCTGGACCGATTTTGACGGGACTTTTATTGGCAAGTAGCTGATGTAATAAGGAGTAACTTAGGCTACTTTTATTTTAGAAAAATAAAGTAATGTTGCAATGTCCAAGTACTGTTCAGTACCGCGCGCAGCTCACGCGCATGCCACCACTGTGCCGTCACGTCGTGCGCCTCCCTTCACTTCTTCATTAATAAAAATGTTTAGTATATATGAAAAGATTATGAAGTAATTAGTGATAGATTATTAACATTAACAAATAACTATACAATTAAAAATGACCCAGCGAAGCGTATATTCACAGCTAGAGCTATAAATAAAACTACACTATTGTATTAGGTAAGGTAAAACTGTGTGTGTGTGTGTGTGATGATAGTGTATGTGAAATAAATAAATTTTCATTTGATTTTGCTTCTGCCCTCTTAGTTCGTCACCAAAACCATTACAAATATTGATAATGGTATGTTATTACAAAGTATACGCAAGCGTAGTGTTGTCTAAAGTGATTTTTGACATTTTCATGCCATCACTACGTGGAGCCCTGACACAGCCAGTAGGCGTCGCGACGGACCTCGTAGAAAACAAACGATTGGCGGGCCTCTTTAGCCATGAATCGAAAGAGCTGGAATTCATAGGAAAAGACCTTCGCCCAGCAGTGGGACGATGCAAGCTAACAGTAACAGTATTTCCTCAAGAAAGAAACGTCAGGTTTAGATAACGACAGGAAAAAAAATCGAGTCATTTTAAGTTTTTTTTTTTTATTATTTTTTTTAGATTGACAAGCAACATTACGAAATCATGTGCCTCTTTCATAATTACTTGCACGTGTAAATGAAAAAGGCCCTGAAATGAAATATTATTTTCGAAGCATAATTCAAACAAAAAAACCCTGATAAATTATTTACGCAACCTGTCAAGTCATATAGTACTTTCCTGTTACACCTTTGTTGTTTTATTCCCAAAATGTAACATAATTATGAAGAAAGTCAAAAAGTTTCTTAGTTTCAAGGTGGATTTATAGGATTATAAATGAAATTACCATTCACGTACAGTATTATTTTAGTATCTAAACAAAACAGTTTAATTACACACGTATTTGTATTACGTTAGAAACAAATCCCGCAATGTACGTATTGTACGTTCTTTCACTATCTCCTGTAACTACTAATAAACATGTTAGACAATGCTGTAGCCTGTTAATTGTGTCCGTATGTCCCGGGACCGGGATTACAGTGCGGACCTTCGTTAACACGGGATTTAGCTCTTTGATACACTCCTACCCTATAGTTTGGTAAATACGGAAATGAGCGAATCGAGATTTTTCCCGGAAAATATCCGAATATATTTCATTGTATTATTAGGATGAAAATGTCTTTGTTTATCCGGGTAAATAGGGAATATCTTCAGATTCACAATTTGTTACTTATATTGAATCTTTTCAGAAGAGAGAGTGGATATTTTAATTCCTTAAATGTGAATAGTGACAACTTGTCTAATAATAAACAACAAGATGTGCTTTTTTTACTTATTTTTAATTTCTTGCTTATAGTTCTGCTGAATTCTATCCGTCTTATTACAAAAGTAGTTCTGATTTTAGACCTAGCCCAAACCTGCAAGACAGTCACTGTATTTTGAACTTTATTTCGATGAACGTTCGGTTCTGAATGCAAAATTGACAACTTAGACTCGGATTTAACTTCAGTTTATGTAATAAAAACTTTAACATTGTGAGATTATAGTTCAAAATTTAAAAATGGCTCGATGTTTTAATCCTGTGTTTAAATGAAATCCTCGTCTTGTAACAAGACGGTCCAAGTTTAATCTGGTGTCAAGAACCCACACTTCATCGAAGAGTACTAAGGAAGCATGATTTAATAATACAGGATACGACACTAAAACAGGAATAAAATATCAACTTCCAACACTGATAAAATGGACTAGAAATATAATTAAATTTGTACTAAGAAAATGCCTATAATTATGAACAAAACTAATTTCCGATATGTACCTCTGTTATTTTACTACACTTTGCAGGAAACGTTTGTGTTATTACTTATTACGAGTAAACGTAGACATAATAATGATGGCCAGACAGGTGGCATCGAAGCGCCAACTGTGACCATGAATTTAGCACATGATTCAACCTTTTTTACGTTTAATTTTTTTTAAAAATGCTGTTTCATACATTTAGACCTCATAGGTCTGACGGCACGGTTGGCGCAGTGGTTAAGCGATTGACTGCTGCGCTGCGTGTCGCGGGTTCGATTCCCGCACGGAACAAATATTTGTATGACTTACAAGTAGTTATTCCGGGTCTGGCTGTTTGTGTATGTGACTTTAAATGTTTGTAAACGCACCCACAATACAGGAGAAATTCCTAGTCTGGGGAAAAGATTTAAGAAAGACTTTTGTATGAAACAGCAATTCTTTTGGTTTTTTTTTTTTTTGATAACTGAAAAAAAATTTTTACTCAAGGTTCAGAAACATGTGCTGAATCCATGGTAATAGGTTTTGTGTCGTACAACAAAAACAATTTCTAACAGGAGCAATCGCCATTAAAGTTGTTGTTGTCGCAATTAAGCTCACTAAGCTAATGTAATTGTTGAAATTATAATATGTATTACTAGCGGCCGGCCCCAGCTTAGCACGGGTGCAATGTTTTTAATATTCTTCAATTTCTGAAATTGTCTTTCGTACAAACCTTAACCTTGTCCTGGCAATTCCGAATACCACAAATTATCACATTTATCCAATTTGGTGCAGTCGTTCGGAAGTTATGCGCGTGTTCAGTCATTTCGGCGACTTTGTTTTATACTATGCATGTGCTTTACTTAAAGTTTTTTTAAGTTTATGTGCAAAAGGGCGAAAATAGTTTTTCTTTAACCAAATTATTGAGACTTTGGATGATGTTTATTATCTACTTTTTGGAAAAAAGAGTCTTAATTTTGTTTGAACAGACCTGCTGTTCTGATGTAATGGTTTTTTATTAAACTTTGTAGTGACCAAGTGAAGCTTTATAAAAAGGTTTTCTTGAAAAACTTTTTTTTTTCTTTTCCATTGCTGGGAAAAGTCCTTTCAGGCACTTTCTTTCAGCAATATCTCGAAACTAACAAGTTTTTATGCGGACCATCCGCATAAAAACTTGTTCTATAAAACTTGTTCACTGTCAATTTTCGGAAAAATATCAGGTGTAAGAGAAATACTAAAGGTTTTACCTTAACTCATCAAAAATAGGTACAGTGACAAATTGATTATAACTTATGTATGTAATTTTGATATTCATAAGTAGTTTGATCATAGTCCAAGAGCAACTAATTCCATGGACACCAAAAAGTTGTCAAACGAACAAATCACTCCGAAATTAAACTGACATCTCATTCAACAGCTTATGAGGGATCATTGAAAATAGTCGAACTATTTACGTGCTACAGAGAAATGTGCAGAAGTACAATTTAATTTATTTAATAATAAAAATCTTCTTAACTAAATAAAAAAAAAAAAATCTTTCAGAAACAGCTTTATCATAACAAAAGACGTGTGTTCCGGACAGGTACCTACGTGTGGCGCCGACGACAGCCACGGCTGCTGGCGGAGCTGCGCGCTCAGGCCAAGCTAAAATGACGCGTTCACTCCGCACTGTCAACCTCAAAGCTATTCTGTTGTTCTCTGAATGAGTTCACAAAGAATGCATTGTTTGTAATAACTTAAAAATGGCGATGATCGCTAACAGACTGGATTGCCCCTACACCCGACAATGCTGCAGTAGACTTATTTTTACTCTGTGAGTGTCTGTTATTGTCTGTATTCGTTATCCTGTCTGTATATATTTTTATATGTCTGTGTGTTTTCTGTATGAGTTATGTTTCTGTGTCCTAGGTATGTTTTTTTTTTTATTTTGTCTTTTATGTGTTTTATTGATATGAGTCTTGTGGCACTTGAAATAAACAAATTTTATTTTATTTTATATTATTTTATTTAATAATACGGTAGGTAGTTATAAGTTAGGATAAGTGTTTAGATAAGTCCACTATCGCATTAGGTCACTCTGTAGTTACAGAGGTAAGTTGAAAAATAAATAAATATTTTAAATTAAAAGTATATCCATAAGAATTGGGGAGACTAGGGAAGCTCAAGTATTCTGATGTTGCTTTATAAAAGGTAACGATAGTTAATTTAAATAAAATGTTCCATCTAATGGACCGAAGAAAGACTAATTGTGGCAACGTACAGTCAAATCCGTGTTTCAGTAAAAAACTTATTAATATCGAAAGGGCAGACATAAACTTCAAGACACTTCAGTCGTGAGTCTATACATATAATCCAGAGAGCCAAACATACGTGGTTCGGACCAGGTATGTTTGGCTCTCTGGCCAGATATGTTTATCTAAAAAAATCATAAAAGCAAGATTAAGGCTTCATTTTCAGAACATAAAACTTTCACACAGCATTAAACTTCTCATCTTCACCTGCATTACAACACAACTTTGCCCGTTCACGAATCGTCGACTCCACTACACGTTCATCGGTTTTCTCCTCACGATCTCTCTGTGACATCTAATTACTCGCCAAATTAAGCCTCAGCTATGAAACTTTCTTTCATTAGGGCGGGCTGTGCTTCAAACTGTTCGAATTTAAATTAACAGACGGAATAGGGACTGTTTTGAATGTTTTCAGTTTTTGGTAGTTTTAACAAAGGGTTTTCTGTGATTACAATATTAGAGAGGATAAGCTGGACTTCTAATAAGATTTATATTTTATTTCTCTTTTTAAGATTATTTTTTAAACAAATTACTTAATTATTCAGTTTTACACGCTCCAAAAACTGACACGCTTCAAAAAATTACAAAATATTATATCGGTGAAACAAACATTTCATCAAAATAATATTCAGTCAAACAATTTTCCAGGAAATGAGTATCGATTTTAAGTATTTCTGATGCATTTGTGCTCACTAATAGATCATTTATTCATCACAAGTAGGTCCCCAGCTAGATGGACGGACGACCTAAAGAAGGTGGCTGGGGTAGACTGGATGCGGAAGGCGGAGAACAGGGTGTTGTGGCGCAGTCTGGGAGAGGCCTATGTCCAGCAGTGGACTGCGATAGGCTGAGTTGATTGATTGATTGAAGTAGGTACTTACTCCGTTACATCTAATAATTTAATTTATTATTTAAATTGGTAACGAGCGGCACTTCCTTTCTCTGAGCTTAAAGAATAGAGCTCCAACAAAATCACGTCGACGACAACGTCTCCATAAATGGTCAAGAAAATAAACGTTTCACTTTGTAACACTTTGTCACCCGACGTTCATCTAATGAGAAACATCATAAGCTGCATATTCATTTGAAAATTAAGCTTAGCATCGAGCATTACACGAACAAATTGCGTCGACCTTTGCGCCACCAATAAAAACACAGTAACTCCCTCACATGAATTAATGATTTAACTGCACAAAAGGAACGTCCCCAGTGAGGCCACGAAAACGTACGCTTATCTAAACTGACCGGCGTTGTATGCGCTCTCTAATTGGCTAATTGGCATACTAGTGAAGATAGATCAACAATTGCAATCTCTTCCTAGTTCGGTTAGATAATGCATCCGCCTCTGTCGCCCTGATGAAATGCTAAGCGATCGATATCGCGGCCATTGAAATACGCTTCACGAACGGTAATTGTAATATATTACAGTGGTAATTTAATACTTGTTTTGTAAACGTTGTACTAAGGTCGTTACTATGAGCGATTAGAATTTGTTGGCGCAAAAACAACGCCGCGTGTGGTCGGACGTGAGATTCTATTTACTGATAACAGTTCTTATGAGGTTCGCTTGATATGACGTGTGGTCTGTTTGATTTGAACGTACAACTTATCGCATGTAGTGTTAGCCCCCTTGTTAATTGACCGGTTGTGAACATTGAGCAATTTAGGTACTTTAATTTAATGTTATGTTTAGACGTGGAAATAAAAACATCGTATTCTAATTTATTATCACCACTCGAGACGCAGGAAGTTTAATTGGTTGGTTCAAATATTAAATTCGTTTCACTTTTTTGCTGACTTTACCTACAGCTAAGATTGAAAAAAGGTCAAACCTATTCCTCTACCAGACGTGAACTATGTCCGCAAAAATATTCTGTTTTATCAATTTTCCTTTTTCTATCGAAAACATCGGAAGCCTACACCCCAACCGTAGCCCAAATGCTAGGGCTTCTTGAATAATTCCTTTACAGATCTTCGTATCGCCAAAGCCCACCCCTAACTGCGAATACATTTTTAAAGCTGTGCGCACATAAAAGGGAATACAGGAGTGCTAGTCGAAAGTGCGGAAATGCGTCCCATACATCAAGTGAGGAAAATAGAAAAACAGAGGCGAGATAAAATGTGAGTACATCGCCGTGAAATGTTGCTACAATTCCGAAAGAGACAAATAGCCCTTTGACAACGACAGCATATTTTATATGCACTTGTTTGGGGCATGGAGCTAGAGAAGTAAGCCTATTCTCGTACGTGGTCGGTTTTGGGACCAACTGTTTGCATTGCGAAGCCACGATCACTGTTTGATAATGAATGCTGAAACTGCGGTCGAGCTTAGTTCTGTTTCAGCCTAAAACAACAGGTTTGCTGAACAGGATTAGACGTGAGGACCGAAAATTGTTTGCGCTATTCTGTGTGACTATAACGGCTTTGTAAGGTATTTGGAATTTCCAGCCATTCATACAAGGACTAAATTGAAACGGTAATTGATAGAGCTAACGTTGAATAGGCTATATCGCAGTGGGTATAGGTAACGCAAAACTGACTTGACATTATACAAGGTGGAGACGACAATACGACAATAAATTAAACTGCGTATGTCTAATGAAGTTACGAAACTTCAGTCATATACAACATTATTTTTAGTATATAGAAAACCCGAAACACGTGTCTAGTATTTTTATGTAAAGAATCTATGTCAACACTTCAAAACTGTATCATGAAAAATCACAAAGCTATAAGCTTGTTATGTTACCTTCTTGTCCGTACAAAAAGTTGGTTACCACTTAACACGCGCCACCGGCCGACCGGCTGTGACCTGTGTCGTGCGCATGTGATTGCAGATATGCACTTAGTGTCGCTCGGAGTCCAACTTTTAACCATTTTTAAATATTTTTGGGACAAAATATAACATGGTGTAAAAAATTTTGGAATCGATTCAGTTACTTATTCTGAACAAACTATATTCAGGTTTGCAGTATACTAAAAATAATGATATCCAATTGTTTAGCTAGTCAAATATCGGAAAAACCCATAGTCGGCTCATCCCTACTATTTTGTTTAAAAACAAAAAAAACAATATTTTTAATTTTGATGGTGTTTTTGAAAGTTTTTTACTGTCCTATTGTTGTCTCCACGTTGTACGATGAAGATACTGTATGTTACAGTGAAACGCAAAACTGACGTGAAATTATATGATGAAGAACGAGAAGCTGACACAAAAACTAAACCACATGACACGTATCTGTATGAACGTTGTGTGATAGTCACACAATTTTATTCTAGCTACAGTTTCCCACCTGCAAATATAACTCCTAGGGACACGGTTTCAAATTCGCACGTCCCAAAGAACATTCAAAAGAGCCACAAGTCGACATTTTTCACCGAGACACAAAATAAAATGACATCCTCGGACGTGTTTGTTCCCGGTTGCAGTATTTAACACTCTTTCGCCGATTCCTTTACCCCGGTGTATTTCCGTCTCGTCGTCCAAATTGTCCTGGACAGTTCATTCGACCGTGTACACTATCTCACTTTGAAGTCACTTAATTATGTCGGTTCTGTGGGCTGTCACTCGTGATATATCGAACTTTAAGGGGAAGTAAAACCCTCTTTGTTAGTTTTAATTTAAAACTGAATGCACTTAAGGGTTTTGTGAAAATTTCAATTACCATTTATTTTGGGTACACAAACAGGCAGATATAACTTTCTGGTTGGGTCTCTCTGGCATTGAAATTGGAACTATATTATTATGTTAAAAAAAAATATGAGGCGTGGTATAAAGTCTTCTGTTACGTCTCTAGTATACTGATATAAATAAAACTGAATGCTGGTCTACTAGAGTAGTATTAGTCCAGTGGTAACGACCCCGACTTACGAGTTGTAGGTTCGAATTTTATCACTACTGCTCTCAAAACGGTGAAGGAAAACATCTTGAGGAAACCGGCCATGTCAAAAATCGAATACGTGTGACATCTACGAACCTGCACTGGGTCCGCGTGGTAGATTACGGCCCACTCCATCTCACAGAGAGGAGCCCTGTGTCCTAGTCCCAGCAGTCGGAACATTATAGATTGATTAAGGTCACAGCTCATTAGAGCCACCCGGCACCCACTCCGCACCGCCTCGCCTCCTGCGGCTAGTATTCTTTATATGGACTTGTATGGGTATGCGCTCACTACATCAACTCCGTAGCGTCACCGGATCGCCTCGGTCGTAAGCTGTCCACGCGCGGACAGCGGGTGGACCACTCGGTGACAACTCGCTGCTCGCATGCTTGCCTTGCGTTGACTGCGCATTGCCAGCGCGCGGGTCCTGAGTGGACCGCGCGCTGCCCGCGAATGATTCACGCGAGGACGATACGTTGGCGATGCGCCGCTTCCCACCATCCCTTCATTTCATTCACGGGTTGTAAAATTTGACATTACGAAAGACACGTGTAGACCTAGTGCCAATTGTTAATAGACTACTCGAGAATTCGTGGACCAAGCGACGTCCACTCGTTGACCACGCGGCGTTCACTCGTTAACCGCACGGGGTCCACTGGTTGACGACGCGAGGTCCACTGTTTGACCGCGCGACATTTATTGATGAATATGCTGCGTCCACCCGTGGACCACCTGTCGACAACGAGTGGACGCCGTGCGACGAGGCGGTGCGGGGTGGGTGCCGGATGGCTCTAATGAGCTGTGACCTTTATGCTGGATACTAGTCTAGTGCAGTGCATGGAAAAACGAGATCATCAAAACTCATAATTGAGGAAGAACTGCTATAAATACGTGCCTTGGGTACTGAATGAACCATATTTGAACTCGTGATGTTACGAAACCTACGCCCTTCACTTTTCTTCTTCGTGTACTGAAAATATAATCATTATCTTGTATTACCTACTTATTTACTTTTAAATATAACCATATAAGCGCCGTAATTGCGCACGATTTATATCTTTGCATTCCACTTAAAGGGAATTACACAACAATTGAAATAATGGGACCTTGAAATACCCATGGGTACTTAACCTATAAGAAGCCTACTGGGGTTCCAACGTCTAGTTAGGTTGGAGCTCTTATAAGATTATGCTCTTTATATTTCAAGGGGAAAAGGTGAGAATGCCTCTGGGCCTCTGGGCTAATAAAAATCCCATATAGTTGTATCTTTAATAAAGAACTATTGAAATTGTAGCTTAAATATTTTAATAGTAATATGTAGGCACTATATCCCACACGTACCTACGTAGACACAGTATAATTTAAACCATTATGTATTTGTTCTTGATCTTTTGACGAACTTATATATTGTGGTGAGAAATAAATCTATTTTCTTATATATGTACATATGCATTCTAGAAATATTTCATCTAAAAATCTGCTCTTTCTTTGCAATATTTTACTTCAGAACTTTTCACCAGAACACAACTTCGCGCCAAAATTAGGGGACGTCACTTCGAATCCCGTTTCTAAAGTTTTCTCCATGAAAACTGGCGTTGCCAAAAATTCAGACTAAAGACTCTCGCAGACAGACACGAAGCGACGGTGCGACGCAATTCTGGTAGAGCAATTTTCATGAAGTTTTCATAGAAATTGTTCTACTAGAGACGCATCGCGTATGTCTGCGGGATCCATAACTCCACGACCATGCCACGGGTCTGTAGACAGATAAAATAATTAAGAAAACGCGACTGTTAACCGCGAATATTTAAATTAAGCGTCAATCGTCATAATCAAATCAAGAGTCTAGACGGTCCTCAAAATATGCACAGGGTGTGGCAATTGTGGTATTAGCAACTTTTTTTCTACAGATAAACATTTAGAGGGAGGCCACACGGGCGTTGCCGTTGCGTTGCGTCGTCGCACCGCTATTATTTCAAGTGTGCCACACGGGCAATAGTTTCGCAACGCAACGCTTCTTACTATGACGTCGCAACGTCTCGGTGTTGGGTGTGTCAGTCTTTTATATTACTATATACAAACAAAATTCGTTTCCGCTTCTCTGGTCCCCTTATCCGCTGAGCGTGCATTGCGTTGCCGCACGTCGTCGCAAAGCTCCGTGTGGTATATGATGTACCGTGTGGTATGGTATGTAGGATGAGGTAGCGTCACCGCTCAGGTGTCGCAACGCACCGGCAACGCATCGTGTGGCTTAGCTCTCACTGTATATTCGAATACTACTTCATTATAAAATCACGATTCGATTCCACCCACAATTAAAAGTAGTTAGCAAACATGTCTGTAATTATTGCGCGCATTAATCGCTTTCGAGCTTCACATCGAAATAAAACGTTTTATTTATATTTCTAGACGATTCTTCTTCGATGTTATGATTGCCACTGCCTTTGAGGCTTATAGACTTCGAGCCAATAGAACAATTCATCATACCATTATTACTAGGTTACAAGATTTCCTTACTTAACACTGCGGTACACTTAACGCCCCTCGATGTATTCGTAATAACAATAAAACCTATTGTGTCTCGATCAGTGTCCTTCAATATTTTAAACATCAGCGGAGTTCGCGCAGCGGAATTTTGTGCAAAAGATGTTTGAAGTTTTTTCCATCGACACACTAAGCAATAAAAGAGGAATGATGTAATAAGGCAGCGTTGCGGTTTAAAAGAAGATGACAAAAATTTTAAAGTTTGCTTAGATGGTTTGGTCATGTTGAGAGGATAAATAAAAAGCAACTAAAGGTTATTTACAAGGTAGATGTGAGTGAAAACGCCGTGAGGGGACGACCTAGAGGAGAAGGTATAGTGCCCTTGTTGGTAATGTTCTTCAGAAAGATCAGATGCGTGGTACTCGCAATCGGCGAGTATGTAAGGATCGCAAGGTAGCCTTCTGTAGTTTCTGCCTACCCACATGGGATGAAGGCATGATAATGTGTGTGTGTTTCACATTAGTGGGTTAAATTATTATGATCGACGGTAAATGTTTGGTTGGTTCCATTATTTCGTTTATTTATATAGATTTTACACATTAAGCGGCCATCTCATGATCATCAAACGGAATTCCTAATCAGTATTAAATGTGTAATCCTATAAAATGTTCAATGCTTATTGCAGAACACTGAAAGTGATGCTTTAATTTTATTGTTCACCAGTTTTATAGTCACAATCATAATGTACACACAGCGTCAGTATGTGCTAACCCCTCAAGTTATAAAATGTTACACTGCTACAACATTGAATTCGTTACGAATAATCTAAAGAATACTTCAAAAAGAGTTCATTGTTTTGACTAGGATTCGAACCATCGCATCACCGACCCTCGTTATACTCATACCGGCAGTTTAATGAACTGGCCAGCGAGCCCATATGAGAGTCACTTTATCTTTAGGTATCTGTCTAATCGATAGATGTTATAATTTGAGGGTATCCATTAATTTACTTACTTACGTTTTCTTTATAAAATTAATCCATACCCTCAAGTTATAACTACAACGTTTGATGTATACGTTCAATTATTTCTAATTTTATGAGAACAAACATAGTTGTTCATAACCGTAAATTATCAAATCAAATTGTAAAATATAAATCTTTGCAGTAAAATAATATCAATTCTTTTTTTTAAATAATAGCAACAATAAATATTATGAAATTAATGTATTTTATTTTTCTTGATTTTGAAATTCTTTATAAATATTACTAAAACAAAATAGAAAAATAATTTATATTAAAAATATATAACGCTTGACAAAAAGCACATATCGTGCATCGGATTTGAACTTCCAATCTCAAGTGTTCTTCAAACCTCCGGTCTATTTAGACGTTAATTAATTTGTCTTAAATGTGAACCCTATTATTGCTGGTCGTTATACGCAATAATAAAAGTATTGACGTTTTATTGAAAAACAACAATATTAAAAAGACTTAAAAAAATAAATACTAACTTAAACTTATATAATCATAAAAACAATATATAGGGTGACTGGTAATTAGTGACCGATACTTAAACACATGATTCTATTCATCATCACAAACAACTTTTACTATCAGACCAAATCCGAAATCGCAAAAAAAAAATCAGCTGTTCCCTACATTTATGTTCGTACGAGTCGTCAAAATGTAGGGAACAACTGATTTTTTTTTTTTTGTGATTGTGAAAGTTGTTTGTAATGATTAGTAGAATCATGTGTTTATGTATCGGTCACTAATTACCAGTCACCCTATATTAATAATAATAAAATATTTTTGCAAAAACAAAATCCAACTTGGGCCTATCACAGGTTTGAACGCACATGTATGTTTGGGGGGTAACCACTTAATGGAGCTGTGTGTACTTTAAATGTCAGTGCAGGTCAATTACCAATAAAACCGCTTATGAGTATAAGGCATAGAAAACATTAGAATTGTTGTTGATTGGTCCTTTGTTTCAAAAAATAATAACTTCGTATCATTAAACTTAAACATTTTCGCAGAACCGACAAAGGGTTGAAAAAGTCTTATAATCTCTCGAGTGAGCAGTGGTGGCCCAGTGGTAACGGCCCCCAATTACAGCTCGTGGGTTCGAGCCCAAGGATTTGCTTCACTTTGTGTAAATTATTTCATCACCACTGCTCTCAAAACGATGAAGGAAAACGTGAGGAAACCGGCATGTCCTAGAACCAAAACCAAATGCAAAGACAAGTGACATTTACCGACCCGCACTGGGCCCGCGTGGTAGATTAAAACCCACTTCCTCAGGCTCAGGCCTGTGTCCCAGCAGTGGGAACATTACAGGTTGATTAGGATGATTATACTCCATCATTACAAACATTGTAATGTTTTGCATATCTGACTATAAATAATAATAAAATAAAAATAAAAACTTTTTATTTCAGACTTTTTAAAAAAAATCCATAGTGTTACTACAAAAGAACTTAAATAGTAGTGTTAGTAGAATAGGACTTCAATGGTAGTGTTAGAATAAAAGAACTTAAATGGTAGTGTTAATAATAAAAAATAATAAAAATAAAAAATTTAAATAAAAAATTTAAAAAAAATATGTAGTAGAAAAAACTCAATCACTGACTGACTTAAGACCACCACTGTACCAATAACAATTGCAAGAATAAATATGATTATGATTGCGTTACATTCAGTTTTCTTTTATTAAAATATACACAACTATCAATATATGTCGGAAATACGTCATTTGTTTGACTGATCGGAACGGCAGTGCCATCTGGCGGCGGTGGACAGAGTGAAGCCTGAGTTCTTGGGGGGGAGGGGGAAAAAACTGGATAGATAAACATAATTTGCAAATGCCAATAAAGTAACAATACAACACAACATAGCAAAATAAAATTTATTAAAAAAAAAACACACAGCACTCAAACATCTAAATGGATGGCAGCCTACTCGTCTAACAAATTAAGCAACCCTATTTTGATTGTTCACAATCAAGATTGCACAACACACAATTAGACATGCAGCTTTCAATAACTCCTCAAGGTCGGCGAAAGTAGCCCGTAGATGTAGTTTTCGATTTCGTTACCGCGTTCTATCCATCAGCTGTAACATTGGTACTTTCGAATAATCATAGACTAATAAAGCACGCATGCAGAATGTTTTATTGCATGTTTTTCTTGTTCGATTATAATTAGAGTCGGGATCAAATGCACGATTCTAATCGATTGATGGGTACTAGTGACGTAAGGAAGATAATTCCAGTTCGATATCGAGATTTGCATTGATTGAGCTTGTAACCTTGTCGGAAGTATTAGCAGTGATAGAAAGGTGCCTTGAAGATTCAGTGTTGTGTTGTTTCATCTAATGAAGGGTGACGCAAATGTTGTATTTATTTGCTGCACATATTATTTGCATGATTTCGTGGTGATATTGTCACGATAAAGGAGTAACGACTAATCAAGGTACAGTTGCTTCTTAGATTGAAAATTGCTAGACTTGCCTGATCGAGTGTTAACTTTTTTTTTATCTATATGTCCCATTGCTGTGCAAACGCCTTCCCCAAATCCTGGAACTCTTTTTCCCCGCCACTTCAAACCAGCCCTCGCAGTACGGGTCTAGAAATTCTATTAAAAAGTTTTAATATCTTGAGCAATGAGTATGTAGGTGACCAAGATGAGCAAATCCAGGGATATACAGTTCGAAGCTTCGCACTCATTGGTCTTCCAAACAACAATCATCAAAGCCGCTTCCGCAAGACAAAGCAAACCATTATCCCGCTCTTAACACTTAAGCAAGCAAAGATAATCCACACAGATCCGTAGTCAAATCCATCCAGCCAATGAAGCTAATAATAAATTTACATCAAGATAGCAACGTAGACCGCATCAGCATGCATCGCACGATGCAATAGACGGAACTCTGCGGCGAGTTAGTGGAAGGAAACGGAAACACGCGACCGCGACGGCACAGCGTTTGTTTTATTCGATACCGTTTCACATACGATTATACCACCATACATCCTATACAGGAACTAAGTCCCTGCATTTGTGGGACACAAGCTTACTCACACATGCGAAAACAGTTGACAATATAATTCTATGTTCAAAAATGGTGGAGGCTCCTTCAATTCCCGCTCAATTTACTAATAAGCCTACCTATTCTGTAAAAAATCTCACCGTGAAACTAAGGTGAAGGGTGTCAGTAGTGTCAATCTCTAGCATCAGATAGAATGACAGCTCACTTTAAGCTCACTTTACCTAAATTTGCCCGGTGATATTTTTTATAGAATAGACTGACACCAAATTACAAATCTAGGCAGTACAGCATCAGTGCAATATGTCAACGTTTGACTATACTAAAGTTGTTGGAACACAGAAAGGGCACAGACGAGTCCTGTGTCGCCCCTCTGTGCCTGTCATAAAGAACTTAATCAACATAGAGAGACCGAGGGTGAAGACACAGTGTTTGTTTTGGAAAGCTATTTTCGGTTTGTGTGACATGATGGAATGTTTATGACGTAGCCACATCCTTGCATAAAGGTGGATTCGGCGTTGAATGCGTCGTTGCACAACGGAAGGCGGTCGTTGAAAAAATAAGCATATACTTAATCGTCAAAAACAAAGGAGTGTTTGCATATTGTTTGTGTCTCTGTCTCGATGCATAGGTATATTATATTTATGTCGCTAAGAAAAAGTGTCTATTTAAAAAAAAAAGCGAAAATCACATGTTATTTGGATAATTGTAATGTATTGCTAATTTCCCATTATTAAGTTTCATCTATATTTGTTTTTAATGTCAAAATAACAGTTTTAAAATAACAGTTAGTTTAAAATAACTGTTTCAATTACTATAACGAAAAAAACGATTTTTATTTTTTTTGGTCTGTCTGTCACTCTGTCTGTCTGTCTGTCAGTCTGTTTCTTCCAGCTAATCTCCGAAAAGGCTGTACCTATTTTGACGGGACTTTCATTGGCAGATAGCTGATGTTATAAGGAGTAACGTAGGTACTTTTATTTTACAAAAAGAATTAGGGTTCTGCGCAAAAAAAAAAATAAGACCCATGAAATCCTATATGCACGGGAACAAAGTCGCCGGTGCAGCTAGTTGTAAAATGTTATCATCACGACTTCTTGTCGACGTCGAACATTCCAGTAGTTAGGCAATTAAGGCTACAGACTGACACGAAAACCACGAAATTAATTTCAGTAATCAAAAGCATTCTCTTTGTCGGCGATCGTTACGTCCAATCACATAAAAACTC
Organism: Eremobia ochroleuca; assembly: GCA_949629135.1. NCBI lineage: Eukaryota > Metazoa > Arthropoda > Insecta > Lepidoptera > Noctuidae > Eremobia > Eremobia ochroleuca. The sequence goes on from OX451394.1 coordinate 14,551,985, forward strand.
TAATATAAACGTATCCCTGATCATATGCAACGTCCTTAAAGACTTCCCGCTGGGAAATTAAATCCCCCACCATTATTTTGCAATACACGTATTTTCATAAGTATAGAGTTCACTTTTACGGGCACTCTACCTTAATACACCGTAATGTCACTCAAAAATATATTAACACGTAAAATACTGCCAATATCAATATGTAAAAAAATATGTTTCAAGTTAACCATATTAAATACTTAAGTTAGTGGAATATATTAATTTCTCGTACAACTGTCAATTCTTATACTTTTAATATTCATTTTATGGACTGTGTACCTTTTTAAAACAAGGGTCGGGACTGGCTCGATACATTTATTGGCCTCTTCGGCTTGTATTGCCTGTCAAATAAATCACTACCATAATAAAAAGACAATTTCACAAAGTTAACGAATGAATTTCGAAATGATTAAGGATGTATGGACTGTATCGGCCACACTGGTGATTTACTTTTGTTTTTAATTGCTACAGGAACACGCATGCCACACATTCTTTGGCCATATTTGTGTTTTATACTATTTATTTTATTTTTCAAGAATAAATAAAGAAGAAAGGAAGAAAAATGGGTTGATTTGTCACAGAAATACGTGCATATGAAAAGATAATTAATTCTAATAATAAGAAAAAACAAAACAATACGTCAATAGTCACGAACACAAAGCAGAAATAGTCGACGACTGCACAAAAACAAACCTAGTAATCGATTCAAAGCGCCCGCAAACGTAAAAAAAACTATTGGGATCGCGGTAAATCAATGGATTAAAGTCAGAATACCAAATATTGCACACAAACAACATAAAAGCGAGGAAATTATAAATCATCATAGACAAAAACTAAAATATTAGACATATTAATCGCTTTCATATTAAAGAGTTACGCTACACAAGTTTACAAGTCGAGAATCCGTATTTTAGGATGGCGCGCGTGGGCGCACGACATTATTTCCGTATTAAAAGCTTCGAGTTTCGTAAGATCCAGTTTTATTAGCTCTGTGTGCATTCTTTCGGTCACTTAGCGGATATCTACGAAAGTCGATTGGGGGCACTAAAACGTTTCGAAGGCCCATCATCAAAGCCGTGCGAAATTCGGACCACACCTCGTGCGGCTTACAGCGTCATGTGAGATGCTTATTAGCGTATACTTTATATCCTCGTAAAATACCCTGCGTACAGCGACAGGCGACGTTAACATTCAAAACTATATGGGCCGTGACCCGTAATAGTTATTTACATAAATAATTATATTATCCTGCCTCTCTCAAATTACCTTAATAGTCGTAAAACAAACTTAATTAACTTCGTCCACTGTAATTTGAGTCGGACACTGGGACCGAATATCAAAATAGGTAACGAGGGTAATTTTAAATCCACCAACTTCGAAGGAAGCGTAAACGACGAGCTTTCGACGAAAGAGACCTTGAAAGAGAATCTTGAGAAGATTAAAATATCAGAGCATCAATTGAAAGTTAAGAAAACAGATTTAACTAAAAGTAAAAGTAACTATGTAGATGAATGAGGTGGATAAAGACATGGAATTAGGAACAATTAACGATGAAACTCGGTTACAATGGCGACGACACATCAAAGGCACAGGTTTACAGGATTATTGTTTGAACAAAGGGAAACAAAAGGATTAAGAGCTTTCGTCTCAATTTGGCGATGCCACGTTTAAATTAAAAACTGGAAAGTGTCATTCAAAAATGTAACAAGGTATACGTTTCATAGTCTCAGCTGTCACAAAATTAATCCTCGCGCCTCAACTTCTTGCAAAAAAGTGCATTACTCGTCCATAGTGGACAAAAATCTTTTGTGAACACAAAAGTCGCACTTAAAATTAACTTTTCGTCAAATCTTCGTGGAAGTGCTTAATAATTGAAACTCTGCCTTGTATGGTTGGGATATGGTTCAATTTGCGGGAGCTGCAGTTAATTCAAAGTGAATGCGACATATTTATTTTACGAAATCCAATTTTCTGCTGACATCTCATCTGTCGACTTTAAACGTTCGGGACTATGGAAATGTCTTCTCGGTTTCACGCTTACTCTTTGGGTATCATCTTTGGTCCATGAATGATTTTTGAATTAAAACGCTTTGTGTAAAATTATCATATCAACAGAGATACGGATGTTGTCCAATTATTTTTGTGAATGCAAATTGAATTTTTATTCCATAACTTCATTTATTTTTTTGCAGTAAGCTCTTTATTTTGTTCAGGTTGAGTTTTTATATTACCAACCAATAGAAAAAATTGTTTCGTACATACGTAATGTACGAAACAATCTTTTCTAATTTAATAGTACAAGATTATGGACTATGGGGAATATAACGAACAACAAAAATAGACTATGTTTTTATGAAATTCTTCAATATTTCAATGCTGAAATACAAAAGAAACCCAGAACTTGTCCTAACGAAAGCTAAACTATAAGACCCTAAGTTATAAATGTAAGCCGAGGAAAACCGATATGTGTTCGTTCGTAGGCGGGCTCCTAAGAACCTGTCATGTTTGTACTATTGTGATATAGTTAAACCGCTATTTTATTGCTGTTTTGACTTCAAGAAATACTAGGGAACAGTGAAAATATAGTGAATGTAAGGGCTTTAAGAAAAATAAAAACACAACTATAAGCTCTTTCACGCAACACTTATTGTTTCTTATTGTTTCCTTTTAAATTCTAACACAAGCAAGTTATATTGTATTTGATTCTTTGTGATTTCGAATTGTTATCGTATGTGGAGAAGATCTTCTGTCATCGAGTAAAGTTTCTTATGTTTCGATACCTGTAAATCTTATGGGTCTTTAAATGGAAAAATCCCATCAAAATTATTTGCAACAGTTAGCGAGTAAGTCTATGAGCTGAATGAAACAGAACTTGGTCTCTGAATCTCATTATACTTATTTCTGAATCTCATTATTCTTACTTCATTATACTTTTCATTTTTATATGGGTTGCGTTTTTTTTAAACCAGTGATATTAATCAAGACCGAATTTGATTGCCTGAAGGTTTGAAAGTCATTTGATCCAATCCAATTTTTTTATCACATGAATCAAAGACGTCATCATAGTTGCACCATGATTGAACCCAATATCCCCAAATCCTTCTGCGTCTATTCTACCTCTTCAAATCTAAAACCCGTTGCTTTATCTGGCTCTGAGCCATCACACAGTCATTTGTTATCCCCTAATATAAACGAGACATTGTAATAAAGAATAATGTCCTCCCAACCCACTTGCGAATAACATATCTATCCGGCACATCTCCCATATCTAATTTAACGTCATTAACGGACAAAAGATCGTATAAAAGTTCATAGTGATCGTTACGTAGTTCCGATGACGTATGTAGGTGTCGTTGTAACGGTATATTTTATTTATTACACCATAAGTCACATAAAATTCTAAGCTCCCGGTACTGTGATAGCATCTTGAATTCTTGCCGGTCGTCGGTATAGACCGATGGACTTATACAGGGTATTTGTATTAAATCACTAAAGAAACTTACTCGTTTGTAATGGGAATTTTGTACAAGAATTTTTAGACGAAGCTTAGATTGTCAACTCTTTTTATTTTAGGGACTTCGTCTCTAATTTGGAATTCAAAAGTTTGTATACCTAGCATGTTCTTTTTTTAAAGCAAAACCAAAGAGCTGGATGGATTTTCCACAAAGAGTTTTGATATCAATTTTCATGTATCCGTTGGTAACAATTCACAATAACGTATTGTGCATATGTGTGGGGTGTTTTACAATCTGTAATGTTATACTGATAGGGGTTTGATCCTGATAACCTTGGCTTACTTGGTAACTAATAGGGGTATATACGTTGCTACCTACAAATATAATACATATATACACATTATACATACCTATACAGGTTGATGTCCGGAAATTGACTATCCTACCTAGAAATATTCACGCATTATATTATACAGGTTGAATTGAATTAGAATATCCTTTATAAATAGCAGCATTTTGTTCCTCACAATAGAACTAACAAAGCCTCTTTGCAATAACAATGCAATGCGCTCAATATAAACAGCCTGTATATTTCCTCGGAAAAATATTTTGACGTCAAAAGCCGCTTAACTTAAAGGTTAACGAGACCTTCGTCATTGTGACGCATATTTAGAATGAATACTCAGATACTTACTGTAATATTTACTGTGTTTATTTTATGGGCTATTATGAACGTAACATCATCAAGGCGGAGCTTATTTCGCTTAAACATAGAGCAAATAGAAGATGCGTTATAGACTAAAAATATACCGTATGCAAAATAAGGCTAAACTGGTTTTCCTGACCTGCAATCAAATCGTAACTTAATAGCAATAGGTATTAAATTCAATATTGTCGAGCATAAAACTCTGGGTTAATTCCGCTAAAATTTAACATTTTAAGTAATATCTTTGGAATAGATTGTACGAGGAAATGGTCTCTCTAATAACTTTTGAACAATGAAATTGTGATAAGTAAAGAGGTAAAGTGTGTTCCTTTATTAAGAGTAGTCTCTTAAGCTTCTTAATCAATTTGTGTTTAATTTCGATTTTGGAATAATTCTTGAACTTCGAAAATATTAATTCGGCTTAGTTTAAAAGATTAAGCCGGATAACCATCCGGTTAATCTTTTAAATGTCAATTTGACAGGTCAACTAATTAATATTTACAAACGTACACGGTGTGTTCTATGTGAGCTTTAAATTAGTTTTTTTCTGTTTATTTTCAATAATGTTTGCAGATGTTAAGATAGTAAAAAAATTCATTAAAAATACTTATTATTTACTACCTGGCAACAAACGCAATTAAATTAATTTCCCCAACACAAATCGCTAAGCTTTCTTCGATCAACATTGACACTCGAATCACGTTAGGCCGTGTCTACATAACAACCTTTTAGTTTAATCCGATCTGTTCGAGTTATAAGAAGATTGTAATTGAACGTCAAAGGGGCCGATGGATTAGAAGATCGCCGGACAGATTACAAGTGACAATTCGAAATCGGCCATTTTGATTGACGTCATTTGACGTTTGACTGTAAAGCTATTCGTTATGCATATCTCAGTAGCGTGACGGTGATTATTAATGTTCAATTAAAGTTATGTTCAATAATTATGTTGGTTATTATTGAGCAACAAAAAAATAGATTTAGAGTGGACGGTTGGCTTTGACGACTTTGTAAGCAAACGCCAAGTGACACGATGTATGAAAAAATAAATGATGTTTAAAATGTTTCAATTATGTTGGTTTGATTGATTTAAATTAATATTTTAGTATTCTTATACGACCAGGTATAAAAATTACACGGAAAAATTAAATAGTTCTTGGACTTAGTTCCTTTTGCAAAAGTTCAATTTCTGACTAAATACGTATATTTCCTTCTACACTCGGTCGTCGACATCTTTAGTAGGTACTTTTACCATAAACTATTCCAATTCATGAGTAAGGAACCTAGTCGCAGCTTACCTCATGTTTTAAAGAACAGAAAACCCTTCGAAAGCTATTCTATGAAAAATGAAAATAAAGTAAAGCTACCGTTCCTCAGTTACAAAGAAAAACGATTGACTTACGCGAAGTGAATAACGTCATCGCTATCGTGCAAGCGATGTTCGATACAATTCTTTATGTAGGATAAATAGTTTCGTCTTTATATATCAATATAATAATGCCTTCAGAATGTTACTGGGGCTTCCACGTTACTGCAGTGCATCAGGAATGTTTGCCGAAGCACATACTGATGGGTTCAATACCATTCTGCGAAAAGGATGGCGTCCATGATGTGCAGAGCGCGTGGGAGTGTCAACGGCATTCTGAAGGTCATCAGTGAGAAGCCATGTTGCGCCATCATGGCGCATTGGGTACATGTGCATGTGCATGTACTCGGTGCGTCAGGTGAGTGCAATAGATACATGAATTGATAAAATATATTGTATTACCCGCATTTTTCTACTTACTAACATAATTTATAAGTGTGTATTACTAACATCATATGGATCAAGGTATGAAGTAAAGTATTTTTATATATATATATATATATATCGCCTAGCAGAGGTATAAAATATTAGGTCATCCCACTTCCAGTGTCATATTTTTTATTTCCAATATTTATGTATTGCGCAATGGTATACAATAGTTAATACATGTGTTGTCTTGTAAAATCATGTTAGTTTAATTTGGTGTGTTGTATTGTCAAGACGTGCATTGATTTAAAATGGAAGATTTTAAAAAATCTATTAATGTAGTGGAGCAACGTATATTTCTAAAGTTTTGTGCTTTACTCAACTACTCTGGAGGAGTTGCGCACGACTTACTGGTAAAGTGTATTGGTCGTAACGCCTTAAATAAAAGAACCGTACAGCGATGGCTTGAAATGTACAAACAAGGAAGAACCACAGCTGAAGATGAGCCGCGAGCACCTCGATCATTATCATCGACTAGATTAGAAGCAAGGGACAAAATCAAGGAAGCACTTCGTCAGTCACGTAAGGTCAGTGTCAGTGATCTCTCCACTCAACTTAACATTCCTCATTCCACTATACATAGAGTACTCACGGAGGATTTATGTCTGGTCAATAAAAGTGCAGTGTGGGTGCCCCACACTCTGAACACGGATCAGAAGGAGTTTCGTTATGAAACTGCGCGTAGCCATTTATCGTGGTATCGCCGTAAGAAAAATATACTTAATAGATCCATATGCCTTGATGAAACTTGGGTCGAATTTTATACTCCTCGTCAAAGACATCAGTCACGATGTTGGGTCGAACCGGGCACTTCAGCTGAACATTTACCACGTGCAGAGCTACATGAACGAAAAATACTACTAATAGTACCTATGGATGTCAGAGGCATTGCTTTTTGGAGAACTTATGATGAAAATACAACTATGACTGGAGAGCGATATAAGTCATTTTTAGAAGAAAATATTCCTATTTGGGCAGACGAACATCATATAACGAGTCTTATAATTTCACATGATAACGCCAGACCGCACAAATAAAAAATAGTTCAGAATTTAATTGAAGATAAAGGATGCATTGAAATTATTCAGCCGCCATAGTCCCCGGATATGAATCCTTGTGATTTCAATTGTTTTGGCCATGTGAAGAGGAAATTGTCGGGTACTCGATACAATAGCAAAAAGGAGTTAGATATTAAACTAAAGAGCATTATTGATGAATTAAATGAAAGTGGTACTTTAAATGGTGTTCAAGATTTGCCAGCAGTCTGGGAGCGAGTGATTAATAGTGGTGGAGATTATTGATTAGTGGCACAAGTTTATATAGTATAGTAGTAAGTTTTTGTAAAATAATAATAATAAAAAATATGACACTGGAAGTGGGATGACCTAATAAATTGAATTCCAGAAAATGTAGCCCACTTTCATACTCGAAATAAATCGAAAATATTAAAAATTGATTTTCATATTTCTTCAGCAACTATTATTTCAAAACAACTCTTTAAATCAAGAACAAAACTCCAACTAAACATGCACACAGCCTATTCAATATACTTTAAACAACGCCCTATGTAGACCCAATAACTTCCCGAAACCACTTTGTCTCCCCCACAATTTAAAAGTTAGGAAGAAACAGATGACGCTAGGACACAGTCCGCATACAAAAAGGCCATAACAAGACGTAAAAAATAAAATAATGCATATTTGTTGGCGTAAATACAGTTAGATGTGCGTTGGGGAGTCGAGGAGGCTCAAACTCGTTCAATTCGTGTATCGCGAGACTATCAGTAACACATCCTGTAGGAAACACGTGACGGGAATAGGGACTGAGACTAGGAGAAGCTTCTAGGATAGCGGGGAATGGGTGGCGGCACAGAATAGATAATGAAGGTGGGCCTACCGAAGTAGGCTTGAAGTAGTTTTGTAAGGTAAATTGACCAAGAAACGGGACAATTTGGTGAATGTGAATAACCGAATATCTTAGTTACTAAAATGTTGCGTAAAATAAATCATCATAACACTTTTTTTTTCTAAGTAATAACAGCCGCACGGGTCGATCGATCAGGTTAAGCTACACCTGCCGCGGTTGGTCCATGGATGGGTGACCATCATTACATATCAAGATCCCTCCTTGCTTCGGAGAGCTCGTTAAATCGTTGGTCCTGGCTGTCATTCGTGGATCTTTGGCAGTCGTTACGGTCGTCAGAAGTCTGAAAGTCTTACAAGAAGTATCGTATTACCCAGTAACTAGGTTGTCGAGGTCAGATAGGCGGTCACTTCATATCAAATACTGGTATTCAGCTGCATCCAGTGAGACTGGAAGCCGACCCCAGCATAGTTGGGAAAGGCCTAGGCAGATGATGACTCATATCCTGTTTTTCTTTTTTTTTTCATTTAATTTCCTATCAAATTTCAATTTATTTTATTTTATTTTAGTGCATGTACTTACTTTTACTTACTATGTAAGATGTAGAAGTATTACCAACTCAAACTCATTTATTTCTAATCAACATTTTAGAGGCACTTTTGACTTGTCACGGAGTCGGTCTGTCAGGAAGTTATATCCATTTGCCGGTTCTAAAGCGTACGTAGGTACCCAGACCCACGCTTTAGAACGGGCAAATGGCTTCAACTTCAGTACAACTTCAACAACTTCAAAACAACTTCAACAAAGTACACATATGGAAAAGAACGTCATAGGCAACCTTTTTTATCAAAATATCCTACCTACTTAGTTTTAAAACCAGTAAGTTGTTCTAACATACTTAGTTTTATGTAGTTTATGTTTAATACAACATCTACAGGAACACGCACTGACAACATCAATCCATCAGTATACAAACTTACAAGAAAACGTCGTACGTGAGACCATTCTACAAAAAAATCAGTATTGATGTCCACCGATTTCGAGGCCCGGCTTAAGATTCACAGGAATAAGACGCGACGGAGGAGATGCGTCGCGCATAATGTCCTATTTTGTTTTGTATACAAAGTTATTGTGTTACCGATATTTTCCGTCAAAAAGATTTCTCGAAACACGTTGTGCGAACACATACGGAATATTTATATCTATCGCCTAGAGATTGAAAGATAACACAAACTGCATAACTCTATTTATCAATGGAGTTTTTGTTCTTTTTTCGTTCCAGACAAAAGGTAGTGTGTTTTACCAATGATGATCGCAAAACACACTCTTTGCAATCTTTAGCGTGAATTGATAAGATCAATATCATTCCCTTGAATTGCAATTGAAATACTAATATAAAGCCTTATTTTGTTTTTAAATAATAATCATATTATACAACGTGCAACGTTAAATGCGCAAAACCTGAAAATAGTTTGATCAGAATAACGAGCAGAATTAATTGAACCACTTTTTAATATAGGTCACATTTTTCAAAAAATCTTCATTAAAAACGTTGCCGTGTCTATTTATTAATAGGTCAAGCAAGCCAATGTCAGTGCGGCGCAGCGGCCCGGTGACGAATCCTCCCTCCATAAAGCGTCGTCGCAGACGCAAGAAACGATCAGAATGGCCAGTAAAAACTAAAACAGCACATAAAACATTTACAATTTTTTTAATGACTTATTTTGTCTCTGAAATAGGTCAATTGAATTAAATAGCAGTTGGGGTGTCTGAGGTTTGGCGCATTTAACGTTACACGTTGTATTACGTCCGAAGAGTCACTCGGTCTTGCTTAACTAACGAACAACTATAAAAAGAAACGAACTGAAGCTTCATAATCAGCCTATAACGTTCCCACTGCTGGGACACAGGCCTCCTCTCTGTGCGAGGGAGCGGGCCATAATCCAAATCGCGCGCTCCCCGCACCCGCCGCGTCCGCCCCACCCGCGCCCTCTGCTGGCGACAGTCCCGCAGCGCGTAGCGTTAGGCCGCAGTGGAACTTCTATCGAGCCGACTATGAGTTGTTATACTATATGCTGACTACCACCGATTGGAGTATGATTTACGACATGCATGATTTAGAGGATATGTTGGATATTTTTTATGATAAACTGAGTGATATTTTAGATAGATGTGTACCTCGGAAAAAATGTAAACGTGAAAATTCTCGATACGTTTATCCTGAATGGTACACCGCAGATATTATAAGAGATATAAAGAATAAAGCTAGATTGCATAAAACTTTCAAAAAAACAAAATTGGATAAGGATTATTCTGAATTTTCAAAGTACAGAGGTCGTATTAAAAAATCAATAGAAATCGCACACAAAGAACACAAGTTAAAAATACAAAATCAATTTTCAAAAGATCCAAAATCATTCTGGCAGTATATTAGGTCCAAACGAAGTAGGTTAAACAGGCAAATTATAATAAAGGATGGACAACATCTTTCGGATGAGGAGTGTGCTCGACAATTTGCGTCATTTTTTGAGTCGGTTTATAATAAAGAGAGGCCGCGGCTGGAGGCGCGGGCGGCGGCGACGGATGCGGAAGCGAACAGTGCACGAGTGCACATCGAGACCCTCAGTCTTCAAGACGTAAGGGAAGCGCTCATAAAGCTTAAGCCAAAGCGCTCATCTGGCCCCGATGGCATTCCAGCTTTTCTGTTCCGAGACTGTGGCAGGGTGCTGGCTGAGCCCCTGCATCATATCTTTAATACTTGTTTAAATCAAGCAACGTTTCCGCCTAGGTGGAAAATCACGCGAGTGATTCCGGTTCCCAAGGGTAAGTCATGTCCGGATGTAAGTGGCTACAGACCGGTGGCAGTGTTGTCGACACCTGCAAAAGTGTTCGAGTCTGCCATCCAACGCTGCGTGCAGGCTCAAGTGAGCGCACAGCTATCGGACGCGCAGCATGGGTTCCGGCCGGCGCGCAGTACTGCAACTAATCTGCTTAACTTCATGGCGAGGGTGGTGCCGGCCGTCGATGCTGGTGTGCAGGTAGATGCGGCATATTTTGATTTTAAAAAGGCCTTTGATACCGTCGACAATGATGTACTGCTAATGAAGCTGGCAAAAATTGGCTGCACTCCGCACCTACTACAGTTCTTCGCCAGCTACTTGAAAGACCGTCAGCAGTACGTTGACTACAACGGGTTTGAATCCGAGCCATACTACACCAGGTCAGGTGTGAGCCAGGGCAGCAATTTGGGTCCTCTTGAATTTATTTTAATGATAAATGACTTACCAGATGTAGTCAAACATAGTTTATGTTTATTGTTTGCAGATGACCTCAAATTGCTGCTCGAGGTCAAGGGTGAGTCGGACTGTGATAGATTGCAGGAGGACATAGATAGAGTGGTAGAGTGGAGCCATAAAAATAAACTCTTTTTCAACACAGCGAAATGCTCAGTGATGACATTTACGCGCGCGAAGACTGCCTTAGCCTACGAATACAAAGTGGAGGAAGCGCCGATGCAGCGAGTGTCTCAGGTACGAGATCTAGGAGTACTGCTTACCCCAGATCTAACTTTCCGGGATCATATAGTTAAGATTTGCAAGAAGGCGTACAGAAACCTGGGTTTCGTGCTGAGACAGTCGCAGGGATTCACAAACGTTACCACGCTCAGGGTGCTGTATGACGCTTTGGTACGGAGTCACTTGGAACACAGTGCGGTGATTTGGGCTCCTCATGAAGCGAAATACAATGTCATGCTGGAACGAGTACAGAATAAATTTACAAGACACTTGTATTTTAAACTTTATGGGGTTTACCCATTTTACCCACTGATGTATCCTACGCTGTTTGTACTGGGTATGGTGGGGTACAACGAACTCAGAGTGCGCCGGGAATTTACACTTGCGGCGTATGCGCTAAAGCTCCTGCGTGGGGTAGCTCATAACCCGGGTGTGCTGCGTCACTTAAAGCTGTGCGTGCCAGATCGGTACGTGTGGAGGCGACGGCGACCGCCACTGCTGGCCGTGCCTGCTGCCAAAACCAACTTGCTGTCAAAAACACCCCTCATCCGTACAATATGTGTACTAAATGAAGTCCATGAGAAGATTGACATATTTTCGTGCAATTTGAGTGAATTCGCAAGAGTTTTGTTAAATTTTGCTAGTTATATTTAAATATTAATATTCTGTGTTAAGTCTGATTTTATATTTTTTATAGGTTAAGATTTTATAGTATTAAAAAAAAATTGTATTTTTAAAGTTTAGATTTTTATGTATTATGTAAAGTGCTTTGTATTTTTTTTTTTGTGTTTATATTTTTAAGTATTAGCCGTAAGTTGAATTTTCTATTTTATTTGGTAGGTATGTGTTTGCAAACCACTATTGTATTGGGGCCATCCTGTAAAGATAGTGTGTGTAAGTTTCATAATAAATAAATAAATAAATAAATAAATAATCCACCACGCGGGCCCTGTGCGGGTTGGTAGATGTCACATGTCTTTTTCAAATATTTTGGTTCAAGGACATGCCGGTTTCCTCACGATGTTTTCCTTGTTTTAAATAGCGGCAGCGAATTCCTACTGTTTAACTAATAAAACTGTAAAAATAACAATAAAAAATTTTATATAAAAAAAAACAACCGACTTCCAAAAAAACACTACAAAGTGAAAAATAATTTTAATTTTGGAAGTCGGTGTCGTTGGTTCTGCATTTTGGTTTTTTGACACCGACTTCCGAAATTAAAATTATTTTTCACTTTGTAGTGTTTTTTTGGAAGTCGGTTGTTTTTTTTTATATAAAATTTTTTATTTTTCACTTTTTAGTTATATCTACCCCAATTAAATTCATATAAACACTACTTGCTATGTAAATATCAGTGAAAGGAAGCTGCATCTGCGTTTATAGGATACAGACGTGATGTTATGTTGTGCGATTGCGTAAACAATGCATACATATGCGATAGCAGCAACCGCGGTTGTTTTACTGGTATTAATTATTATTGTAATAAAAAAATTATAACCTTTGTAGTGAGTACAGGCGTGATATTATGTTGTGTGATGGTGTAAATAATGCTTAGATATGCTATAGCAACAATCGCGGTTAATCTGCTGTTATTTATTGAAGAGTTCCCCCGATTTCTACAAGATCCCATCATCAGATATTGAAATGGTGGCAATGGGACCACACGGGAAGCACCAGCTTTCAAATAAAAAAAGAATCATGAAAATCGGTTCACCCAGTCGGTTATTATGAGGTAACAAACATAAAAAAAAAAAAAAAAAAAAAAAAAAAAAACCAGTCGAATTGATAACCTCCTCCTTTTTTGAAGTCGGTTAAAAACTAAAGCATAAATTGTTTACAGCCTAGATCATCGTTATAATTCGCACACCATTTAAATTAACGCTGATCATTAAGCATTAACAATTGATTACCCTCCCTATTACGATCGATACCATAAATAAACCTCACCGTACGTTGTGTAAGGCAAAATTACGCGCATAATACAAATGAAAAGCGCAACCGTGCACACGTATCCACCATGTCTTACCCAGATTATTTATTGCCGTTTTATCTTACGGCGACCGTTTGCGATAAAATAAAAGAAATGTCAGTCCCTCGTGATCGCGATTATCACGAGACGATCACTGAATCGCCCTGAGTAACAGATTCGAGCCGCAACATGTGTGCAATCAATGAATGCAATTACCATTGCCCGCGCATCTAGGAATGGATTCAGAAAGTGGATACTGAAACCGCAATGGATGGTTATAAATTCGAATGTATCGCTAAGAAGAATGCGGTAAAACAAAATACACATTGAAAAGACTTTAAAAAGCTTACTTTATAACGTGGTAGTATTGGTAGTCAGTCATTGACTGGGAAGAAAGACTTGCTCGTATGGCGTGCCCTTCATGTTCTCTGGGCGGACAGCCGGGATCATTGTGTAAGGGAATGTCCTTTAATTAGCACATGTAGAGCAAGATTATCGGCCGACAACGTCACCGAGTGGGCGACAACTGAATAATGACATGGCTATTTATATCGAGATAATTATTGTTAAAATTAAACAGTCGTTTGTTTAATGTTGGGGCTTGAATTAGCGAAATAAACTGTTATTGCAGGGCGGTCGCAAAATAAATGGGTATTCCAGGATTCATTACGGTTGTTTTGAGTACTCGAGAAGCTATGCATAAAATAATGATGTAATACTAATTCGTTTTATTGCTCATGGGACTCAATTCAACTCAACTCTCATTTATAATATTAGTATGGATGAAATCAGTGATCAAGGTCTTAGATACCTACCTAAGATCTTGATAACGCCTAAATCACCGAACGGATTTCGATAAAATTTGGCAAGGAGATAGATGATATCCTGGGAAAGGACATAGGCTACTTTTTATCCCGGTAGCACGTTCCCGTAGGATTATTTCCGACATCCACGCGGGCGAAGCTGCAGGCAGAAGCTAGTTGTTCATAAAACAGTGTCATTTATTTATTTATTTATTTTATCTTAAATAGAACAGCCGAAGACATTTACACTATTTAAACATATAATTTATATAATACAGTCATGCATTCTTCTCAAAAAAAGTCAAACATTCTGACAGTATCATCTTCCATTCGTTCGCAAACACAAATCAAGATCTGTGTTTGAGTTCAGGAGAGTGTTAATAACGGTTAATGTCCGAGGAATATGTGCCTTGGAGTGTGCAACAATACGGCAAGTTGGAATAGCCAATAAGCGGTGTTTTTTGCCACGACAGTAATTGTCTGGGACAAACCGATTGTAGATTTAATTATGCAGATCAGAAATATCAATAATCACCCTAAGAATTTTAAATATTACAGTCATCTGATCGCGGGGAAATATCGACTAACTACATCAAACATTTTCGTCGCTACGGGATTTCATTACACTGAATGACTTCTAACATCGGCAAGCATTTTGCACCGCACAGATCAATTTGGGACATTCAAAACATTCTATGAACGCTTTTACAGGCAGTCATTTGTTTCATTTTTTTTAAACCCTTTTACAACCCAGAACAAATAGTTCTGGCCAGGTGCCGTATTATGATGATTTAATGTCATCATGATTCCAGTGTAAGAGATAGACGGAGCTATACATGACCGATAGCACCATCCCTTTTTCGCACTGTAATCGTGATGGCATTAATACCAGAACCACTGGCCTTATTACATGCGAATTCACAAAAAACATTCAAGATAACAACGACCATCAGCCATTAGGCAACATAAAGGACGTCCTTGCCAACATTATATTGCTAACTGTTCTTTCCAACTTTCGGAGCCAAATGACCAGTGACGAGGAGCCAAGTAAAGCTAAACAGGCACCTGCCATCGGAAGCCAGCCAACTCCTGATAGGCTATCAGTCTGCGCCAACTTTTAAATTAGACTACCCTATATTTGCTTATTTGTTTAAAAAAAAGGTTACTTTTTATTTTGCTGCCGACAGTATACGTTAGTTAAAAGAGGCTTCTGTTCGTTTTAAGTTTTACTAGTATCATATGGAAGCCACTCCACAACTCCTATTTCATAGTTACTTATCTCACCGACATGCACTGGGCATACATGGTGGATTATGGCCCACTCTCTTTCACAGAGAGGAGTCCTGTGTATCAGCTGTGTGGCAGATAATGCTACACGGAGAGAAAAATCTTAGAAAAATGACTGTGCCGTCTCATAATCTGAGTGCATTTGAGTGGTAATGGAAAAATTACCATGCTAGCACAGTAAAACTTCTTGTGCTGTACAGTAAAATTTATTGGACAAATAGTGAATTTTTCCCAATCTCACTCAGAAAATGTCCTGTAGATGTCACTTGCACTCACTTTACAGTGACGAGCACAGTAATTTTTCTAAAATTTTTCTCTCCGTGTACTCACCAACTATTAATTAAAGAAATATCGTTCTCTCTTCTTCAGGAATTTCTTCTACCGCAATGTTATAATTTGACCAATGATGTGTCTCCGTTCACACATAAGCATTTACACACGACAGTGACCGTTTATGAATAATTTATGGTCACTCATTCATTCTCGTCATTAATATAACAGCTTCAATGTTAGACAATATTGTGTATGTCCTTTCATTCCTGACATCTCATGTCGGTCTAGACTGATTTTACACATAATTATATGTGGCTTCACCAGACTTATCAATATGATAATGGATCACAATCGAGTCGATACAAATTAATTGCTTGGAGATAAATCGATTATTGATATGTCGCATGTATCGATTATTGATATGTCGCATGACTAATGATTTGTTATCAACGCGCTTATTAAAATCGTATTCATCATATTCTACCATCAATCCTACCTATTAATACGAGTATCCTAGTGCATGTATAACAGTTCTATGTTAGTGCAGTACGAGTGCATCACTAGTACAAGTAAAGTGCAATTCTAGTGCAACTCAGGACATTACAAGTATGTTTATAGGTCAATGCCAACCGCAGTGCAAACTCCGTATAGTTTTAGTTCACACTACGTTGAAGTTCAGTGCAATGAAAGTAGTTTTAGTACGACATTCGTGAGGACAGGTACGTTAGAAAGACCATGAAATTATCTTTGACATTTTTTACATGAACTTGACATTGTGCACTATAATTTTCGTAGAATAATTCAGTTAGGTCAATGCTAGTACAGTTTTCGTACATCATAATTTCGCTAGGAAGAAAAATTTTTATTAAAGTATTGAGTTACTATTGCTACAGAAACAGAGTTCGAACGATGGTCTTACACATTGTTAATTAGACGATAACGCACAGTAATATTCACGGAGTTGGATTATTTTTAACGTCGACAGATAGTCTCTGCCAAAACTAATAACTATGCTCCAACTGTAGATCATAAAAAAAACATAATGATGTTTTATTTGGACCAAAAACCAACATAAATTACGTTCTTAGATACCTTTCCACTTGCTCAAGCGAAGTAAAACCATAAAAACTAAAAATTCATGAGAGCACGTTTAAAAAATCACGTTTATGAAATATTAAATCTAGTTATATCTGCCAAGGGAATCTCTACGGGTTTACGTCTACCGAGAAAGATAGGCAGGTGCGCCCAACCCACGGGTGCCGAGTCTCCGAGCATAGACAATTATCATTCCGTGTGCTTGCGAAACATGCTTCGTCACTATCATGCTGCCCATCATCACGACTTCACTATTTACATATAATGACTATTCAACAATAAACAAAGAAATGTGCAACGCCCCTGCTTGTGATGTTATGACATAATTTAAGTTTTTTTTTTTTTTTGTGGTGGGACAAGGATGTCACGTCTAACTAATCTAAAGTCGCATGTTTAAATGTTACTAGATCAGATCAGTGTACCAACAGTTGGCAGGTACTCAATAATCATATTCTTAGTAGGCATGATACTTCGATGTAAGGTAATTTTATTGATAATAATGACATATATTTCTACGTTACAGAAAACGATAACGATGAAGATGGCTTTTTTTCTGGGAACCATACTGAATTAGAAGCGTCCCTGGTAAAAAATACGGGCCGGAAATACGCCGAAAACAGGCCAAGGTAGTGAACAAAACGTCGAAAATACGCCGACACACGCCGACACGCCGAAAACAGGCCGAAAAAACGCCGACACACTCCAAAAACACGCCGAAATGAGGCCGAAATCACACCGAAAATCATTTTTACCCAGGGTGCGAACGGTGTTCGGAAGCTGCAGTTTTGCAAGTTCTTGTTTAACATAGTAACATAATAAACTGCCTCATTGGTCTAGTGGTCCCAAGCGCTACTGCTGTCGGGGTTCGTATCTCGGGTCGGGCAAAGTGTTATTGGGTTTGTCTGTCTGGAATTCCTCAGTGGCAGCCTAGAGTCGTAATATGGAAGGAGTGATGGGGCTATGGAGAAATTTCTTGAGGATGCGTAAGCGTGCGTGATCCATCGCCGCCCGTTCGATGTCCACCGCGCACAGGATGGATGGAAACCAGCACATATGAAGTTTTTTTTTTTGCTCCGCTGGTGTAATTGCTGAATGGCGTTCTAGTGTGAGGATAAATAAATAAATAAATAATAAATAAATAAATAAATAAAATAAGAGTCTGTATTTGTGCCAGATTTATACAAGTAGCAATAGGTTCGCCCGCTACTACGTGGCACTACCTACTATGTGGGGGTACCTACCCCACTACTTAAACCTTCGGAGAACACAGACATGATGTTATGTCATGTAAAATAATAAACTTCATTGTATCGTAAAACTGCTTGGGCGTCTGGCCCTTTCCTCTTTTGCGGGCCAAATAAAACATTGCAACAACGGTGGCTGCAATCAACAAAATAATTACTTGTCACGTTCCCTAACATAAAATACTGTCCTTTTCAAGTAACAAGGGAAACCAGTGTCCAAATCGAGGGGATCGCGTTACGTCCGCAACGCGTAGCGTCCGTTTATGGTCCTCTTGTATTCTTGAATGTGAATTTTTCTCGGATCAGTCGCATTACAGCCGATCTGCCTAAAAGTATTCTCAACGCCAGAAGAACTTGTTATTAGAAAAATAACACTCAGACTACTGGTACTAGCTACTACTGGTAGTGAGGAGACTTATCAGGAGATACTTTTTGTCACCAACACACGCCGCACATTTTTATAGGTGTCTGTATGTATGTTTATCCACGTATTTCTCCGAAACCATTAATCGGATTGTGAACAAAACTATTGTCTTGGGATCTGTATTTTAGTTTTTATACCACCGACTTCCGAAATTAAGGTTATTTCATAATTTTGAGTTAATTTCTTTTTGGAGTCGATTTTATGTTTCTTTTTTTTTGTAATTATTAGTGTTAAAGTCTGCTCGCCTAGTACCATGCTTCACAAAATGTTAATTTGATCTGTGATTTTTTCAAATCACAAGCACTTTTGACGTTTAGTGTACTTTTTGGTAGAACGGCTGTAACGCGTCTGATCCGAGAAAAAATCACTTTCAAGAATACAACATGGCCATAATCGGACGCTACGCGTGGCAGACGTAACGCGACTCCGTCCCCAAATCACGCCCAAACCAATCAATTTGACCGCAAAACTTAGTGAGTTAGTTCTCAGGCCGACTACCTAAATGTTATCGCGACGCCTTCCATTTAAGTTACCTACCTTACAAAAATCTTTAACGCTCAACATGTTACCCAGTTTATGAGCAAGTGGCTGGACCCAAGTGACAGTACGCCTAAATGAACGGACGTGAAATATTGGTGGCACAAAGAAGGTAGGTGTAGAAGGACGACTCTGATACTCTCACACAAATTCGGAAGCAATTACAGTAAAGGCAAACCAGACCAAAGAGGCATTTATATCCTTTTTTTTTTATCTTTATTCATTTAAAGGATTCTCTATCGGATCTGTAAGTGTTACAATGCAGGGAGACCAAATAGATCGCCTCGTCAGGTGACAAAAGTGTCTTCTGATTGAGAGTGAGGATGCCGCACCTCACGCAATTAAATACTTTACAAAAACAACGAATTTGCTTCGTCTGCACATCCTTCAGAATGGGGGATTCATCTCATTCATTCAGCTTACATCTGTTAACTGAAGCGGTGTTGACTTGTGACTTGAGTGTTTAGATGCTTTAGCGGCATTAGCCCGTTTTCAAAATACAACAACACGCTTTTATTCATTAAAGTGTAAAAGTAAAATTAAGTGTTGGCTAGAGTCAGTGAAAACGGGCAATTCTTTTGGTTTCATCCGCTATTGAAGTGTGTTAGCGCGTAAGATAAGCTTTTGTATTTATTTCTGTAGTGTTGTTCGTTAGTTAAGCAAGACCGAGTGGCTCTTCGGACGTAACTTAAAGAAATAAATTAACTTTGACCCCACAATGGCCGTGTAAACATGTGTGTTTATGTTTGACACACTGAAATTTACGACTTCACTGTGGAAACTCTAGCTACTTTGTCTTTTAGTTAATGCTTCACATATTTGTCAAAAACATAAAGGTGCTTTACTGAAAACATATTCGTTTAACTAGTAGTCTTGCACTTTGAGCCTACGATTCATAGCCCATAGTCGTACAGCCAAGTATTTCACACTTACCCTTCGTTCAAAGCTTAGTTAGTCAAAAGAACTTGTTTCCAAAGACAACAAAAAGAACTTAATATCAAATTAAAAACAAATGCTGATACCATCAAATAAGAAAAAGTAAATAATTAAATACAGTCGCCGGAATCCGAGCTCTCCCCTAACCGCCTAATTATCATCTTAATTTCTCATAATGAGGTAGACGTAGCTACCGTGCTTCCCAGAATGCCATCACATAGAAACGTTGTTTATATTCGTACATAGGTAGTGCCGCCCCAAACATTCCACAACATATAAATTATGACCAATAACGAGTCATAACTTCTATACCGTCTCAGTAGCCATTAATGAAGAAAAATTGGTAATACAAATCAATATTCAAACATTCGCTAAGCACAACTATAAAGGAAACTACATAAACTTTAAAATTTATATTCACTTAATCCATCCGTCCAAATATTACATGTTAGAACTCGAGGCCATTCCTATTCACAATCGATTAGTGGACGATCGTTTATTAATGCCGACTGGTGGAATACCATTTCGGTATATTGAGATTCGAGCTATAAACTATATTCTCGTTTGAATATAAATAAAATTTAAGCAAATATTTTAGAAACCTAATTCGGATTAACAATTTTATATTCTAAATGTTGATACTGCGGCAGCTAAGCATCGCCATCGCATTCAAAATGTATTGCTTTGAATGTATGAGCATCAAATATTATGTCGCTTATGATAAGTATAATATTTATTTCAATAAAGCGTTCCTACTATGTTGTAATATTGAATATAAAAAAAAGTATGTTGCGATGTTCAATATAATGAACGTCGAATAGACTCCCCATTTTTTCCAAGTTGTATTTTATCTTTTATCCTTTTAGTTAATTAACTACAAAAATGTAACATCGTGCTTCATGTCTAATACTTGTTAAGTTTTTCTGACAAAAATAAAAAAGTCGGTTACTGGTTAATAACGGCTCGAGGAGAAATTACTCTTAAGCACACGAACCTTTCGTCATAACACGGTACAAATTACGTCAAATCATGTAGATATTATTTTTTATGCCGAACGAGAGCACCATGTGGTAAATTAGGGTCCCTAATATGAAGAACAAAATAAACAACATAATGACTATACACAGTTTCTTGGGGATAGAAAAAAAACTAACAACTTCCCGAAGTTGATGTCGCGCGCTTCACAAATTATCGACCCCCGAAACTAGTTTACTTTAGGATTGTTTTTTGTTGGATCAACAAAATAAAAACATGCTATAAAGAACGATGAATTAGCGATCAATTTTATTACATATAGACGTTTCTGTAATTTTATAACGAACTTTTAAAAGTCGTAAAACAAACGTAATATAAGCAATTGCCAATTAATTATTTTTTCATAAAATTTTAAATATCTGCAGTTGATTCTTAAGTTATGACAGCTATCGAAGACTGGTTCTTGGCCTTGATTATTCTGGTACTTAAGGGTATTTCGCATGCATTTTCCCACAGGATCTTTAGTCGAATAAATCTGGGCAATTTGAATTCCAATAGGGTATTAGTGAACCTAAAGACAAAAAGGTATGTGATCCCCGAATTGCTTTCCGTGTATGGTTTCACAGGAATCTGCATGGTATTCCTTACAGCTGCCGAATTGGTTATATTTAACATGGAAGAAAAAAATAAATAAGTAGCCAACTATCATTGCATAATAAAATCCATGAGAAGTGATAAAGCCTACAAAGTACAAAAGTAATGATTAATCACCGAGCAATAAGGTGCTAATCAAACAGGTTTTTGGCACTGAAACGAATACATTCGCAATACGTATTCCTTTAGTTCTACATCCGATGAAAGATAAGGTCTTGTTCACACACTCGCGGCTAATTTGACAACGGAAGATGATGATGGGTTTATAAGAAAATAATTGTGTAGTATAGATAAATGCTGCAATCTTTTGTACGGTAAAACGAATACATAAGAGAAAAATGCTACTTTTTTTTAGAAAAAATACGTATAACTTCATTAAACCTGAATTAAGAAATTAGAAAGCTTTTTATCTTAACTGATCTCGAAACCTTTATAGCATCAACTAAAACTATCAAGCATGATCGATATTTTGAGTAAAGTGGTCTTACTAAACATTTATCAGGAGAAAGCAATTTACTAGATTGAGTTACGAGTATTACCGTCCCTAACGGCCTATTAGGATATTTAGCTAAAACATGTTAAAGATCATGGAATTCAATCAACCAATTAAACCATTACTTGCGCAAAAAGTACTAAAAATGCCTATTTTACATAAAAATACATAGCCTCACGCCTTGTTACGTCAAAGGGTTAGGCAGGGGTGTAAAGAAAAAAACTGGACCTAATTCAATTTTCTACTGGAAACAAGTCTGAATATCTCCAAACTTCTACATAATTTTCACGTAGTATTTATACTAAATGGTCTCCAATAATTACTTTGATTTTTTTAATAAATAAAGTAAAAGTACTATATATTTTATTTCACTGCTCCGGCGATGCGCGCTCGCCCTGGCTGGAGGCCTTAATTTATTGAGGCATCTACATGCAAGCCCGGTTAATCAGACGACAACCTCATAGGTTGAGCTGCGAGATGCCATTTATGCAAAAACAAAAAAAAAAAAAAAGATGCGCGTTCAGTACCGAAATTTAAGAGGGCTCTTAAGTCCCATGTAATAGGGGACTCCGGGCTGCTACTGAGAAATTCTAGATAGTAAAAGCCAATAATACTTTGCACGACCTGGGAATGGAACCCAGGACTTCATGGTCAGTAGTGCGACAAATAGACCAATGAAGCAGTAATAGAAATCAAAGCATACAAATAATAAGACGAATCAATATCAATCGGTGGTACGCACGGCTACACATCAAGCTATACATAACCAGTATAAGCTGACTTCTGATTGTACGAAAAACCTATACAATGCGAGGTCAGCTAAAACTAGAACCGGAACTGGAACTGGTCGCCGTGTGTGCCATCAACATAACCGTCCTTTCTTTACAGAGTAGCCAAGGTCACGCACCGACAGCAAAGAAATCATAACGATTAAAAATCATTAATCAAGATAACTAGCCAATGTTGAAAGAAAAAAAAAAATCAACTTAACCGTACCGCAAAAGCATGAGCCAATCAAAATAAAATGATTAATCTCTTGATTAATTTAAATCTTGTTTTATTAAGCTTAATAAACATCTTATTTGGTGATAGCTCGTAACGTGTGATAGCGTGTAACGTTGGTAATATCCGGGGTGTGATAGAAGCAGAGACGTGCAAATCCTCACCTCATACTCAACAAGAATGCTTGTGACCACTAGACTGATTGCCACAAAAGCCGATTGCCGGTTGCCGATTAGACCGAGGCCAGCGTCAACAGGCAAGTACGTAAGTCCCAAAAAGGACCTAAAGAAAGCAGCAGAGGAGGAAAGGGGCGGAATGCCCGAAATATCGGCAAAAGCCTTGAATAATCAAATAAGGTCCAAGACGCCATGGCGACAGTGCAGAGGTTGCGCAAAGTATCTAAGGGCTTAAGTGGGCTCGACAAACGTGCCCTCAAAATGGCGTTTTCTGCAATAGCGTAGGCCGCAGAGGCGCTCATAAAGTAGACGTCTTCCGCAGAAACAACCTGGCTTCAGGAGGAGAATGACCGCCTTACTTTGCAAGTGGCACAACAACAGAAGGAGCCTGAGGGCATTCGAGCCCATCTTGCGAGACTGGAGCAGGAGCGACGGGGAGAGCCGCGCGGAGAAGAGAGGCAGCTTACACCGACACTGGATAATATTGCCCGCCTGGAAGAAGACATTGTGGGCATAAATGCCAAATTCTCCGCCTTGGAGGACAAAAGTTTCAAATTCAAAGCCGACAGACAGAACAAAACCAAACTCAAAGTCGATTACGTTGTAAAAGCCGAAGTCGTGCGTGAATGATGACAAACGCATTGACGAGGATTATGCAACCCTACGCGGTTTGAATGATTGCTCGGATTATGTTGTTTTAAATTATTTGCTGGAAGGGACTGCGTAATTTTTTCGCCAGTCTCCGCTCACCATTGCAATTCGTACAGCAACGTGATTTTTAGATAGGTTTTATGATGTTCTAATAATAATTATAGTCCTCCAGATTGAAATTTAACCATGGCGGCCAATCTCAGCGGAGACTAGCCATCGGCGCGGGAGATATTATAGTGCGCAAGGGAGTGCGCAGACACAGCGGCACTCTCTCTTCCCTCACTCTCATAGTCTGATGGGACGGTAATGCGACAGGAGAAGCAGGACCAACGACTTAACGTGATATTCTACGTTCTTAGCGTATCCTATAAAGGAATTCTAAATATTAAACAAGTCATCATCATCTGCCAATCTCGATCTGAATGGCGTGCAATAGGAGAGACCTATGTCCAGCAGTGGACTGCACTAGGCTGATGATGATGATGAGATAACTTCATCATCTGGATCTGCCTAGCCTCTTCCCAACTTTGTTGGGGTCGGCTTCCAGTCTAACCGATGCAACTGAATACCGAATGACAGCCGGGACCAACGGCTTATCGTGCTTTCCGAGGCACGGAGGGGTCTTGGTATGTGAAGATGGTCACCCATCCACGGACCAACCGCGGCAAGCGTAGCTTAAACTGATCGATCGGCCCGTGCGATTAATGAATAATAATAATAATAAAATTGTTCATTCAACAACAAAAGTTACAGATATACATAAAACAAAAGTGGTACAACGTTATACCTTTATAGGATTCCCACAGCACATTAAGAGCTAAAAGATATATATATATTTAATTTAGTACCATAAAATAAACCCAAATAAATAGTAGGTATAACAGAACATTTAAATTTCCTCGTCAAAAAACTGTATTGTGTATTTAAAAACGGCGAATCGAATCACGAAGTCAATCTCTTGACTCTGAATATTCACAGACCGTGCAACATCAACTTTTCTACAAAAGCAGTAAGATGAATATAAAAGGATAGCAAAGAAACTAAACATGTAAAATATTCTGAAATATACAAGATCCTTAAAAGTAACCCAGACACATAAATTCTATTCACATGTCTAGACAACGCAAGTAACGCGTACTTAGCAACTCAAAAGAGATGTACCTACCTCCCTAGGAGTACCTAGTACCTACCTACACCTCTTTCGATGAAACAGACTGGAAAAAAAATGGTTGATGATTTCAGAAAGTAAATCTTTATTTGTTATATTGCTTGCCTTCTAAGTGAAATCCATACTTCATTCTCTAAATTCGAAAGTAACTCTAACTGTGCATGTTATGAAATTTGACAGACAAGTAGCCTGGGACCTGGAGAAGGGCTTAATATACGCTATTTCATCCGGATAGTTTTATTTAAAAAATCCACAGAGACGAAGTCGCGTGCACCACTGGTTCAACTATAAACTAGACAATGAAAGAAAACAACAAGCGAGAACTTGTAATCATTGTCACCATCCAGTGTGCTTCTTGGCAAAACTCTGTTGGGGTCATGCAATTCAAAGGTAAGGTCAACGAAACGTATTGATCGTTTATTGACTTCATAATGTTGATGATGATTAAGCCCTTTTACTCGTAAATACAATAGTGCGAATCAGATAATACCGAGGTGGCGGAGCGTGGGTGCAAACATTTTATTTGAATGACTAGGTTACTTTTAAAAATGTTCCGTGTCTACGGAGCCTTCGTCAGATCTCGATAGAAAACTGATTATTTTTTATTTATTTTTTCGATCTTATAAGATCACTTCGTTGTCTGTCTGTCCGTCTGTCAAGACAAGTCGAAGTCGAATGTCAAGACACTTTTTCTCAGGAACGCGTGGAGTTATCAAGTTGAAACTAATATCAAATACTCAGGACTGCAATCCCTTGAAGCAGTGAAAATATCAAACTTCTAAGTCAACCGTTCCGTTTATGCCGCATATTTTGATACTCGCAAGGGAATCAAAACCTGTAGGGTACTTCCCGTTGACCCAGAATCATGAAATTTGTCAAGAAGCAATGTAGCACAAGTAAAGGAAAAAATCCGAAAACCGTAAATTTGTACGGAATCCTCGGTACGCGAGTCCGACTCGAACTTAACCGGTGTTTTTTTTTCGTTTCTGTTAGTGTTACCTCACCTACATGATGTAATGCAAAGAATCTCATTTTTACCTAAATACTACTAAACCTGACAGTTGAATTCATTTGTTTTAATCTTGAAAGATTAAAAACCTCAGTCACAAAAATGTATATAACGATTTTGTTCCTGTTCCCAATATTGTGTGCCGCTTTCAGTAACTGTCTATGCTTGTATCAAATAGATTTGAGAGCGCGGTCGTCTCTCGGATTAGCGATGGCGTGTTATCACTTGGCTGCAGTTAGCACAAACTTTGGGAGCGCGGCCCGAGGGGGTTTCGCAAAAATCAACACCATTTTGCGGAAAAATCTGGGATGACTTGAAGTTTCTGTTCGACCGTTGTTGATGCGGGAAACTGTCGGAGTATAAGTATTTCGATAAAATTTTGACACATTTTACGCAATTCTTAATTAGGATATTCTCTATGTTAGGAAGAGAGTTCAGTAATTGAACAAATTTCTATTATCTCAGTGCCCATGAGATAATAGAAATTTGTACAGATCGTGTGAATTTAATCTCTTAGTCGCCTCTTTTAGTTCTAATAATCTAATATTCATAGTTGTGTAAAAAACAGCAATTAATTTTAAATTCACGTCAGCCTCAAACTACTTCGTTTCTTCAATTTCAATTTGAATATCTGTCTTAAATCGCCTAAGATCTACACATACATAAATAAACTTCATAAACTTCATCACTCGTCGACCAAAAACCATTTATCGTAGCTCATGTTTCGATGATTGCGGTTCATACAACTATCACTCGTATGATTTCTTTAATTACAACCACCTCGACCTTACTGGGGAACCCCAGAGCTTTGCAAATGCGAACCGATCGCGACCTGAATAACATGGACAAACGCGGCGTCTACAATTTGTACCACATTTCGTCTGGTCACGATATCGTCCAGCCTGTGTCTCATTGGGCGCTTTTATAATTTTGTACTGGACGATACGATGGCGACTCGAAGCAATTTCATAGTACTTTTTGTTTATAGAATCTCTAATATTTTTAAAATTTTCTCAGTCAGTCATTTTCGTCAATGGCATCTATGTCTTCTACCTATATTGTAGGTGATTAATCAGGGGATGAGGAACCAAAGCCCGTTGAGCACCCTCAAAAGAGTAGTTACTTACGTATTTCATTTATGTAAATAGTATGTGACCAAAAGAAACATGTCAACCATAATCTTTGGCTTTTTCTATTAGCATCAGCATCATTGATCCCCATCACAAGTGTCTCCATACCTGCTAGTAGCATATCGTGTCGTTCACGTATCGTACCTAGCAAAATTCTAAAATATTCCATTGTTTCACAATTCGACAGATACCAACCACTCACCGTTGTGCAATAGTGTCGTCCGTATAATTACTCTGACTCATTGTTAAACGCTCCAGTGACAGCTTAGTTATTTATCACCTAGTTACAGTTAAGCCCGATATGGTCGGATAGCTTTTTGATTGGTTTTGAACTGTCACCGATGTTAATGTCCTGGCTAAAAGATATGAAGCAAATCGAGGTCCGAGTAGCTAACGATGAGAATTCGTGCGATACCTTTCTCGCTAATGCTTCTTCTCTAACTATCGAAACCTTGCTTTTTACTATCATTCATCATCAAATGCCTCTGTTCGCGGCTTATGTGATGAAACGAAAGACATTGAATCTTACAAATAGCACAAACCTATTACATTATCATTAGTGTTCCACTGTGTTATTAAGCCTGTGTATTGCAATTCTATTTGTGTTTTTCGGTTTCAAAATTGCATTATCGGATATATCGCAATAGTCTCTCATGTCAATATGATTCTCTTTACACATACAGAACAAAAAACGCACGCTAGCCGCTCTAAATTTCAAAGAAAATTACTGACAACAAACTAACAACGTCAATCACTTTGGCTAATGGCGCACAAAGCGATCTTATCTGGGGAACCATAAGCTCAGTTGTCAGCGAGACGGAGCGGTCAGTAGAAAAAAAGGCTCATTGAAAAATTATGAATTTGAAGCAGTAGCGACGTGGACCGGTCTTTGGGCAAACAAATGATGCGTCCGCCCCATCGCACGGACATCCGTGGCTTCGGGCACCTTCGGGCCTCAACTGTTACGAGTCGTGCCCCTCTCCAGCACCGTTAACTAGCCCGATATTAATCACAATTTCCACTGACGCGATCCGGTCAAGTGTTTTAGATCGGCGTCATTATCTAAAACACTTGAAGCTAACTTTGGATCGCTAGCGCAAGAGATGATAGATGGGGCAACGCGAAAATTGGCCTCTGCGATAGCCAATATGTCTGTTCGAACGTAAGGAGTTATACTGACTAGCTAAGCTAATAAATAGAGAAACATTCAAGAGTAAATTCTCTTTTAAGTTCACGTATCAAATTATAACGTCCTAGATTATTTATACGATGCCGTTTGGTACAGTGTTTGAATGGAAAATTATGTCAAAAAGACTTCCTTAAGATGAGTAGAGAACATTTTTAAAAGAACAGGCACTCTGTTATGTGTTCTATCAATTCCTGTTTCATTCAATCAATATCATAACCATAACTTAAAAGAATCTATAAGCCATTGTCCCACCGTATATCCCAGCCTTTACACCTCACCAGTCGATAGCCTCATCCAAACATAGGAACAACTCGAAAATTGAATAACTGGCCAAAGATTCCCACGACATACGACCATGTTCGTATACATCATTGAAATTGAGATTAGATAGCGCACGGATGTATTGGCATCTAGTTATAGTGATTAGTTGGTGTTACAACCAAATACAAGGGTCATAATGTACAGAAAACAAAAGAGGGGGATAGATGATATGGGGGAGGGGGGGCATGATGGGGTAGCTAAGGGAAATAACAAAAATACAGCATAATCACTATGTTTATTACTTTTATTAATTTATGGCACGTTGTCATTAATCTAACTATGATTTTGTACAGTCTTTGCAAAATCAACTTATCACATTTTTTAATCATTAATTATTAATAGGAACACTATGAAAAACCATCTTGCCCCATACTATGGGGCATTATTATCTTAAAATAATGACGTTTGACCTTACACAAAATTAGATCGACGAAACGTTAAAACAGTTTTCCGTTTGTAAACAAAAGACGCGAGCACTCCCACTCCCAGTTTCTCTCCCACTGACCGTTGATCGACGGAGGCTTCCTATTGGCTTACTGCTTTTTATTCACAAACATCTAGTTTCTTGTATGTGTGCCCCGTCTTACGTCGATGCCCCATCATGCCCCCTCTTCCCCTAAACATTTTGTGTGTTAGGACTGGGAGCTTCACGACTAGGAATTTCATACAAAATGCCATAGCTACCGCTTCTATTTCCTTATGAAGATTTCTGTGGTAATATAATACCAGGCTACATGACACATAACAAACAATAAACGGGTATTACGGAACTTGTTAATAGAAGCTCTTGCATTATTGAACCGATTGTATGGAAATACATGCAACAATCGTTTTGATATTCTCAGCATCATAAAGTATATTTGCGGGAGAAACCAAAGATAATATAAGTAAGTAAGCAACCAGACCATAAATACTGGCTGCGTATGTATTTAAAATGATATTATTTTGCTTACATCTGCCGGCTTACATACGTTAAGTAATTCCGATTTTACCATACCACTGCTGGCTAGGAACATACCCTTATACCTTGTACCTATTGAAAGAAGTATAGTTATAGATGACAGAGGTATTAAATTATAACATGAATAGGGAGGAACCTCTAATAGGTATTCAAAGTTGAACAGCAGTTGCAGTCATTCGGTGAACGGTTAAATGAAAGCAGGAATGAACAGACATTCGTAACATCACATCACGTACCTAATTCAGCTGAAAGACATCCTGCCCTGGAATAGGCTAGAATTGCACGGAATAAAATATTATCATTTTAATTATCAGTTGCAGGTACAGACAATTGATGGCATAAACAAAAAAATAACAGTAATATATATTATTATTCGCAATATAAAATGCACTTTTTGCATTAACGCGCATCGAATCAAGATAATCTAAACTTATAATCTTTATTAACACAACTTGACGTCACCCTTCAGAAACGTCTGATATCAATTAATAAACAACGAATAAAAACGAGTCATCAATTATTGTTATAATTTTTTGTTTGGATCGAAAGAAAAAAATACGTCAATTTAATAAAAATCATTAGCCGCCATTGAAGTTGAGGAGTGATTGACAGTGTGGTGGGTTCAATCAGACGAATTTGTAATGCCTACTGAGCGAACACTCGAGGGAACCCTCGCCTCACGAAGGCACCTTTTTATTTTACATATACGTTTGACATCCCATACAAAGGTCGAGCGGTGTTTATAAAAAAAACAAAAGGTCCCGTGGTCCAACGCTGACGTTTTTCAATTCATGCTCCCTAACAAATTAGACAGATTTTACAGCATTGACCATTATTTTGGCTGATTCATGCAGAATTTTGAGAGCAGAGAGAGAGAGGTGTTAGAGGATTTAGAGAGCAGTGGGTGCAGAGTGGTAATGGCCCCGACTTACGAGTCGTGGGTTCGAACCCAAGCAGGCGCTTTACTTTGTGTAAATTATTTCATCATCACTGCTCTCAAAACGCTGATGGAAACCGGCATGTCCTTTTTTTTCTGGGCAGAGCGGGAGGGCGTGTCAGACTTTTACTGACTAAAACCCACCCGTGTTCCTTCAGTTGCCTGTGCCAAGGGCCACGGTACCTCTTTCGAACAACCCGCGACCCTGGCAAGCATCGGCCCCAGCGGACCCCGTCAGTTATTGCTGACAACTCTTTGAGGCGCACGTGGAACACAACGCGCCATCGACCCGGGCCTGGTCCTTACCGGACGGCGAACCGAAACCGGCATGTCCTAGAACCAAAAATTCGAAGACGTGTGACATCTACCGACCCGCGCTGGGCCCGCGTGGTAGATTTATTAGCCCACTCCCTCTCAAAGAGAAGAGGCCTGTGTCCCAGTAGTGGGAACATTATATGCTGATTTTGTGTATGCAGACTTCTATTAAGTACTCAACAAAATCTCGGATCTTTTGTTCGAGCCGCCAATGCAATAACCAGTTACTTAGAAGCTATTTTTAAATCAGACGCGTAATTGTTACACCTGGCTTCCATAAGCAATCTTGTTCGCATACACCTTGCAACTCTGTAAATAATTAGTATAGGAAAGCATTGCTAAGCGGCGCATAATACCGACATAAACACATCCAGTTTACCAGCTGAAATTATAGCTTTCCATGTAACAACACCGATATAAAAACTGATACCGTCTTCTATAAGACCGGGCGATCGACTTACCGAAAACATGCTAACTTCAATGTTCAAGATAAAAAATGAAAAATGAAAATGAAATCGTTTACTGTACAGGTATACATCAAAATTACAATGAATACATAATTTAAAAAAATAATAATAATATAAGTATTGATAACCTAAGAAACATAAACAGTAGGTAAAATACAACATTACAGTTTTTTTTTTCTCTAATCCGTAAGTAAAGAAAATGTATTACTCGTATTAATTGTTAAAATTATATAGTACAAGATACAAATGAAATGTTATTGGCAATCATACAACATTAGTTTTAGTATACCTATGCGCAACCCCTAGTATTTTTATGTAAAGAATCTATGTACTAAATTTCAAAACTGTATCATGAAAAACACAAAGTTTTAAGCTTGTTATGTTACCTGCTTGTCCGTACAAAAAGATGGTTACCATCTAACACCCGCCACCGGCCAACCGGCCGTGACCTGTGTTGTGCGCATATGATTGCGTATGTACTTAGTGCCGCTCGTTATCCAAATTGTAACCTTTTTTAAATATTTTTGCGACAATATATAACATGGTGTAAAATTTATTGAAATCGATTCGCTTGCTTATTCTGAACAAACTATATTCAGGTTTGCAATATACTAAAAGTGGAAAGCGAATAGAGATGGCCGCCCGCGGATAAGAGGCCATTTCTTGCCAACCGAAAATGGTCGATTCTCGGCTGAGGGGTTATATAAAAATTGTTATTATTATTATTACATATTTACATTACAGAGCAAGCAAACTGAAGTTGCAGTGGGCTAGCCATGTCAGTCGATGGGCCGATGGAGCAGACGAGTCCTGGAGTGGAGACCGCGTATCGGCAAGCGTAGTGTGGGACGCCCCCCAGCTAGATGGACGGACGACCTAAAGAAGGTGGCTGGGGTAGACTGGATGCGGAAGGCGGAGGACAGGGTGTTGTGGCGCAGTCTGGGAGAGGCCTTTGTCCAGCAGTGGACTGCGATAAGCTGAGTTGATTGATTGACATTACATGCTCATCCATACTCACAGCATAAGCATAATCAGCCTAAATGTTCCCACTGCTGGGACAGAGGCCCCCTCTTAGGGAGAGGTATAGGACCGTAATCCACCACGCGGGGCCAGCGCGGGTTGGTAGATGTCACGTGTCTTCAAATTGTTGGTTCTAGGACATGCCGTTTCCTCACGATGTTTTCCTTCACCGTTTTGAGAGCAGTGATGTTGAAATAACTAACTAACACAAATTAAAACGCCTGTGTGGGTTCGCGACTACGAAGCTACAACTCGAGAGTCACGGCCTTTACCACTGGGCTAATACTGCTCCCATACTCATAATGGAACAATTCAAACATATTTTTAATCGATATCAAAACTTCTCGACTTGATTAGCCAAGTTGGCCAACAGAAAACAGTTTCAGTCTTTATTCAAAGCCAAAGATACCTTCAATTCACTTTAGGCTACGCGATCAACCGAGAACAAACCGACGCCGAACTTAGGTCACAAACCTAATGAATCATTAACTAATCTGGCCACAATACGGCGAGTGTACCAAAGAGGAAACGATAAGACACGAAGTACGCCGAACCCGAAAACGATTCATTGTTGTGTTACAAAGTGGATATCTTATCATATGTTCGTACATAGGAAAGTGTTTGTTTCCGTCAACGTGCGGTTTGAAACAAGATAAATATTCCCCTTAAATGACGTCACGTCTGTATTCCCCGAGCTGAGGTCGTTCTCACAGACAGAAGTATCTTCTCTCTTCTTTTACTTGTACTTGCAGTTTGAAAAACATTGCAGTGCGTTCGATAAATTATATGCTCAACCAGATTGCCCAAATATAGAAGCGACACTTTCTAATCTGTCGTAGTCAACAGCTGAACATTTTTGCCTTTACAAAGTTCTTAGGTAATAGGTCCTTCGCCCCTCAGATTGTGAGCTATGTAACTTAGCCGTTTTCCAAATATATGCTACAATATCGCAGTCTCCATCCAAAAATGTATGATATCCATCAGTCCTTGGCACATTCTGAGTTACGCTGCCAACATTGTTAAATGTTCCTCACATTTCAAAAGTTCCAACTATTCAATCGTATGATAACAACAAAGTACAGTATGATCGAGAGGAGCAGAGTAAAGCTAATAAATGCTATGCGCATGCTCAGCCCACACTTCATTATGAATGCATGGTCACGCACGCTTGTATTCGTAATTGCTGCGTCATTTTGTCTATTAAATAGCTACTGACATCACTGGAATAGTCATTATTAATTTTATCTATTTTTATAAGCAATGGAAATGGATTTATTAAGTCTTGAATGATTCTCTTGTGTCGTCGTTGGGATAGACGACACAAGTGAATGCCATAAACTTCGTTTGCTAGTAGCTAGTGAACAGATTTTTTTGTTAATTCGGGTAAATAATTTAATTTGTAGAACATAGCATATTAAGCATAATCAGCGTACAGTTTTCCCACTAACTGGCATCCTCTAGGTGAGAGAGATTGGGCCCTAATCCGCCATGCGGGCTCAGTGCGGGTTTGTAGATGTCACATGTCTTTAACGTGTTTGTTCTAGGACATGCCGGTTTCCTCACGATTTTTCCGGTGTTTTTTTGTTGTAGAACATAAGTAAAAGAAAATACAGATGTTTTTATAATAAAAAAGCTATGTTTTGCTGCCAATGCCGCTCAAATATTCTAAAAAAAAAAAACTTTTAAACAGCTTTGCAAACACAAATGTAAACGTAATAACTGTAAGTGACTGCATATCTGACCTTCATAACCCAGTTACTGGGAAATACGTCACCTCTTGGTAAGACTGGTTGTCAGACTTTCGGGCTTCTGACGATACGTAACGACTGCTAAAGATCTACTTTTGACAGCCGGGACCAACGGCTTAACGTGCATTCACCGTGTATACGCAACAAATTATGGAGTTTTAATCATTATCAACTGATAATAATTTGAAGAAGCCACGGGCCACGTCACATAGGTAATTCGTCCTACTTCATAATAATGTCGAACTATCCTACTTCCTACTTAATTACAAACGCGTTTGTGAGGATGGATTGATGGATGGCTGTTTGTTACTCTTTCACGGAAAAACTACTGAACGCATTTTGATAAAACGTTACAGTAATACTCGTATAGCTTATTACATCAGAATAATACAAAGGATATTTTTTATCCAGATATTCCTGCTGGATCGACACTTATGCTGGTAAAACCGCAGTGCACTGCTAGTAAGAAATAATTATTTTAAAACAAGCGTCAGCTCTAAATACGCTAACCAGTACCTGTATACGGACACCTTTGTTACAAACTTGTCATGTGTGTGTGACAGGTGGCCAAACAATTGTTTACATAGTGTACCTAATGAAAGTGTCTTCCCAATTCAGAAGTGGTTAGGAACAGCATACTAAACTGTTATTCATTAACTCGACAGTTGAGAGTTGATACGAAAGTTGGAAGAAAGTTGATTTTAAAACAATTTTACTTACTTTGACATCATAGTCTCGTAATAATAATAAGTAAAGAAAAAAGCCATACAGATTTGTAATTTCATGCGTCAAGAAAATCAGAAAACGTTAGAAAATTTGAATTTCGCGGGCTAGTCTAATGTTTTCTCCTTAATTAACTGCAGCAGGTGAGTGTACATTACTGTTTACTATCCACAAGTAAAAGGCAAGAACATTCAGGGAAATTGTTGTATCGATATAGCCATGCCATACAAGAACTTGCTTAGAATCCCTGACTTCTAAATTTTGCTAGCTACAGAAACCTAAAATAGAGCGATGTAACGGATTGATTTATGAGCACCTGACGGACAATTATTACAGTTCAATTCACTTCAGGTTAAACTGAAGTCAATAGCAACAGTCAACACAATTTTAAGCGAGCTATTCCATTTGTTTGCCATAGAAAATTATAAATAAGAAACATCGATCACTAATGATCGATGATAAGAAAGCATAAACTGGTGGGGCTGCCCCGGTTCTGTAGTGCGTCAGGGATCTTCGCAGATTGCTTTTACGCAACAATGCGTAAGAGGTGAGCTTCCCTGGTGCGCATGGTGTCGGGCGGCTCCAGCACTGTCTTAAACATGGTTGCGAGTCGCCTGGACTGTGTAAACGTGGTTCACTGTTGTGCCGTCTCTCATGAGATGTCGCAACGGTGACCAACTGTTATTTCTTGTTTTTATTTAGTGCCTGTGTTTACTAACATAGTCTTAAGTTATACTAACAATCTTGTTTGAGTCTATTATTTTTTTATTAGTCTATTATTATTTTTATTCTACTATTTTTGTAGTGTTAAGAACACAACTCTAAAGGTTTCTGGTATCACAGTGACAGCAGAACACTGACTCCTAAGTCACAGGATCACCTAGTTTAGGAGTCAGGGTTTACCTTATCCGTATGACCTTTAAGCTAACCATCTTATGTACCCTAGTCTTAAGCAATGTCAAAGGTTTTTGTATCAATAAAGATTTTATTTTATTATTATTAGTCTTGGTTACTCAAATAAAGAAAAATTCTATTCTATAAACGTTGGACACAGAACTTTTCCCAACCGCTATTGAATAAAGACACGCATTGTGTTAAACCATTACATACAAAACTAAAATACGCCTGTTTATCTACTTCCAAAGAAAAAAAGGCTCCTAAAGGAATAGCATCAAGACCCGCTTGTTCGATATCGCAGCTAGGGGCGAGGTAGATGAATATGATCTGTCCTGCACCTGCTCACGTGTGCAGACCTTTACAAAAAGGCTGGGTACACGGTTCATATTTAATGACGTCATTAACTGCAGGAGACAGGAGTCTTGTACCATGCCTCAGGCGTCCCATCGCTCGCTTTGTCACTGTGCTGTGTGAATTAGCTTCAAGTATGAGATCTTTATTTATGACTAGCTGTGCCCGGGACACCGTTCGCGTGTATGACGGAAAAAATATGGATTTCATGGGAGCGCGGAATCATATTTCTTTTTCTACAATAAAAGTCGCAGTTACTCCTTCAGCTATCTGCCAGTGAAAGTCTCATCACAATCGGTCCAGCCGTTTCAGTGACTAGCCGGAATAAACAGACAGACAGGAAAAAAAATGTTACAAGTACCGTATATACTTTCATGTGCATTTAGTAAAATGCTGTTACTTTTAAATTAAAAACAGACACTTCAGTTTTATTTATTTGTATGTCTAAATATTTGTATAGATGAGATATGATTTGGTGGTTGCTGGTTTACCCTTTTATTTTGCCAGCTTGGCTATCTGCGTAACATTGTTAACTTTCTTTTAAAAACTTCTCATATAAGTCTTACTTTAAAAATCTCCAAAAAAAAACCTTCCAATATTTTTCCTTAACAAAATCAACCGACCTGTAGGTGTGGCGTGGAGCGTGGGCAGTTAAGATAACCTTTCTAAACAAAAGAATGGAAGGCGCAAATATGATAAGAGCAATGATGATAAACTGTGCTTGCTCAAACTTCAGCCTATATTTTTATTTCACAACGCGGCCCCATAAAGTGCATTCCATAGTTATCGCTTCTTTTGTATTCAATTAGCCTTGCATTTAGATTACTGATGCCTTTCACGACGACAGTGGTAACGAGCGTGGTCAGCTGTCAAAACGTCCAAACAATCAACCGTATACCTATACCGTATACTTCTACACCCGGTCTCCTTTTCGATACACACCTTTTCGAAACCTTCGAATTATGAATCATCCATTGAATATTTGACACCGTTCCATGTATAAAAGTCTTAAGGTTAGCATCAATGGATGCTTAGACAGTTTTATTAGTACCGAACAATTTTGGGCAGTCAGAGTGCATATTGTTGGGTAAAGTTCGATTCGGGGCACGTTGTTCATTCTATTAAAGTCTTTCAGAGGTGGGTCAACTTGGACAGGGCGTGATGCGATTATGCAATGAAACTTATTTTGTATCATCACTTAGGTGCATTTGCATGACTGGAATGCATTGATGCTAACAGGAATAGTCTTGATGTGACATTACTGAAAAGCTTTAATCAAACGTCTTTACACATTATTTCAAATAAAGACATTTAAAATAACGTTTGTTGATACAATGGATAAAAGGACACAACGGATCGCTAGGAAACGACGCTGCTGACGAGCTGGCAAGAAGAGCATCCAGTACATCAGTCTCTGGAGCGGAACCTGTCCTGCTTATCCCCTTCAATCAACTACGCAGGTGGCTACAGGAGCACACCCACACACAAGCAGGGAGCTGGTGGACGTCGACACCGGACTGTAGGCATTCCAAGGAAGCCATGCCATATTTAGATGGCAAACTAACCAGACGCTTGCTATGCCTGGACAGGAAAGACCGTCACGGGACACTGTTCACTAAACAAACACTTCCACACAATAGGCATAACAGACAGTCCCCTGTGCAGCGCTTGCATGGTGGCTGATGAAGCCGTTGCTCATGTGCTCTTTGAATGCACAGACATCACCCAGATTAGGTCAGAAACCCTCGGGACACCCAGATCTTACACAGATGTTCTCAATAGATCAGGAGACTTAACCAGCTTCTCGAGAGAGGTGGACTGGTTGAAATAACCACCGACGGCCGCCACGGCCCACGCAAAATGGTCCACTCGAAGGACTAAGTGCGGAAACCAAACCCGTAATATAGAACCTAGAACGTTTGTTGATACCTTATCGAACAAATTAAAATAACTTTACCATATACTCGTAAACGGAACAGCTTTGATTACAATCCACAATTTCATTGAAAAATATATCTAGTACCACCCACTTGCCCAGTTCCAGTTGCACCATTCTTATTTTCTGCTAAGGACCTTTTAAATGGCCTGCGTTCTGATTACACCGCGATATGCTACCCATTACCCGATGCATGCGTAGAGATATATGCCACCTGAATAAAAGAAATAAAGAGTATTGAAAATATGACTGCACCTGAATCTAGAACAATCTATAGTACTTATAGTGTTTATGGTGAAGTTTCGGACGTTGTACATACTGTAACAAGTTATATCAATTGCCCAACATGAATACGTAATGTATTATACTCGAATGATCGCCGATTCGACAGCCAGCCGACAAAGATAGGTATCGGACATTACCACAATCCACAACATGGTTTGCGGCATCGGAGATCCGAGTGCTTATACGAGTTCGATTGAATCGAGTAATCAAAGCGCCATGTCTATATCGATTCAACAACTGCTACGGCTATCTGCTGGACGATCGATATTTGTTACATTCGGAGCGACCAACGAGTTTTTGCTGCTCTCTAAATCGATTTTAGAAATCGATCTATTCGATTCTGCGTCTTACGCCTTTAAGAATTGAGTTGTTAGAACTTTTGACGAATAAAATGTGATGGGCATGATACGATGGTAAATACAACCATACCAAATTGATTTACTGTCAAAATCGACACAATCGATTCAATGTCAAATGTTTGCGATAGTATTGGACCCTTTTATTGAGTTGACCTTTTAACCGACTCTGTCTGTATAGTTAACGACAGTGCGTTAACACATATGGTAAACTATGCAGCTGTTAAAATTGAATAACTCATGCATTAACTATTTAATGATGTAGTATTGAAGAGTGATACAAAATATGAGACAGCTTGTTATATTTTACTTTGATATTACTATGGACCATCATTATCTGAAAGATATTAAAAGTTAGAAAGAAAGAATAACGCTTATTTGGACACAGAACGTGAAACTCAAAATACAAATAAAAAAGTGAAAACCATGTTTAAATAAAAATAGTGTGTAAGCCTCACGTCTGCGCCAAAAGGGTCCAATTCAGCAGTAATGCTAGACAGATTAAGGGATGGAAGAAGAAGAAGAATACGCTGCCGCTGATGCTGCTGAATAAGTACCTACTGCAGGTAACAAAACATTGATTACAATCCAGTGCAAAAGCTTTGCTCAAAAACCTTAGATCGACGTTTCTTATGAACCTAACCTATGCCCGATAATAGAGAATAGCAAACAATATGGAAACTACAATAACGTAAATTAGTTAAGGTGTAAGCCTCATACAAGTAGCTAGCGATAACCAGTTAGCTCATCATCAACCTATAAAGCCAATAATCAAGCCTCCACCCACGCAAGAAGATAAAGAGCTTGCTTGCACACCAAACGAAGCCTAATTAATTATTGTTTACGGTATTTTTTACCGTACACCTACGGATTCGGACGCAGAAGTTTTAATGGCGTAACACTGTTCGCATCAGATGCCATAATCATTATTTGAACATATACTCTCTGCTTCGATACACCGTTTGTCAGAAAATAATTTGGCCCCCGAGGTTAATAAAGTTATTCTCGTAAAGTATTCCAATGTTAACTAAATGAGTTATTAAAGAAAACCAATTATATATACACGAACAGCAGTGGACAGGGTTACTTTCTATTTAATTTCGACTTGAGTTGGGCATGATTCTCGTCCAACAAATACCGTAGAACCTTGTATAATTGAGAGAAACATCTACTTTCACTGGCAAATAAGTAAAAGAT
Organism: Eremobia ochroleuca; assembly: GCA_949629135.1. Classification (NCBI taxonomy): domain Eukaryota; kingdom Metazoa; phylum Arthropoda; class Insecta; order Lepidoptera; family Noctuidae; genus Eremobia; species Eremobia ochroleuca. Next base: position 14,591,875 of record OX451394.1, read on the forward strand.
TTCCGATTCACTTAGAAGCCGAATGTCACGTAGCCAATGCGTAGGAAAAAAAGCCGGTCAGATACGAGAGGTGAAAACACGGACTTCAATGTCATTTCGAATTTTCGGCTCATGTTGTGAATTATCAAATTTAATTAAGTTCTTCATTTGCTTTGGAAGGACGTTACTCTAGCTAGAGGATGTATTGAAATGGCGTTATTATTATGCGACAGAACAGTTATGTTTTATAATAGTGTTGTAAGAATTCAACAAGCAGCGTCAGTATTTAGCTGTGTCAATAGCGTAACTGTATTTTTTAAACGAACTGACATATTTGCTTAAAGCCATTGGATTGATTGGTCGTCAACATCGCCCAACTACTTCATAAAAAAATATATATCTTGAACTTTATTTACATCTATTTTATTACTTCTCATTTCTAGCTTTTATATCACTAATCCAGTTTATTTTAGTGCTCTCGTAATAACCTGTTACCTGATGATAAATAAAATTTACAACACGTCTGTAAGAACATAATTATTCAATCAATACATTTATCTTATCAGGAGCCTTGCGGCAAAGGGCCTCCAATCGATCTTGTCGAGACATAAACACGCCATGAACTTATCTGCAGCGGCAGATAAAAGCTTAATGGTCATCAAACACTTTAATATATTGTGTAGAAGTTTGTGCTATAAAACTGATAAACTTGGGGCCAACCAGTTTTTTATGATAAATAGCGGACGTAATGTGTAAAAATACGAAATACGGTGAGAACCTTAACACCCTTTACTGCCCTGCTTCATTTCTCGCCGGGATTATTTCAGATTACGATATGAGAAATATAGTATATCAACACGATGATGTCACAGGTATATATTGATTGTAGATAGAAATAACCAATAATTCTCAGAATAGTATACATAGAATTTCACAGAATGAGGGAAACCTGGACATAGTCATATTCGTAATTTCATCCTAAAGACGTCCACTGCTGGTAATAGGCCCCCCAAAGCATGGCCACTTCGACCGGTTCTGTGCTTCTTCTGTCTATGCTCGCCACTCAAAAACCTTTCGGCCCCATCGACCATCTCTTCTGCGAGATTCGGGATATGCTAGACTATATCATGTAAAAAGAAGTCCATATTGTCAGTCAATCGTGAGGACAAATCCGAAGGCCTATGGTAAACTGTAGTATCTGTAATATTTCTCAAAATAAACACGCTATTAGAGGCTCTATTTATAGACAAGGAACACAACTCAAAGATAGAATAAAGATAGCCTTTACTGTTTACCCTTAGCCCTACTTGGGAATAGCTACACACAGTACAACATATTTACTTAGGAAACAAACGTGTTTGTCTCACTCAAATCACTAACGCTATATTTTGTAATGTGATCAAAGATAACATTTTGATAAAAGTATTCACATTCGCCTGCTTCTGTTTCTCTATGAATAATGACAGCAGGTTAGTTTCTGTACATGTCAGAATATTTTTCTTCTTTTTTCTTTTTATCTTCATTACAGTATTTCTCAAAACTTTTTTGTACTGTGCTTCGTAATTAGTAATTATGTTAATGATTAAATTAATATTGTCGTTATCGACATTAAAGTGTTATGTGATTCCCAGTACGCGGCGAAGCTTCAAAATATTTGCAGCCAAAAGGGCTGTCAAGTTCATAATGCCAATAATGATGATATATTCTCACACCATTTTCTCTTTTGAGAGTAAGCAGACCTCCACGAAGGGCTCCACCAATCTTCCTAGGGAAACTTAAGAACTTTTTTATGAGCATAAATCATTATTTCATCCAACACGTCTCGTTCCCAAAAGTTTGTCTCGAGAAGGCCGGAGAGCAATCTGAGTAAAATTCAAAATAAGCTCACGTGCTGAGGACATGTAAATCTACTTACGCTCGTGAGAAGAATCCTAACAACGTTATAGTAGCTACACTATCTAAGTAGGATTGTAAATATTTTTTTGTTGGGAAATGTAGTTTTGAATGAGATTGCGTCATTTGAGATGGCGACAGGCCTGTTGGTCTAGTGGTCAGTGGCCCTGATTGCTATGCGCAAGGTCGTGGGTTCGATTCCCTCCCAGGACAAATGTTTGTGTGATGAGCACGATCATTTGTTCTTTGTCTGGGTGTATTATCTATTATATGTATGTATTTAGAAATATATATGTATGTTTATCAGTTGTCTAGTAGTCATAGCACAAGCTCTGCTTAGTTTGGGACTAGATGGCGTTGCGTGAAAGTTGAGGAATATTATTATTATTATTTAAATCTAGGAATGATGCTAAAGTCGTACATGAAGTTTTTGCTAGATAAGATGAGATATCTTGAAGCATACGTGTCAGGAACAGTCCTGACACCTATGAGTGCGACAATTCTAGTAGGTAATAAAGATCAAATTCGCAAAATACGTCTTTGTTTGTATGAAACTGACAGGTGTCAAGAACGCATTCTCTCGACGGTCGAACTGTAATTACTAAAATGTTTACTGCATGAAAGTGTTTCAGTGCATTAGTAGGAACTACTGTGGAATACTAGGACCAACTAGTCTCCCCGAGATCGCCGTGCAAAAAGCTACTAGAATTAAATTCTGATATATCTTTATAAGATTATTAGTACCGAGCATTTTCATATTAAAAAAATACACCGCTGTCTACGGTATGGGCTGACTGTGTGTTGAATCTTTTCTATTCTAAAATATGAAATGAAATATACTTATATTAGCTTTTATAACGTGTGTGGTGGTTGGTTGGCAAAACTATCCAAACAAAACCTCTACCTCTAGTATCTACACTAACGATTCCTATAATACACCTGCCATGCGATTCTGTAACCATCTCACCGTGAAAACTTGGGTGAAGTGAGTCGTCAATAGTGTCAATTCCTAGCATCGGTATGACTCACAGCTCACTCTAAGCTCACTTCACCTTAGTTATCACGGTGATATTTCTCCAGAATCGACCGGCTGATATCTATAACCATACTGAACTCTTGTCACCCTGTACCTTAGGTACTGACCAGAAGTCTATGCTACCCACATATACAACGTGTAACGTTAAATGCGCAAAACCTGAAAATAGTTCGATCAGAATAACGAGCAGAATTAATTGAACCACTTTTTAATATACAACGTGTAACGGAAAGGGGGTATCAACCCTGAAGGAGGTGAATGTGCTCATGAAACTCAACAACTTTCCCCAAAGAACATAGGTCGAAATATGAAAAAAAAATTTGGCCCTCCCATAGTAAATCAATCAGCTGGTAGTCAGTTTTGTTAGGGAGGGCCAAATTTTTTTTTCATATTTCGACCTATGTTCTTTGGGGAAAGTTGTTTAGTTTCATGAGCACATTCACCTCCTTCAGGGTTGATACCCCCCTTCCGTTACAGCCTGTAGGTATAGGTCACATTTTTCAAAAAATCTTCACTAAAAACGTTGCCGTGTCTATTTATTAATAGGTCAAGCAAGCCAATGTCAGCGCGGCGCAGCGGCCCGGTGATGACTCCTCTCTCGATAAAGCGTCGTCGCAGACGCAAGAAACGATCAGAATGGCCAGTAAAACTAAAACAGCACATAAAACCTTTACAATTTTTTTAATGACTTATTTTCTCTCTGAAATAGGTCAATTGAATTAAAAATCAGTTGGGGTGTCTGAGGTTTTGCGCATTTAACGTTACACGTTGTATAGTTTAATAGTTCACAGTGCGTGATCGGTACGCGTGAAGTGGCAAACCGTTACTGACATCAGTCATCTGCCAATAATCTGCTCTTTGACGGCCCGACCGAAACATTTGGCCAGTACTCGCTCCAATGCTCGCCGTTTGATGTAGGATGTGGCTGTGCTTAGAGAGAGAGTTAACTTGCAGTTAAGTTTTATCAAAATCACTAACCTGCATAGTCCCCATATTGGCTGACCAAGTTTATTACTGGACTTTAAAAGAGTCTGTGACCTCTGAGTTCGTTTAGGTTTTTTTTTTTTTTCAAACATAATTTAATGCACCAATTTGCGGAAGCAAATGTAATGTATCATTTAAAGACATAGTGGTTTTGTAAATACTGACCCATAAATCATTATCATCATCACCCATCCCCCATCTGTCAATCAGCACGACACACCAAAATTTTCCGTTTTTACAATTTTAATGTATTATTTTGAAAAATTTATTGTATCTCAAAAAAATCGCAAAGAATGTGCGCAATTTGGATGGAGTAATGCCACTATTGAGCTAACGCTGTGTGAGCGTGCGTGTTCCATCGCCGCCCGTTCGATGTCCACCACGCACAGGATGGATGGGCCAGCACATTAAGTAATTCTTTGCTCCGTTGGTGTAAATGCTGTATGGCGTTCCAGTAGGAGGATAAATAAATAAATAAATAAAATAAATAAATAAAACATAATAATATATCTTCTACTCTTTTCCATTTAGCTAATTTTGTCAAGGTATGTATGTGTAAAAGTTATATTTTTAATTTTAAAGGTTCCACATGGAACTTAACGAAACAACTTTTAAATCGTCTTCAATGTGAATGTGTTATCAGTATGATCACAGTATTATAAGTGACTGTTTATGTGTGCTTTGTCCGTGATTCTAATATTTTTATTTTATTTACATCGTAAAATATCTCAAGAATGAGTTCATTCATTGAGAGTTTCCAACGAAAAATTTTGCGTTACGTGATATCTCAAATCTGTTTCTTCAATCAAGTTGTTATTTTTATTTTTTTAAAACGGTGAAACACGGTTACGATAACTGCATAATGATAAGAGAAAATAAGCCTACTTAAATTGAACCAGTCTTTTCCTTCTTTTTTGGTGACAATGATGCTAAACGTTCTTTACTACAACCATCCATTAGCCAAGTTTTCTGATTTATGCAAAAAAAGTACTGTCCATTCCAAGGTTGCCTGGAAGAGATCGGAGAAAGCGATAAGGCCGCCCATTGTAGATTTTGTCGTTTGATGTATTTTTTTATGTTGTGTATTTTTGAGGTGTACAATAAAGTAAATATAAATAAATAAGCCGTGGGCCTGATAGCATTCCCATCGGCAAAGATAACAGACTTCCATCCCCTAATTAACCCCTTTAGGGGAAGGATTTTCATAGTTCCTTCTTTAGTGCTCTCCGTTTCATGCATAAGGAACGCTTGTGCAAAATTTCAAGCTCTAAGTTTTCAAGACACATCGGTTTAGGCAGTGCGTTGTCTGCCAGTGAATTTAAGATTATTATTAAATAGATATGTGATGATGACGCATTTGGGGGATATACCACAGGTACAACATTGCTTAACCCTTCGGGGAAACATGTGTGTGTTATGCTAACATAACACACCGCTTCCCCTTTCTGTTTTTGTGTTGTTTTTAACACATTGAACGCCTTGGTGGTCACCGGTGACCACCACATACTTTCCATATAGGCTGACGCCGATTCGCGATTTTGACAAATTTTACACATTATATTTTATTGGCTCATACGGTTCAAAATAATCAAAACCGTACTCTAAATAACTTTTTGGATACTCTTATTGGGTACTATCCAAAGATTTAACAAAATAATTGCTGTCGCTCACCGCGGTGACCACCACGGCGTTCAATGTGTTAAATAAGTCCCTGAATGGCTACAACACATAAGTTTTGTAGCCATTTAGGGGATTATTTCACGAAACAACATGATCTTGGTTTACAGCCAGTCATCAAAGCAACACTTCTGAACACTACACGTGACAACATAACAGTAAAGTTTCACAAAATAAGTCTTTTAAACCAAACAAAAAGCAGAATAACACAACCAAGTAAAATTCCTCAAACACTCTCGAGGCACAAGAGTTTAATAAAGTGCACGTTTTATCCCTAGTCGTCAAATATGAAAACGCCGCAGACAATACAGGCTAGAGGTTAATTCCCATCAATACAATGTAAGGAACAGCTTCGCAAAATATTGTACGTGGCCTGAACGACCTCGTGTTAGTAATGTTTCACTTCGGGCGGTTTTCACTTAAGAGCTAAAAGGGGAAGAACTAGGGGAAAAAGGGGAAGATGGTAACACATCTACTAACATCCAATACGCACTGAGCCCGCGAATACAATCCCGGGATCCTAATCCCAGGATCCCGGGTTGCCAGTCGTTATCAGACCCCGAAAATCGGGATTGCCAATCTCGAAAATTCCGACATGGCCAAGTACAGTCTCGGGAATTTCGGAGTCCGATACCGCCCGGGATCCCGGGATCCCGGGATTAGGATTCTCTGATTACGGCTCACTTCTCACAGAGAGGTGGCCTGTGTGTGTACCAGCAGTGGGGATTATGCAGCAAGTGGCGCCGTCTAGTTTTGTAACTAAGTTACTAGGAACTACCGAAGAGGTCGGATACGAAAGACACTGGCGGGTGAGAGTCACTAGCAGAGCGTTGTATCGATGGTTGCATGGCGGCTATCTTTTGATAACAGAGAGGATGTCAGGGGAGCCGCTGTCGCATCACGTGTACGACGAACTGCTATATTCCGACACAATCCTGATGGTATTCAAACTACTGAACCATTATTACTATGACCAATTCTAGTAAAGTCTATCCTGCTCCGCGTTATATTAATAAAAAATTGTACTAAGTTTAAGAAACAGTTCATCGAGCGTGAAATTTTAAAAGCTTGTAAGTGACTTATCTTAAAAAAGAATAGTTTAGGACACTCAGTCGGTCGATTCTGTAAAAATCTCACCGTGAAATCGTAGGTGAAGTGAGCAGTCAATAGTGTTAATTCCTACCATTAGTCTACTGAACTTCACTTCACGCTCACTTCACCTAAGTTCTCACAGTGAGATAAATAACGCAATGAATGTTGATGAACTGTCAAAATAAAAGCAATCGATACTGTTAGTGTGTTAATAAGTAACTACTCCGCAGGAACTGACAGCTTATCTTTGAACATATAAAGAAGATGAAGATTCTTCAAGATGGTCACTTCTTCCGTTCACTACCGCGAAACAATATTCTCACATCAATTAATTTCAAGGAAATGAGTTCAAACCAATAAAGGCAAACAACGGAAGTTATCGAAATTAACTTTTAACTACTTTTTAAAGACGAAGTGCAGCATCTGAGAAATGATCTAGTCTATTTGTTTTTATTGTGAGAATAACCATCACATAAATATAACTATTAATCTTTTGAAGACCGTGCAACGCAAGCATTGGTTCCATTTTCCTAATAAACTATTGCCTACAAATGGGGACTGTTTGTATGTTTGTTCATAACCTCCCATTAGTATTATATTCCACATCATTTAACAGAGTAAAAATGTCTACTACTACAACTTAGAAAAATGTTAATTACTCGATGTAAAAATTTAAGGAATTAAACAGATTTATAGACACAAACAAGCAGTACTGACAGCTCACATAACTCCCACTAAAAACACAAGAGCAAAACTTGAAAATAATCAAAAAATGTTGTCAAACGACATGTTAATCTCGACGATTTCTATAAAAAGTTCTTCGAAAATAGTAGTGGCAGAGTAATGTGAGTTATCTAATCGGACTAATACATCACGTAAGGTGGACGGGCGGCGTCAGGTGGCAAGGTAGTGAAACGTAATGTATAGCATGCTTTATTAATATTCATAGGGACCCATTTGTTAATATACACACGGCTGACAGCTCAATTTCACTCGCAATACGAAACACACACTTCCCATAGAACCGTTCCCGGCCAATTATATCAGATATTGGTACTTTCATCGTTGTCTATTAGTGTTACTAATTGCATGCATTTATTTTTAAGTTTGGAATTAACTAATTGTCTTTTGATGCATCGTTCCTGTCAGTTCTAAACAGCCATGTTTAATTTTTGTTTTTGGAATAATCCCGTTGGGGTGATTCTGTTTTACACTCTCACTTTTACCAACCTTAGGATAAATACTTTTTAACCCTTAAATGCATAATGATGCCATATGGCAACAAAGTACGTCATTTAATTTTTTTAAGAATGTGCTAGCTGTGAGTTTCTGAACGCACCTCTTTTTGTCAAAACAATATATATACTCTATGAATATTAATATTATTGTATAATTATTATATATTTATTATCTAAATTCTATAGATAAATACCTATACAATAGCATTTCTTCCAATACGATAAAATAAATCATGCATTTAATGGATAAATGAGGAATTATATTATAGTATTAGCTGACCTGACAGAAATTGTACTGTCCTTTCAATAAAAAATCCTATAGAAAAACAGGATGTTCAGTTTTCCCAAAATTCGAAACTTTTCCATTAATCTTTTCCAAGTTTTCTTTCCATAAAAACTTGATTCCGACTATTACGAACATTTGTAAAACAATGAATAGCCAAATGCGTCCAGCTGTTCTCAAGTGATGCGCTTACCAACGAACAGCAATCTATTTTTATTTTTATACATTTGTTGTTTGTAACGTTTTCTTTGATTTGTCTTAGCCTATTTCGGGGATAGATTTCTGAAAGATCTTCATCGCTTTGCTCATATTATTATAAACAGCTGAACTCTATTTAGCAATTCTTCCTCTTTTCTCGAGCCTCTTTTCCCGCAGTCTCGAGGTACCGACGCACCCTGACGTAAGTACAGTAGTAGAGTCAGACACAAAAAGAATTTTGGTCATAGGATGTATATAGATGTTTTGGTTCAAAATGTTTACTTGTTTTTGGTAAAATAAATTGTATACTATGTTTTGTCTCTGTACAGTGGATGCAATGATATGAAAAAAAAGTGGTTGATAATAAAATGGTTCCTGGTCCGTGTATACATCTTTTTTGGGGCTGACTTTAGAAACTGTATACTTACTCGTTCATTGAGTAAAGAGTCACAAGTTCCAACAATTGTAGCTCTAGAGTGAGCAAAGACACTCAATGAAGTGTCATTGCAGTGAGTACTGGTGAGTGCACTTCACGTCTCCGGGTTGCCCAACGTCACATAAGTGGCGCTATTGCTCTTGTGACACTGCACAATTTACAATTTGGTTAACGTTTTGTCTTCCCTTCAAATCTACTCAACGTAAGCAACGGAGACAGGTCTCTGCAATGTTCGATTGCAATGAACACGTGTTGGCAATATCCCACTATAATCTCCACTGTTGCGTCACTGGATAACCCTGCACGCTGTGAGGTGATCAGTGGACAGTTTCTCTTTATTCTTTTTCTCCTTCATTATTTTATTATTATTTTCCGTGTTTGATGTATGTACTACCTATGGATGAAAGTCTGAAATAAATGATGATTATTATTATTATTATTACTATTATTAATATTCCGCTTTAACCAGTTTTGGATTATGGACAGGCTTAAAATTTGAATCCTAGATAACACAAATGAGCTAATAGGACCTACTTAAAACAAACCAATTGAGAACTTCATTATTGTAATTTTCCAGGTAGACGTTCTATCTGCTATCAAAACGCAGGTAAAATCTGCCCATCTACCAGTTGGCTTCGAAGAAAGAAGCGAACAGCCGGCCGATTCTGGAAAAATCTCACCGTGATAACCAAGGTGAAGTGAGCTTAGAATGAGCTGTGAGTCTTGCTGATGCTAGGAATTGACACTATTGACGACTCACTCCACGCTCACTTCACCCAAGTTTTCACGGTGAGATGGCTACAGATTCGCACGGCAGGTGTTTTTTTCTTATTTCGACCTCACGGTCTAGTCCAATGTAGATGTAATACCACAACAGTCCACAAATCAATTCAACATAAATATTCGGACTACGGTTTTTAGTATCACTTTCACCCAAAGAAGATCGGTCAAACAAATTGAAAACAGCAATTCTTCAAACTGACAACCTACAAAATATTTATTAAAATCCAACTTCACAGTGAATAAAAAAGTTGACGATCGTAACGCCTCCGATTCTATCCTAATCTAATCTCAGCAGAAACTCCATTAATATTATATCGCTTCCGTATTTTTTGGCATTGCACGTAATAGATTTTTTTTTTTTTGCGTACCGAATCGCATCCATAGAATACAATTTTCAATTTCCCACCACGTTTACATTGTAACTATTTCGTATGATTGTCATTCACAAATCATAAGAAACGGAGTCTATAAAAAGTTCGGCTTATCAGAATAGGGAATTTAAAAAAGTAAAAATATTTCTTTCACAATCCAATGTAATTTCTTACTGGTTCATTTTTTAATTGCTTTTTTTTTTGGGCATAACAATCGGCGAAGTTGGCGCGGACAGCGGGTGGCCGCCGGCCCCTTTGCCTCTCATATAATTATAATTATTCCATTAACTTGTACCACTGCAATTATTACGTGAAATTCCATCTCATACTGTCATGCAGACGCTAATTCACAGTCTTCATCGTCGTCCGATGTAAACATTGTTTATTTTCCAAATTCTGCATTAAAGTAACAACGTCAGTCGTTCAGTAAAAATACATTAACTAATTAAATTACGGGCCATACATATTTCTGACATCGTCATTTCGAATCTGTGTAAATTCGAAAGTTAAAAAGGTATCTTCGAATAAAAATTGCAAAACACGGCACAAAAGAATCCACATCATTGTCGTGTCGTTAAATAAATAAATTACTGTCGATTACGACCAAAGTTAACAATGCAAAAAATCGACTTAATTTTTAACAATCTTATAAACAAAGATAGATTCGTGCCGCCGCGTCACCGCAGTATGACGTCGCATCACCACCCGCCCTTTGCAAGATTTATATCCGCTATAAAAAATATTAACAAAGTCCATTGCGGGATGTCACAAAGATTGCGCAAAAAACTTTTGTATGAAACCAGCAATGTAACGCATTACACATAAAACATTCCTTTATTGACGGTTGCACCATACGGCGAAGATCTGCAACATTAATTAACTTTTGTTAGTTTCCTAATACCCTGTGGCGTGGGATCAGGGATCACGAACTATTTTTTATTGGGCCGATAAGAAATCCCGTTGTAATTAAAAACAATTTACGAATAATAGCAGCTATGAATAATTTAGAGATCGTTCACTGTCATTAGAGTACAGATTGGGGTTTTATTGACCTTATTATTTATTTATTTAGGCCCTCGTTTTTACATATATCGGGTTCTAGTCAATTACTTCATAATGTTTGTGTATTGCTTGAGTGTGGAGCTATGAAGCTTTTAAGCGGGTCATAAAATCGAACGAGCTCAATGATCACCTACGGAAATGGTCTTAATGCCTATCTGTCTCTCAAGTTTTAGGTAAAGCCTATGTTTCTAAGTAGATTATTTAAAGTAGCTTGTTACATACGACCAATTTCTAAATTCAAAGGTTGAATACCCCTGCTACACCCGACTTTAAATTCTAACCGCTACAAAAACAATGTTTGCGGTGAACATATATTTTTTTTTTTCCAAAAACAAAATTCCGAAAATCCGCACTCCAGTGCAGGTAGCGATCGAATTTTAAAACTATTTGTATTTCCGAAAAAAAAACGTGCAACAATAGACGATGTATACCTGACGCCGATTATAATAAGGCACAAGAATTATGACGACATCCATAGTCATCCATTTATGTTGTTTTATTTTGTCTATGAGTAGAAAAAATGTTTAGTAGTCTTCTGTAGTGTTTGGTGAGTGAATTATTCGTTATTAGTTGTTTAGCCGGGTCGTTAGAAATACGTTTACTATTTCGTGGATGCGCCCGTTTTTTGGTGTGCCCTCGGGCGGAAAAGGAGTTTCTGCGTCAGTTGGCTACTTGAATCGGATTTGCTACAATTACAAGCATTAGGCCTGTTGCATGTGAGACGCAATGAACTGAGAGATAGGGGCATTTTTTTGAAAACCAGTATTCTATTAGTTCCGTTTCTTGTTTGTGAGCTTTTGTAAGGAGCTTTTGAGATGTTTGTGGAAACCGCGGTCGTTATTATTGTTAATAATCTTCTTGTGAAGTTTGTTTTATATTACATTTTAATGATTATCTTTCCCATAGCTTACCATGAAGTTCATATTCCTCAAATTGCTAAGCAGTGAAACATTTTTGCCACCCGTACCTATTGGTTACCTAATTAAGTCTCTTGTGGAACCTACCTACAGTCCGCGCGCGAGCTCCGAGGAATCGGTGGCTGAGGAAGCGGGCGGGTGTGCGCCGCGCCCGACCGTCGCTCCATCATCCCCCGCACTCTCGCAGTACTAGTGTCGACCTTGATGCGAGAACACGCTTATCGAGTCATTTTTAATTTTGCGATAGTAGGTAGTGTTATTTTCTACTATAAATAGCGTACATTTATAATTATGTTGTTTTGTCACGATGTAATGCGATTACCGCCTTATATGTGCGACTTGAACCCAATAGAGCTCGCATGGGCAAAAGTAAAAAGGCTCGTGAGGGAACACAACATTACTTCAGATTTTTCTCTGACGAGACTGAAGGAGATCACCGAAAAAGCTATCACGCATGTCACAAAAGAAGATTGGTGTGGATATGATAAACATGTTTTAGCATTAGAGGAACATTACTGTCAAAGGGATGGCTTAATGGAGAATGTTGTCGACTCATTTATTATTGAAGTGCGTGAGGAGAGTTTATTTTCATCATTTTTTTTTATTTAAAGTACATAATACCCTTATAAAATGATTTCATGAAGTACACTCGCGCGGAGGCTCAAGATGTAGTAGTATCGACAGTGCAATATCGACTAAATCACAACTCTAGCTCATTACGTCAACATTCCTTATCATTCCACGGAGCTCGCGCGCGGACTGTAGGTATCCTTAGCATAATCAGCCTACACACACAGGCCTCCTCTCTTCAAAAGAGAGTGGTCTATGATCGAGTACGCGGGCCCAGTGCGGGTTGGTAGATGTCACATGTCTTCGAATATTTGGGTCTAGAACACACTAGTTTCCTTATGATTTTTAGGTATACCACGTATCCTTGTTATCCATAATTTCACACTCCTGATAAAACTAGCCTACGTAGAAAGTTCAATTTCTGCGATAGCGACCCAATATTCATCCTTATAAACTCCCATAATGGACTTCTTTTCAAAAAAAAAAAATCCAAAAGATACAAAATAAAAATCCTCCATGTTCCATAAACAACATAAACAAGTGAAGCATGTCCTCACTATGTCCAAACACAGTGCTCATTAGTACTGGCCGGTTGGACAACGGCCTCGCCACAGTAAATGATAATAATGAGCAGTTATTATTTCCCTACACTACCATATAATTATTAGCCTTTTTTCCGACATTTCCGACCAAATTACACTTGCGGCTCAACTTGTACCTTCTGGCCAGGGTTGGTTGATTTAAATCAAATGATTCTGTATTAAAATCAATGATTATATTATAAATGGAGATGACCAAACCAGAGAAATTAAATATAAAACTATAGTGAACACGCTGTTATTTTGTTTTTATTTTTTATTTTTACAATTATGTTAGTCAGCGTGTTCAATATAATGTTAATCTGGGTTGTTCTTTGGCCAAAGAATTAGCGTTGCCATTCAACGTGGCCATGCTGCCAGTCTTCTGGGCACGTTACCGGATGACCGGGCGGCCGAGTACTTCGACGCCTAAATATCCTTTTGTCTTTGTATTTATTTATACAACGTGTAACGTTAAATGCGCAAAACCTCAGACACCCCAACTGATTTTTAATTAAATTGACCTATTTTAGAGAGATAATAAGTCATTAAAAATTGTAAAGGTTTTATGTGCTGTTTTAGTTTTACTGGAAATTCTGATAATTTCTTGCGTCTGCGACGACGCTCTATCGAGGGAGGAGTCGTCTTCGGGCCGCTGCGCCGCGCTGACATTGGCTTGCTTGACCTATTAATAACACACGGCAACGTTTTTAATGAAGATTTTTTGAAAAATGTGACCTATATTAAAAAGTGGTTGAATTGATTCTGCTCGTTATTCTGATCAAACTATTTTCACGTTTTGCGCATTTAACGTTACACGTTGTATAGTTAGTTAGGTAGTCTTTCAATTTAGATCCTAGTGTAAATAGTTAGTTAAAAGATTATGAAAATAAATGTTAATCTATACTCACTGGATGATTTTTTTTACAGACTCCAAATTTTTACAGGATGTTCTACTCATGAATATGAACAAGTTTCACTATGGGACCAACTCTGAAATCAAGACAACAAAAGCAGCTGTTAAATATAAAAGTTCAATCCCTACATGACCAAAATGTATGAAACAGGTGATTTTTTTTCGTGATCTCAAAGTTGGTTCCATAGTGAAAGATGTTCATATTCATTGGTAGAACAGCCTGTTAAATTTGGAGACGGTAAAAAAACATGCTGTATATTGGCTAATTTTACTAAATATCAAAACATGTCTTGAATTAAAAAAAACTGATTTATAGAAAAATTACAAAAATAAATTGTGTAGTTAAAAAAAAGCAAATTTGCTTATCCTTGCTTCTAGCACACCCTTGTTATTACGAACGTTACACGCACTATCACGAAATAAGATGTTAATTAATGTTTATATGTAGAACAAGATTTAAATTATCAAGACACTAATAACTTTATTTTGATTGGCTATTGCTTTCGCGGAACGGTTGAGGGTTTTTTTTTCGTTTTATCATTGGCTAGATTAATGTATATTTAACTTTTTTTGCGGTCAGTTCGTGACCTTGGCTACTCTACAAGTTGTAACTTAAATAACGCACAACCTCATAGGGGGTCATTGTAATCATCATTATGAACAACTTTTACTATGGGACCAAAACAGAAATTGCGAAAACAAAATCACCTGTTCCCTACATTTTGACGAGTTATGCGATAAATGTAGGGAACAGCTGATTTTTTTTCGCGTTTTAGGGATTAACCGGGACAAACAAAAAATTGTAAAAGCTGTTATTTTGATATTACAAACAGGCACATGAATTTTATTTATTTGTATTGATGTATCCTTACATTGTATAAAACAAAGTCGCCGAAATATGTATCTGTGCGCGCATAACTTCCGCAAGACTGCACCAAATTGGACAATTCTTTTTTCGTTGTGTTTGGTATTGCCAGGACAAGGTTTGTATGAATGAAAATTTCGGAGGGCTGGGGGGGGAGCTGGGGGGGGCTAGTTGTTAATATATGTAATGTGTGATCTGGTTTCTCGCGGATGTTAAAAGAATCAGATTGTGTTTGCTTACTACCTGAGTTTTATCTGAGCTTTTACTTACAAAGATTACCATACAGTGCCGACAATAAATTCTTGAGTATGTTTTTGGTAGCAGTTCTGAAAAAGTGATGATGGTGATACTACATTCGTTTCAGTTTCAAGGCTTTAGTAACAGGATTTTTATCAAGTACTGCTGATGTATCACTGGATACTCTTATAAAAATAATATTTTTATAAGAGTATCGGTATCGGTATCGTCTCATCATCCCTACTTTTCGCCCCATCGGGCAACTGTTCTGCGAGCAATGTGCCCCTATGTCACTTAAGATTTTTTCATAAATATGTACGCGGTCACGCCCTTTAAACCTGGAGGCTTTTATTTAGATAGTAAGATTTTGTTTAAATTTTCAATTTTGATTTATTATTTTTTTGCTTGAGTACGAACCTATAGTTTATATTGTATTTGTTGGTATATTGGCGTGGCTAGCTGATATATGGCAAATAATTTAATTTAATGTTCTGTGTCTTGTAATGTCAATTACTTTGCATACCTTGTATTGTATACAATCAAGTATAGTTCTAACTGAACAGACAGCTGTGCTGCTGGGGAGTTTGTTGCGCCACTTCTTCTCTGCAGCGAAAGCACTAGGAAGTGGTGAAGGGCGGGCGTTTTGGGGGACTGTCTTTAATTTTGACGTTCGAAAAGTGCAAATTCTCAACCTAGTTTGAATAAATGACTTTTGATTGAATGACTGATTGATTTCATTTTTCAACTAGTTAGTTTCGGAATTTTGTGAAACCTAAAGTGCGCCAATTCCACTGGTCCAAATAAGTTGTAATCTGCACCCTACTTGACCACGTAACACACTATCTATCTCATAATCTGAATCATTTTGAAGGATATTGCTAATCCATTGCTTCATGTGTTTGAAAAATTTGTCTGCTCAACACGGCTAATAGCGCAATGTATGTTGTTGTACTGTCAAAATGAAAGCCATTCCTAGTGTTAGTGTGTTACGGAATTATCCTGCTGCTTAAGTCTTGACTTTCAATCCCACATGGCAAATGAGAAATAAAAATCAACAAAATAAACGCAGGACTATAAAATAAAAGTTTTATATGAAACTGATATTGGGTGTCGTGTACAAGATAAAGATAAAACCCATAAAACCGATGAACGTTCAATTAGCTTCGCAGTCCTTTTTTTATTTTATTTTTGCGAAATCATAAAATTGTATTGAATTTTTACGTTTATGGCAATTTTGTGTTCTGCCATAAGCAGTCATTATTAAGTGGAATTCATTTAGTATATTGTTAGGGAAATCAAATTATGTAAAATTATCTGTTTTTTTTTATATAATACAATAGTGTAGTTATAGTTATAATAGCTTACAATCAGACTTACAATTATATATTATTATTAACCAAGAGTATTTTTAAAAAATGCGGCCCGTGTGAATTGACTCAGAGTACAGTTGAAGCAGTCAATCGGTTGACGCGCGCTGCAGCAGGTTTGGTACGAGCGCGCGGGCGGCATGCACCCACAGCAGCGGCGGCCGCCTCCAGCGCCCCACGTGCGCATCAGGTACACACAACTCAACTGTGTGCTGAATGCCCTGGTTGTGTATAAATAAGTAAGTGGCGAGAGCTACTTCCCTTCTTACTTCCAGTTTATTATAGCCTACCATGCCCAGCACAAATAAAGTAGGATACAACAGTGGATACCCTGGATATACACCATACTGCTTTAAGTACAGGGATCTCACAAATTTCTTCTGGATACGTTCTAGCATTAGTCTGTACTTGGCTTCATGTGGCGACCAGACGACAGCATTGCATTCCAAATGACTTTTTTTTTTTGCAGCGTGCCTGTGTAATAATATCGCCAATTAAATCCTATACAACATGTAACGTTAGATGCGCAAAACCTGAAAATAGTTTGATCAGAATAACGAGCAGAATTAATTGAACCACTTTTCAATATAGGTCACATTTTTCAAAAAATCTTCATTATAAACGTTGTCGTGTCTATTTATTGATAGGTCAAGCAACCCAATGTCATTGCGGCGCAGCGGCCCGGTGACGACTCCTTCCTCGATAAAGCGTCGTCACAGACGCAAGAAACGATCAGAATGGCCAGTATAGCACATAAAACCTTTACAATTTTTTTAATGACTTATTTTCTCTGTGAAATAGGTCAATTGAATTAAAAATCAGTTGGGGTGTGTGAGGTTTTGCGCATTTAATGTTACACGTTGTACAATGTAAGATAACCACATGATATAGCGATATTTTTTTTCCTCTAGGTCGTCTTTTAAGTTTGTCGCCACCATCATCATGTCAGCCGAATAACGTCCATTGCTGGATATAAGCCTCCTCTAAGCACCGTAACTGCCACCGCCCCAGTCGCCGCAGGAGACGCCCTGGGCGTCGGGAGTCAAGAGCCGACTGTAGGCGCGGGCTTGCGGACGGCGAGCAATGGGCGGTTCGCCGTCCGGTAAGGACCAGGCCCGGGTCGACGGCGCGTTGTCTCCCACGCGCGCCTCAAAGAGTAGTCAGCAATAACTGACGGGGTCTGCTGGGGCTGATGCTTGCCAGGGTCGAGGGTTGTTCGAAAGAGTTACCGTGGCCCTTGGCACAGGCAACTGAAGGAACACGGTTTTAGTCAGTAAAAGTCTGACACGCCCTCCCGCTCCGCCCAGAGCGGGAGAAGTTATTTGATAATTTCCCACCCGAAAAAAAAAAAAAAAAAGCACCGTCACTTCGACCGATTCTGTGCTTCTCGCATCCAGCGGATTCCTACGGCCTTCACGAGGTTCTGCAGTTTTTTTGGTTAGAGAACAAAAATTCTTTATGACTGTCACCAATAAAACGAACTAAATTATGTATATAGGTACCTACGGCAGGCACATGTTGTAGTTATACTGAATTTATTTATTGTTAAATGTGACGACATACAAGGTAAATTTCAAGCTATATTTACAAGTATATTAATGATAAACAATCCAATAATAATATAAAATACGAACTTAGTTTTCAATCATGTTGCAGGAATTTGCTCTAAGGACCCTTTCCCACGGCAAGTTCCCGTTTTTTGCAGATACTTTTTTTTGCAGGATCCCGTATAGTACGTGTTTAAATATACATATTCACACAAGCATCCTGTTTGCCGGATACTGAAAGCAGGATGCATGTGTGAATACATTTATATTTAAACACGTGGACTTCTAAACGGGATCCTGCACAAAACCGTACCTGCAAAAAACGGGATCTTGCCGTGGGAACGGGCCCTAATCGGGTGACTCATCTTGCGGTAACTCAATACTGGCTATTACAATAACTTAGAATATAATAACAATACTACAAATCATAAGTACAGTTTGCGTCAAACTACGGCGTCTCTCCACCCCTCACACCCCCTGACCCATGAATTTGTTACCTACTGCGCAGTTACTCGTCTCATGTTCCCAGCCGCCATAAGGTATGAATCGGGCTGTACCTAATAAGTAGCTACCTATTTTAAAAATAGAACAAACAGAGCACAAATTGAAAAAAAAAAAAACAACAAAGCGCGACAATGTCAAATAAAAAAAACATGAGAAAAACAGTATTGTCATTTTGACACGTTGGATGACATTGCCAATTTTGATTAAAATATATCGAACAGGATTTGTCACATTTGTCTATTTGTAGTCTGTCAAGGAAATAGTAGTCATACAAAAAGTATAATTGAATTTCCAGTAGGTAATTCTCTCCGCTACTGTGAGCCAGGATTCTTTATAAAATAGCACGCCGTACTAAATACACATAACATTGATATGTGATTCAATGCTCTTTTTTTAAGATCAGAGAAAAAGTAATTAGTTTAAATTTATTGGCAGATTTATAAGATTAATTGCAAGTTTGCAACCCTTCCTACCATGACCACTCTTCTTTCCAGCCAGTATTTATAATTCGCACCATGCGGCCACTTTTTACACGAGAACAGTTTGTGCAGGGAGCCCCAAAATTCTTAACAGTCCTTGATACAGAAATACTCATTATAACAACAAAAGATTTTAAAGATATGAATGTTACGGTCAAAAGTTAATAAATCCTGTCTGTAGAATAACATTATTAACAACACGGCTGACTGACCACTCGAAATGTTTTTGTAACATTTTGAATATTGTGAAACACCACCACATAAAGCACTTTCATATAATCAAATTTGATTCGCGTCCATTAATCAGTTTAACACATTTGCAGTGTGGCCATTGCGATTACATGCGATTAATAAACGCAGACAGCGCGGACGAAACCGAATGATTAATTATATCAAGTGTGAGCACCAATCAAAATAATTACGAGCATCGCGACTCGTATTCTGTAGTATTGTTTAATATTGAATGCATAACATGTTGCCTTAGTTATCTTCCATCTGTATAGTACAGACGCCAGCACATCAAGCTACCCGAAACTGTCAGATTTCCCCAATGAACTTTGAACCTTACGCTTTAGAGCTAAAGTTGAAAATCTATTAAAGAAATCTGACAGATTGTAGTAGCTTGATGTGCTGGCGTCTGTACATCCGTTGGACCACACAAGTATAGCTTGACAATCTTGAAGTCCCCTACTATTTATTGATCGTCAGATGTTTCTTGTAATAGAACCTTGTCGTGCTCAAAGCGCAGATTACTGAGTTACTTCATACTACTTCATAGTTTCATTGTGTCACTTCGCAGTCTCATTATTCATTCAAACAATAGTGGCAATACAGCTGCGTCTGAATCCGTTTGCTCTGAAACTATTATTGAGAAACCTATTTCAATTTATCGGTGTTGAAGCAGTGGATTAAGAACGTTCTCGTTGAAGGATATTTCAAGAACTTTGAAGATCAATTTTACTCCAGCATTAGTATGTTGTCCCCAATTTTCCTACAAACGATACCAGCATCCCACATCAAGTCTCATTATTGATACCTACGGTTATTCCAATGACTTCTTAAATAAAATTAAAGTTTGCATAACCTTTATTCTGGGCATACTGGCGATCACATTTTCTTTCTTCTTAGTTTAGATCATAAACCTACAGAGCATAGTGTCCCACATATGGGACATACCGAAAAAGTCTTATATTTAAAAAATCGATCCAAGTAGCGTGATCTAGTGTTGACAAGATTAACTATTATGTATTTGTGTTTCGAATTTAGTACCATATATTTTGGATAGATCTGTAGATAAACATTTATTCATGTTTTTTTTCAAATCGGTGGGTACTTTGAATACGATTAACGAGCGGCGTATAATAATCGCAAAAAAATTATAAAATTAAAATGATAGAATTTTCAGGGTCGTAATAATTAGTATAGGTAAATTCATTTTCATATTTGTCATTTTACGTGTAATCTTGTAATTTCATTGATACTACATAACACATAGTAACATTATAATGCATGATGTGCCATGCACAAAAACATACGTTTCTATTGAGTTATGATTTTTCTAAATATTTTTTCGAGAAATGGCATCATATTTGCAGGCTAATGTATTTTTTTTAAGCCGATAAAAAAAATCATGCACTGTAGGGTTAAAAAAGAAATTCACTGTTCGCCTATACTCCTTACGGAAAGTTTCTTGACAGAAAATATTATAAGTCGCTAGCTGACTTCGGAAACATAAACCAATATCCTGGCCTTTATACCAGGAAAAGATGCCTAGAGATCACGTCCAGTATGTCATACCCATGTCAATTATGTGAACATGCTTACTATGTTGATTGATTATTATCTATACAAAGGGATGAAGGGAAGTTACCGCCCTTTCCTGACAAGGGCAAACGTTAAAGACTTAAAGGAAAAACGTTGTTTTTGAAAGTAGAATGCTAAATTTCTACAACGCCACAGTCTTAATTTGGCACGTGGCCAAAATCAGAACTAACGCCGCCATCTTGTTTTGCCTATAAAACTGTACCAAACTCAAAGTATTTAATTACAGTAACATTTGAATTGTCAAGGGGTCGGTCAGTCAGGAAGATGAATCTAGTTGCCCATTCCAAAGCGTAGGGTATCTATGGAGAACAACGGGCAAGAAGCGCCACGAACACTCTTTTAAATCATAAAATTGTTGAAAATGATGAAGAAAGTTTAATTTCACAAATGCTTACCAACAACGCCCCCCCCCCCCCCCCCGTCAAATTCATTTAAGTGCCAAACCCTAACAAACCTACTATTATCTACTTTTCAGTAAATTAACGCAGACAGTGCGGTAGTATCTATTGATACTGTACATAGCAAAAAAACCGGTCAAGAGAGAGTTGGGCTCCCGCACCGAGGGTTCCGTACCATTATATATTCAATTTTATTATTTTTTTTCTTTCTGAAAAAGTGTGCTGTTTAGAAACATCGTTTTATTTTTCCTGTAATCTTTACATAAACTTCTATCACACACAATAATTTCAGATTTTTCTCTATAAAACTTCGGAGATAAGAGGGCGCGGTAGGTATTTTTTTTACATTTTTCATTAAAAGTCGAAAACTATGCATCCAAAAAAAAGAAAAAATGTTTGAGAATGTACAATCAGCACTCTTTTATATGATATCCCACATGCCCTAGTAGCCGCACTTTGAATTTTTAAGACACCTCGAACCTTTCAGTCCCTGTTGCAAAAAATAAATATTTTTATTTCTTTCTTATTTACAAAATAGTTGGGTAAACGTCATCTAAAACTTTTCCAAATTTGAAGTTGATAGCATTAGTAGTTCTTGAGGTATCCAGCTGTGACAGACGGACAGACAGACAGAGAGACTGAGTCGCACCATAAGGGTTTCTTTTTACCATTTTGGTACGGAACCCTAAAAACTAACACTGTTTTATTTGTGGTCAGATCACGTACTAAATAAACTTGAAAAGAATTCACTATTGTATAATCAATCTGTGACAAAGAAAATTGAAATATATTCGTCGTTGTTGAATAAAAGAGACGATAAAATTAGATTTGGAAAATTAAGACAACCTACCATACGCGTGAAAGATGTCCTGCTGATCCATTCTGTAACAAGCTCACCGTGAAATCTTAGGAAAAGTGAGCTAGAAGTGAGCTGTCATTCCACTTGATGCTAGGAATTGACACTGTTGACAGCTCACTCAACCGCCAATTACCCCTTATACCTCACCTTATGTTCCAATTCACTTTAGACATTGGCAGAATGCAAGCAAAGCCGATGTTGACACATCGGCTTTGCTTGCCAAGTAAAAACTAGAATAGAATAGAACGATACCGTTACACCACTGTAGGAAGAAGATGGTGAAACGTTCTGTAGTTTAACCAAAATATACCTATAGTATGCATGTGAGCATTAAAGAAAACCATTTAGAAATTGACAAATAAATATTAACCTACACCGAAGAAGGAAGGCAAAGGTTTGCAATAAAAATAGCGGTTTAACAGATATTTAATTTCCATAGAGGTTTAAAACTCCGAAGATTATTATGCACATCGGCTGTGTTATAACATTTTACTATGGGAGCTACACAAACTCGATAACGTTGGTTATCTTTCTCGGTTTGAATAGGCATTATTAACATTATGAATACTGGCATGTGATACTATGACTTAATCGAAACAGTTTGAATCGAATAGTATTGTATGATATAATATGTCTCCAGTAGCTAATATGAACGCAGCCTTTTGAATCAATGCTGCAATGTGAAGAACATAAAACTAGTATACAGGGTTACTGGTAACTCGACGTATTCCTTGCAGGACATCATAGTAGGGTTAAAATGCAACAAATTAAGCCACCAAATGTTCTACCGAAGTTCAGTAGTTTTTGAGTTAGTAAGGGTTTTAGATTTTTTGTGAAAAATCCCAGATTAAATTATTTGAACCCAATTTGAAAATTATTCACGGGGCGGCTGTACTGAAATTGGAGTTATTATCATAGTTGACGCCGTAGCGGATCGTTTTTAATAATTAAAGATCTAATGCAGATCGTTTAAAAAAAAAAAAATGTTTGATTAGTGATCTTCACCAAAGTTTTAGTCATTTTGAACTTTTAATTATTAAAAACGATCCGCTACGGCGTCAACTATGATCATAACTCCAATTTCAGTACAGCCGCCCCGTGAATAATTTTCAAATTGGCTTCAAATAATTTAATCTGGGATTTTTCACAAAAAATCTAAAACCCTTACTAACTCAAAAACTACTGAACTTCGGTAGAACATTTGGTGGCTTAATTTGTTGCATTTTAACCCTACTATGATGTCCTGCAAGGAATACGTCGAGTTACCAGTAACCCTGTATAACAGAAGTTCTAAGCAACCTCTCAAGGCGAATCATGTCCATAGGAATTGAAAGAGAGGTGATAAATTATATGACTGAAAAGTTGTATTTTATGAACGCTTGACATAAATTAATACAAACTTAGTTTGCAGTATCCGTAGACTTTCTCGTTAGTCTAGTGGTCGGTAGTGCTACTGCTGAATATGCGGTCCTGGGTTATACTACATTATTTTTAGTATACTGCAAACCTGAATATAGTTTGTTCAGAATAAGTAACTGAATGGATTCCAATAGTTTTTACACCATGTTATATTTTGTCCCACAAATATTTTAAAATGGTAAAAAGTTGGACACCCAGCGATACTAAGTACATATCTGCAATCATATGCGCACAACACAGGTCACTGCCGGTCGTCCGGTGGCGCATGTTAAGTGGTAACCAACTTTTTGTACGGACAATCAGGTAACATAAAAAGCTTATAACTTCGTGATTTTTCATGATACAGTTTTGAAATTTTGTACATAGATTCTTTACATAAAAATACTAGACACGTGCTTCGGGTTTGCCATATACTAAAAATAATGTTGTATATGTTAGTATCCCAATAGCAGCCCGGAGTCTGGATTTGTGCCCGGTTGATGGCCACAGGCTCGCCCATATTACATGGGACTTAAATATTACTTGCTAAATGTGGGTGTACTACAGGTACACCTCTGTCTAACCCTTCAGGGAATACAAGCGATGTTATGTATGTTATATAGTTTTTAACCGACTTCAAAAAGGAGGAGGTTATCAATTCGGATGTTTCTATTTTTTTTTTTTTTTTTTTATGTTCTGTCAAAATTGTTATTGGGGTACCTCTAATCTTGCAAGTAAATTCTGCATAACTTAGGTACCCATAACTAGGGGTGCGTGCAGAAGACCTCCACGTGCGCTCGGCGGCTGCTGGTCCCCTGCGGATACGTCCGGGGGGAAGAGCAGTCGCTGGGCCTGGTGCACCCTGGGTCACGGACAATAATCTCTTCGCGGGGGGTAGGGTAGAGGAGTATTATTGTCCGGAGCAAACTTCTGCAGGAGGGGTCGCTCCTGATCCGTCGACGTAGTCGATCGGGCGAGGACGCGACCACACCCGCTTGGGTGCAGGCGCATCCAAGCGGGGTTCGTACGTTTGTCTCCTCATTCATTGAGGAGCAAACATTTCGACGGGTCCGCTGAGTCGGGATGGCCGGACAGCGGACGGAGGCATGCCTCAATGCCGCCGTCGGGGGGCTTGGCTTAACCGCCCGGCCCCAGAGGAAGGACACCTCTAAGATAAAAAACCACCTAATCCCAAGTTTCGGGAGCGCGGCGAGGGGATGAATGGCCGTAGGGGGTACGGTCGTTAGCGCTCCCACCTGCTGGTACCTGCCGCCCCCAGCAGTATGTAGGCTTGCCCGGGTACTTAAGCCTCTGCCCGGGTCGACGTGTATTTGCTTTACACTCGTGGGAACTTTATGGAGAAAAATTTAAAAAACCCAAAAAACCCATCCGTCGAACCTCTTGCGTCGCAAGAACAGGAGCTCCGGGTTAGCCTGGAGCACCTGTGTGACGCAGGAGACAAGCCGCTTGCCGTCGTGGACGGCAACAAGAGCCGAGGAGGCTCCTGTCCTTCAGAGGACCACAACATGTCCGACCAGGACTTGCGCGGACGCTCCAAATTTTGGAGAAAACGTCCGCGCGATCAAGACTCGGACCGAGCGGGGTCGATGGGTCATTCCTCAAGCGAGGAGAACCTTTCGGCCGCCAAAATACCGGCAACGAGGAGGGGCCGAGGTCGCGCGGTGCTGCGCGACGTTGGGGGTCGCTTCAAGCGGCCCGGTACCCCAGGAGTCGGTGGGGAGAGCGACCCCGGGGTCTCATCCGGGGTCTCGACTGAGGAGCTGGGAGGGACGACTGTTTCTCTCGTGGCCACGAAGGCGGAAGCCAACGCCGCGAAACGTGCCCAAAACAGAGCGGTTGCGGCCGACGAGGTCGCCGAAATGGCCCGTCAGGCCCGGGAGCGGCGGTCTGCCCAGGCTGCTAAAGGGGAGAGCGCCACGGCAGAGGCTCTCAGCCGCCAGGTGCTAGACGGCGTGGACGTTGTCCTGAAGGTTGCGACTAAGTCGGGCAACCTGAAGGGCTCGTTCACGCGTGCCCTCAAAGAGGCGGCAGAGGGAATCAAGGAAGCGACGGAAATCCTCCTTGGCCGCACGACCTCGGAGGAGACGGCGAAGCTGTGGCGGGAGAACGGCCAACTCCGATCCGAGCTGGAGGATCTCAAGCGTGAGTTTGCTGCGCAGAGGGCGGAGTGGCAGCTGAGGTGTACAGCAACCACTAGCTCCGCTCCCGTCGCCGTCCCGCCCCCGTCGTCAGCCCCGTCAGCCCCATCGTCTTCACCGGCAGATGCGGACATCGAAAAGATGGTTCGCATCTGCATGCTCCAGTGCGGGAGCATGGTGAACGCTCGGCTGGAGGCGATTTCTCGTCGTCTCCCGGCGGAAATCCTCCGTCCGCCTCTAGCGGCTGACACGCGGAGGACTGAGACGCCGCCTAGACTCGCGCCTCAAAAGGGAAAACCCGCGGAGGGAGCTCCTCCGAGCGAACAGCCCACGACTGCCGCCGGGTCTAAGGGTGACACCTGGGCGGAAGTCGCGGGGGGCCGCAAGAAGGCCCGCAAAGCCGCCAAGAAGGCCGCAGCAGCTGCATCCACCCCCGGTGGAACCGCAAAGGCGGTTGCGCAGCCTGCGCGGCGGACTGCCACAGGCGGTCGCAAAGGACCGACGATACGTGCCCCGCGTTCCGAGGCTGTGACGCTCACGCTACAGCCCGGAGCTGCGGAGCGCGGCGTAACGTATCAGTCGGTCATTGCCGAGGCCAAGGCCAAGATCAAATTAGCAGATCTTGGCCTCCAGTCCGTCACCCTCAGGCAGGCTGCCACGGGTGCGCGGCTGTTCGAGGTGGCTGGTGCTGCGAGCGGCAGTGCTGAAAAGGCGGACGCTCTGGCCGCCAAGATGAGGGAGGTCCTCAACCCTGAGGACGTCCGGGTCTCCAGGCCAGTGAAAACCGCAGAGGTGCGGATTACTGGTCTGGACGACTCCGTGACCTCTGAGGAGGTGGTGGCGGCCGTTGCCCGAAGCGGAGAGTGTCCGCCGGACAAGGTGCGGGCCGGCGATATACGCGCCGACGCCACCGGACTCGGCGTAGTCTGGGTTCGGTGCCCTGTAGCGTCGGCGAAGAAGATCGCCGATAGCGGTAGATTGCTGGTTGGCTGGGTTGCAGCGAGGGTGAAACTCCTGCAGCCCCGGGCTCTGCGGTGTTTCCGGTGCCTGGAGAAGGGGCATGTCCGGGCAAAGTGCACCGCCGAGATTGACCGTAGCGATCTTTGCTATCGCTGCGGTCAGCCCGGCCACAAGGCGGCCCAGTGTTCCGCGGCGCTGAACTGCAGCTTATGCTCGGCTGCGGGGAAGCCAGCGGGGCACAAAGTGGGCGGAGGGGCCTGTGGCGCGCCTGCCAGCAAGGCCAAGAAGAAAAAGAAGAGGAGCTCTAAGCCTGCCGGGGAAACCTCGCCACCCCCACAGGCTAGTAGCTCCGCGGCCGACTCCCGGCCCAGGACCGTTGCCGAGGGAATGGATTGCGCATAATGGCGCTCTACCATTTCCTCCAGGGCAATATCAACCACTCTGCTAGAGCTCAGGATCTCTTGCTCCAGAGCATGGCAGAGTGGTCGATTCACGTGGCTGTGGTCGCCGAACCGTATTTTGTCCCCCCCAGGGATAACTGGGTGGGTGACTTGGACGGTTTGGTGGCCATCATTGGCGGGGCTCTTGCCAACCCGTCCCGAGGACACGGCTGGGTAGCCGCCCTCGCGGACGGCATTGGCACGGTTGGGGCGTATTTTTCGCCCAACAAGAGTCTCGCCGACTTCGAGAGGTTCCTTGTCGAGTTGGGTGCCGTCGTGGGCCGACTCCACCCTCGCCCTGTGCTGTTGCTGGGGGATCTCAACGCCAAGTCTGCGGCGTGGGGATCCCCTGTGACCGATGCTAGGGGCGAGGTGCTGGAGGAATGGGCGGTCGCGACTGGCTTGACCGTCCTAAATCGGGGCTCGGTGCACACGTGCGTGCGGCAGCGGGGTGGGTCTATAGTGGACGTCTCGTTCGCTAGCCCCGCTGTCGCGAGCCGTGTCCGCGACTGGCGTGTCGCCGTGGAGGTGGAGACGTTGTCGGATCACCGTTACATCCGTTTCGACGTCTCCGCCCAGACCACTGGCGGCCGCGGTTCACCGGCCCCGCGAACGGACGGTCCGCGCTGGGCGCGTAAGCGCATCGACAGGGAGCTTCTCGAGGAAGCTGCTATTGTCCAGGCCTGGGTTCGGGAGTCGGCAACGAACGGACCCGTCGACGTCGAGCAGGAGGCGCTGTGGTTCCGCGGGGCGATGACGCAGATCAGCGACGCGTCCATGCCCCGGGTCCACACACAGTCAGGAAGGCGCCAGGTGTACTGGTGGACCGCCGAGATCGCGCAGCTGCGCGTCGCGTGCGTGGCGGTCAGGCGCCAGTACACCCGATACCGGAGGAGACGTCGTCGGGTCCCTGACGAAGAAGCCGCGCTGTATGAGGTGTACCGCGCGGCGAAGGAGACTCTGTGGCTGGCCATCGGCGAGGCGAAGACGCGAGGCAGGGAAGAGATGTTGGAGACTCTGGACGGAGATCCGTGGGGGCGCCCGTATCGAGCGGTTCGAGGCAAGCTTCGAGCCGCGGCGCCTCCACTCACGGAGAGTCTCCAACCCGAGCTGCTGGAGGAGGTAGTTGCAGCCCTCTTCCCGGCCAGAGCGGAGCATACTCCGCCGCCGATGGCTTTGCCCACAGCCACGGAGTCTACGGAGGAGAATGCCATCAGCGTCCCAGAGGTGACACAGGCAGAGATGGGGGCAGCCGTGATGCGGCTCCGGGCCAAGAACGTGGCTCCGGGGCCCGACGGGATCCACGGCTGCGTGTTGGCCCTCGCTCTGAAGGAGCTTGAGCCCCAACTGAGAGGACTCTACACAGCGTGCCTGGAGCAGGGCCAGTTTCCCACTTTGTGGAAATCTGGTCGTCTGGTCCTGCTCAGGAAGGCGGGGCGCCCTGCGGACTCGGCGTCCGCGTACCGGCCCATAGTGCTGCTAGACGAGGTGGGTAAGCTGTTTGAGCGGATTATCGCAGCCCGCCTCGTCGGCCACTTGTGCAGAGAGGGGCCGGACCTGGACGAGAGCCAGTTCGGCTTTCGGCATGGGCGCTCTACCATACACGCTGTGTCACGGGTGAGAGTCCTGGCGGAGGAAGCGGTGTCCCGGGGTGGGGTGATGTTGGCGGTGTCCTTGGACATTTCCAACGCCTTCAACACCCTGCCCTGGAGTTGTATTCGGGAGGCACTGCGGTATCACCGGGTGCCTCCCTACCTCCGCCGCATAGTTGGGGCTTATTTGTCCGAGAGGTGTGTCACCTACGTGGGACGTGATGGCGGAAACCAGCACCGCATGTCGTGCGGTGTTCCACAGGGCTCGGTCCTGGGCCCGCTCCTGTGGAACATCGGGTACGACTGGGTGCTGAGGGGCGAGCTCCAACCGGGCGTGGACCTGACGTGTTATGCCGATGACACGCTGGTCACTGCCCGGGGGAGCTCGCACAGGGAGGCAGCGTTGCTGGCGACGGCTGCGGTCTCACAGGTGGTGGGCCGCATACGTCGCCTAGGCCTGGAGGTGGCCCTCAACAAGTCGGAGGCCATGGTGTTTCATGGCCTCCGGCGGGCGCCGCCGCCCGGCTCACACATCGTGGTCGGGGGGGCTCGGATTGCTGTCGAGTCCACCATGAAGTACCTGGGATTGGTGCTCGACAGCCGGTGGAATTTCGAGCCCCACTTCCGGCGGCTGGCGCCCAAGTTGTTGGGCGCTACTGGGGCGCTGTCAACGCTGCTTCCCAATCTGGGGGGCCCGAGCGCCGCCTGTAGGCGGCTCTACGTGGGGATCGTGCGATCCATGGCCCTGTACGGGGCCCCGGTGTGGGCTTCTGACCTGACGGCCGGCAGCATTGCGGTTTTACGAAAACCGCAAAGAGCGATGGCCGTCAGAGTCATCAGGGGGTATCGCACGATCTCCTACGAGGCGGCTTGCGTACTGGCCGGATCCCCGCCCTGGGACCTCGAGGCGAAAGTACTCGCGTCACTGTATCGGTGGCGCGAGGAAATGAGGGCGCGGGGCGAGCGACCGATGCAGCGACACTGGGAGCTGCGTCGGTCTCAGCTCCGCGAGGTCCTGGTGGCGGAATGGCGGGACAGGCTTTTGCGCCCTACCGCCGGCCTCGTCACCATCGAGGCGGTCCGGCCGGTGCTCGAGCGCTGGCTCGGGAGGAGGCACGGCTCCCTGTCGTTTCGTGCGACGCAGGTGCTCTCGGGGCATGGTTGCTTCGGGAAGTACCTGTGTCGCATAAACAGGGAGCCGGACGCCCGGTGTCACCACTGCGTCGACTGCCGGGAGGACACGGCGCGGCACACGCTGGCAGAGTGTGCCGCTTGGGAGGAGCCGCGCCGTGCCCTCATCTCAGGAGTAGGCAGTGACCTATCGCTGCCGGCCGTGGTCGAGTCTATGGTCGGCGGCGAGGAGTCCTGGGACGCGGTGGTTTCCTTCTGCGAAACAGTCGTCTCGCAGAAGGAGGCTGCGGAAAGGGAGAGGGAGATCTCGTCCCCTCACCCCGCCCGCAGCAGGCGCACCGGGCGTCGGCGGAGGGCGGACAACGCCCTCTTCCAGCCCCCCTAAATGGGTCCAGGGGCGACGGACTTGGGGACGTCCGTCGCCCCCCACACATCTGGACCCGAGGCGGCGGCGCGTAGTGTTCCACGCGCGCCCCTCTTAGACGTCGCGGGGGGAGTTTAACACCTCACTCCCCCCCTGACACGAGGAGAGGCCCGCTGGAGCGGGCCAGCACTAGCCGGGGGTTGCGGAAGTATCGTTCGTTCCCGCGACCCCCGGCGTAGGTGAGAGAGGGAACACCGGGGTGGTTTTTAGTCAGTAAGAGTCTGACAGACCCCGCCGCCCGCCCCAGGGCGGCGGACATCCATGAGGATTTTCCACCCCGAAACAAAAAAAAAAAAAAAAAAAAAAGGTACCCATAACTAAAAAGTGAAAAATAACAACTTAAAAAAAAAGCAACCGACTTCCAAAAAAACACTACAAAGTGAAAAATAACTTTCATTTTGGAAGTCGGTGTCGTTGGTTCCGCATTTTCGTTTTTTGACACCGACTTCCGAAATTAAAGTTATTTTTCACTTTGTAGTGTTTTTTTGGAAGTCGGTTGTTTTTTTTAAGTGATTTTTGGAAGTCGGTTGTTTTTTTTATAAAAAAGTTTTTTTAATATTCAAATACTCCGATACTACAATTTCTCAAGCTCTCTCACGTAAGTCCACTAAAGGTCGTCACTTGATGTGATTGAGTAACATCGCGATCAGCTTTCATGTTTGAAGCGTGAATTTCGTTCATGCGGTCATTGTGTAATGTCAAAATCAAATGCGGGACGACCTTTGGCCGTATTGATGGACTCACATACTATGAGACATTATAGACAAGTGGTAGAAGGCCCACATCGCAAAATACCGTGAGATCTTGGCTGAGAACTTTTGTTTCCATTGCCTCAACCATCGGTTTCACACGTTATAAATATGGGTTTTGATTAGAGATGCAACTTATGACAGCCTTTTTTGACCCTGACACACCTTTTCACTCCTCTTTTCATCTCCTTAATTAGACATATACCATATTTTGTCAGTTATCTGACTGCTCGTCATGACTATGGCCGGATCCACGTTATTGTATTATGTCGTGTCGTGAGGCCTTCTGAAACCGTGCTAATCAATCAAAATTCGTTGTGATATGACGCACCTACTCCTGAAGAGATTTGTTTGTTTGTTCTATTCATTTGGTCACGACACAACATAGTTAAATGGAGACGTTCCGATGACAAACACATTATTAGCAAACTTGACCTTCTTTTATTTTCAGGGATCTTTCAAGGACCTGGTTCCTGGTTCCTGGACTGGGGTCGTAGAGAAGAAAGATTGTCACACATAAATACATCCTACATGACTTGACCACGATCGCACGCTATTTGAAGTGAGTATTCTATCTTTAACCTTTTTAGTGTCCAGTATTATGTATCGATGTTATTACATCCATGAATTCGTGGTATGTCAACGAAACTTTGTATGTATTTAATGTGCTATTATTATAAAAAGACGTGTCACCTCTCGTTATTGCCTATTTTATTATTCAATTTTTTTTTTATATCATAAGGAGATACCCGTGTCGTGAGTCATGATTTGCTATAACGTAAATGACAGATAGCTCGGGCAAAATATATTCTAAGTTATGAAAATATTTTTTGTTGTTAATAAACTTAAATTAATTAAAATTGATGATTTCCCGACAAAATGTTAATGCTCATCGCTATTTAGGATTTCCTTTATTTTCAAGAATTTGTCAACGGTTAATAAAAACGTGTAGCCAAAGTATTTCTTTGACGGAGTCGCGTTACGTCCGCTACGCGTAGCGTCCGTTTATGGCCCAATTGTATTCTTAAAGGTGTTTTTTTCTCGGACTAGCCGTTCTACCTAAAAGTACACTCAACGCTAGAAGAGCTAGTTATTACAAAAATAACACACAGACCAAATTAACATTTTGTGAAGTACCATGCTTCACGCGACTGATGTGAGAAAAAACTACCTTCAAGAATACAATAGGGCCATAAACGGATGCTACGCGTAGCGGACGTAACGCGACTCCCTCGTTTTTTGCTATTTCATTAAAATTATTTCATCATAATCAGCCTTACCTCGTCATAATGTTTCCACTGCTGGGACACTGGCCTCCTCTCAATGAGTGGGTGTGGGCCGTAATCCTAGAATGCAGGTTGGTAAATTTCTCATGTCTTTGTTTTTTTTTTTTTTTGTTTTAGGACATGCCGGTTACCTCACGGTGTTTCCCTTCACCGTTTGGGAGCCGTGGTGATGAAATAATTTACACAAAGTAAAGCGCCTGATTTCGAACCTACGACCTACGACTCGTAAGTCACGACCGATACCACTGGGTCACCACTGCTCAGCTCTCGTCTCTGCCGTGCATGTTCCATATTTAGTACTAGCTGCGCCCCGCAGTTGCACCCGCATAAGTCACGATCCCGTAGGAATATCGGGGTAAAAAGTATTCTATGTGTTAATCCTGGTTATAAACTATCTGTGTGCCAAACTTTATCAACATTGGGCCAGCCGTTAGAGCGTGAAGAAGTAACAAACATACACACATACACACTCACAAACTTTTGCCTTTATAATATTAGTATGATATTTAATTACCTTATTTGGACAACACCTATGCACCCTATTTCCAATCATTGTATGATTGATATCAATGATTATATCCGACATTATCCCACAATTATTATATCATTAACATTTTTACTCAGACTCGTGAGAAAAATAAAATTTCCTAGTATAACAACACATATTCATTCCACCTCACATATTCCCTATAGTGACTTAATAATAAAATAATAAATACCACGTGAATCATTACTATGATTTCATGGCGGAAGTTCCTCTATTACATACAGTCACGACTCGAGCTACTGTTATAAATATTACTTTATAAAAACATAATAATTTCATATAGTGTGTCGAATATAAATGTTTTACTTACATGTTATTAATTCACTTAAAAACTAGCTACACTCGCGACTTTTGTTTTTTTTTTTGCGCGAAACCCTAATTCTTCGTATCTAAAATAAAAGTAGCCTAAGTAGTTATTCCTTATGAAATCAGTAGCTATCTGCCAGTGAAAGTCGCGTCAAAATCGATACAGCCGATTCGGAGATTAGCCGGAACAAACAGACAGACGGACAAAAAAAATTAAAATAGTTTATTATAGGAAATATATGTATACTTTCATATGCATTTAGAAAAAGCTGTTATCTTGACATAACAAACAGACACTTCAATTGTATTTATTTGTATGGATGTTTAGATGGAATATGAATTAAATTGATAAACTTTCGGTTTCTGTAGCATTATATAATAGGTAGAAATACTATGAACTGTCAAAGATAAAAAGGTTCTGGTCACCAAACATTTTGATGAAAAGTGGTCATTAACAACTGGTTGAAAATGACCGAATGCAGAAAATCACTGTATTTTTATTCTATGACAGAAACAACAGAAAATGTACAATTTGAAATTGGAACGGAGCAAAACCTTGCAGTGTCAACATAATAAATTATCAGCTATAATGTGTCGATAATGTCGGTAACATTTCCTTCGTCAATAAAGTGTGTGCACACTGGTAGTTTCACGCTTCACAGTCAGGTTGCAGTATTCTAAAGCAGGAACTTTAATGTACAGGGATGCGCTCATTAACGACTGAAATTGGCGTAACTAGATGTTTTGATGAGTTATGCCACCCTAATAGATGGGGATATTCTAAATTATTTTAATGTCTTACCGGTGGTATATTTAGAGGAAATTAATTTGCTATAGGTATTTATGCGACAGTTGTGATGCAATATTTTTGTGAGCTAAAAAGTATGTTAACTAAAAGTAAATGGATGGATCTAGGTTTATTTGACATCTGAGAGCTTATACTGAGACAAGTAAGCCCTGGTTTTACAGGCTAATTATTATTTAATAATCAGCATAATAATGTACAGACGCCAGCACATCAAGCTACCCGAAACTGTAAAATTTTTCCAATCAACATTGAACCTTATGCTTTAGCGATAAAGTTGAAAATGTATTAAAGAAATTTGACAGATTGTAGTAGCTTGATGTGCTGGCGTCTGTACCCGCTTGCTGGGACACAGGCCTTCCCTCTGTGAGAAGGAGCGAGCCCACTACGCGGGCCCAGTGCGGGTTGGTAGATATTGTAATTTATGCTGAGTGAAATGTGTTAATACTCAAATTAAAGACTTCTTAACCCGGCGTCATTGAGGTTGGGTCAAAATTACCCGGCTGGTTTAAAATTTCTAATATTTTTGAAAGTACGCGCGCGACGTTGCCGTTCTGTGCAATAGCTGGAGCCAATATTGTAATTTTTTTTATTTTAATTTTTGAGAGTTATTTCAAAAGTTGATTAAACTCAAAAGTTTCTGAATGATTAATTATTTTTCTGTTTTATTATCAAAACCAGAATACATTTATTACCGAAATAATGACACAGTTTACGAATTTACTTAAAAATAATGGAAATACAATAAGTATATTAAATATATGGGTAATATTGACCCCCTCAACGTCCATGTAACTATTTCCTACCACAATGACGCCGGGTCAAAAGAACTAAACTATCATCAGTTCATTTTAATACAATAGTCGATTTGACAGCAAAGCCCTAAATTAATCATTTTTGCTTCCTGCTTATAGGCGATAAATAACAACCGATCCACTTTATTAGCGACTACCTTATTAATATCTATATTAATTAGTTCACATTAATGCTAATCTTGTAACTACTTCGTTACTATAACACTGAAATATAATGCCAATAAATTGTACTTAGCACCAGACATTGCTCGCCATTATACGTCCATGCGCCGTGTGGGAGTGGGACAAGTTTAGCCAAGATTTAGATGTTACTCCACTTCGAAATGTCAAAACATGCCCACTGATACACTATTCAAATACCTCCATTAATCTATCACTTTATATCTCGAATCTGCTCATAAAAATTAAGTGATATGATTTCTGCTTCAAAAATCGCAATTAAGTTACCTATATAATTAATTCCATATATTATTACAAAGATAAAACTTGTCTCTGACCGTATAATCGAATTTTCGTGGGAGGCACAAAGTTCTCGAAACCATAATTCATCTAAAACTCTCAATCTATAAAACGATTTCAAAAATAGAATAAGAGTTTTTGCCCCGTTCGGCCACCAGTCGTCGAAAAACAACAATTAATAAATATACATAAAAAAAACCAGCCAGTGTTTCAATTCATTCGAGGGGCGGGGTCATTTTACATTCAAGGGGAGGATATCTCTCGAAATCATTAGTCGTGGAATGCCTCGGAAAGTGAACACGGTCCATAATAATTTTCGGTGCCCTTCGTCCGGCGTCGTGGGCGGATATTGCCTTTGTCTTTAGTTAAAAAAAGGACAAAAAACCTATCCAAACGTCAGTTCAAAATATTTATTTGCGCCGGTCAGTATAAGCCGCATGTAATTTCGCTCGCATTGTACGAGTCCCGTGTTATTGTCCAACAGAGTGATGTATAACGACACGCGTTTCATTATTCAAAATTATGTTCCAACAGACGTAAGGGTAGTGTGCCTGTGTTTCATCAAACGAGACCAAAAAAACATTTTAATCGTCGACCTCAAACAAATTTCGTCCGATGCGATCCAATGCTATGTGGCCCGAATACGAAGAACTGCGATACAAGACCATCTTCCTTTATGAATGCTGTTATTAATATTAATTTAATGATGTCCGATACAAAGTTATAATTCATGTCCTTTTGAAGCAGC
Organism: Eremobia ochroleuca; assembly: GCA_949629135.1. NCBI lineage: Eukaryota > Metazoa > Arthropoda > Insecta > Lepidoptera > Noctuidae > Eremobia > Eremobia ochroleuca. Next base: position 14,627,787 of record OX451394.1, read on the forward strand.
TCATATAAACTTCATTATTGAATTCCGAAATAAGAATATTTTATTCTCGAATTAGTGAATCATTTTATTGAGCTTCATAAATGAATGTGTAACACCTCAACTTTTTCGGAGCAGGTTTTCCGTTTGCTTTTGAACTTCACAAGTTTCCGCGTGCGTCTGTCTGTCGTAATATATAACAAAACAAGCCGCTTTTATCACTAAAACCGCCAATTAAAGCTAGTCTTGTATGGTAGACTCACCATTCATAGAGGTTATTACTCGAAAATCTTGTTTGTATAATAACCTTATAATATCATTAGTGCTTTTATGGCTGTATTCATAAAATCATGTGTTCTTACTTTAAGTGCATCGTTATAACCCTTGTTTTGGATAAGATAAACCGAATTTACGGTAAAATATTTTCTTCCAACTGACTTTCCCTTTAATTGACTATGGATACTTAAAAACCTATTTAGAGTTCATCGTTATCCTGATCGTAAACTAAATGAAGCCGAATTTTCTATGAACGGAATAACTTTACGAGGGAACATGCCCAACATTTTAAGTAAAAAATATATTAAATCATTTTGACTAGGTAGGTGCTTACGGCTCATTTAACTTGCCCATAAATCCTTACCATGGTTCATAATGTGATTCAAGTACAGTTTTAAAAGTAAATAGTTATTTTGTCTTAATGTGAAAATACCAAATATTTTTTCCCATAGAGGTCAATACAACACAAAATATTAAATCAACATCAAATTATATTATTTTATTTTCAATAAAACTTCACATTAAAATACAAAGTGTGAATCTAAATGCATATAACGACTTTTTACTTGAAAGAAGCAAGGTGTTCGAAATTCAAATGTATTGAAATAAGATGGCCGAAGTTCTAAACTAATCAAATAACGGCGCGAATAAAATACGTTCATATATAACTAATTATTTAGTCGGTGCTTCTGTACGAAGGCAAATAGAATCAAGACAGCTAATGAGAACAATTTACATGAATACACTATTATCACATGAGTGATGATCGTCTAATGTAAACGGCATTTTTAGCTGGCAACACGAATGCAAGTTGTTTTTTTTTATTGCCTATTATGGCAACCGGCTTTGTATTTGACTTCCCGCCCACAGATACAACATTACATACAACATAACATTATTGTTAATAATAATTTAACTATTCGTATGGTTTGTTCTCATAAATGTTTACACAAAATCTGGGTAAAGGTAAACTTGTAATTCAGTACTTACTGTTAAATAAAGATTTGAACTAATGTTGACTAAAAGTACTGCAAAACCTGAACGTAGGCACGTACGGTTACGTAACGTAGCAGTGAAAAATGTATTAAAATACACGAAGAGTTAAATCTTGGCTAACGCTAAGTCCGCTCGACATCAGAATCAATGCTCATTTCGGTCGTAGTTATTATCATAGTTATCACAAGTTTCAAAAGTGCATCCAAATCTGGGGTGTACCACAGGGACTCATACTAGGCCAAGGCAAGTAATATTTGCATTTGGGATACGATAATAGAAAACCATTTCGTTTAGTGCATCACACACAGCAAAACAATCCCACACTGCGAAAATGACGACAAAATTCAGCAAGTCTTTACCAACAGCCAGCTAAACTGCACATGCATACTTTTTTGTCTTAAAAATATTAGACGTCGCAAGGATCTTAATACAATACACACCTACACGAGAGGGAAGACAAGGGACAAGTTTCACTTAAATCTGAAATCGTCGCGACAAAATCTTTTCACTACAGTCCGCGCGTTTAATTAGAGTGAGCGCAAACTCCGCGGCGTCACAAAGAACTTTGTCGTATTATTTGATCGCAGACGATATTGTCGTTGAGTTTGTATACAGACTAACTTTATAAAGCCGAGATTGTAAGGAATTGTTGCCTTTTGATTTGAGAAAAGTGTTCTGTAATTTGTTTAACGAGATGTGGCCTTAGATACAGATAAATATATTAACAATCAATCGGCCCAGCCTTTTTCCAACTATATTGGGGTCGGCTTCCAGTCTAACCAGATTCAGCTGAATACCAGTATTTTATATAGAGCGACTGTCTTTCTGACCTCCACAATCCAGTTAATGGGTAACACGATACCCCTTGGTAAGATTCGTTGTCAGACTTTTAGGCTTCTGATTACCCGTAACGACTGTCAAAGATCTACGAATGACAGCAGGGCTAGGGGCTAAACGTGCTTTTCAAGGCCAGTAGGGGTTTCTATATGTAACGGATGGTCACCCATCCATGAACCAACCGCGGCCAGGGCAGCTTAACCTTCGATCAACCCGTGAGGCTATTATTATTTAGCCACAAGTCCCTCGTCAAATATATTACACTAGCTTAAAATTTTGTATTATTGACTTTTTGCATGTGCTAAATCTTCATGTGAAATAAATCGCATCATTGTTTGTATTTCTAATTGACTTTGTTTTTTCTATTTCTTCGATAGATACGAAGTTCCGGCAGACGTTGCGTGCCCCTCAGCCAGATGGGCTGACGACCGCATGAAGACAGTAGGGGCAGATTAGAAGAAGGCGGAATAGACAGGACTCTTAAATAATGCTTTTATGTTATCATTGCCGCAGAGGAAACCTTCACGCATAACTAGATGGATGTGGGTGGTATGAATACTGACTGCAGATGTAACAAAGTAAAGGTAATAGTGTTTCTCATAACTATCCCATGATACCTATGTGATTTTTGAGTATATTATAAGTTGTATTGATTCACTTGTATTGTCAATTTCCGGACATACGGTACAAGGTTATTTTTCAAAGACCAGCCAAATCTAAGGATGTGGTACAGACCATCAAACTGAACAATTTTGTCCATGGGACCAACATCGTATTCGCGAATAAAAATTCAGCCGTCCTACGTTTAGGTCAAGTAGGTATTGAAGTTTTCTAAGGGACAGTTGATAAATTTTTCGCGAATACGATATTGGTCCCATGGACAAAGTTGTTCAGTTTGATGGTCTGTACCACATCCTTAGATTTGTCTGGTCTTTGAAAAATAACCCTGTATACAAGGTGTAACTTAAATAACGCACAATCTTGTAAGGGGTCACTGTACTCATCAGTATGAACAACTTTTACTATAGGACCAAACCTGAAATCGCGAAAAAACTCAGCTGTTCCCTACATTTTGACGAGTTACGCGAACATAAATGTAGGGAACAGCTGATTTTTTTTCGTGATTTCTGGTTTGGTCCCATAGCAAAAGTTGTTCATAATAATGAGTACAATGACCTATTATGAGGTTGAGCGTTTTTTAAGTTACAACTCGGTGTCCAACTTGTAACCTTTTTTAAATATTTTTGGGACAAAATATAACATGGTGTAAAAATTATTAGAATCGATTCAGTTACCTACTTATTCTGAACAAACTACATAAATATAAATCAGGTTTGCAATATACTAAAAATAATGTTATATAATGAGATCATTATGGACCCTGTCGTGGTAGCAAAATAACAACAGCAACAACAACACACCGTATAGCATAATCAGCCTATATTTTTCCCACTGCTGGGACACAGGCCTCCTCTCTGTGAAAGGGAGCGGGCTGTAATCCACCACGTGGACCCAATGCGGGTTGGTCGATATCACATGTCTTCGAATTTCTGGTTCTAGGACATGCCGGTTTCCTCACGATGTTTTCCTTCACCGTTTTCAGAGCAGTAGTGATAAAATAAATTACACTAACTAAAGTGCCTGTTTGGTCTCGAAACTTCAAACCTACGACCCTAAGTTGGGGCCGATACCACGGGCCGCCACAGCTCCACTGGTACAGTACATTAACACTTGCATCCTTTACTATGTGATTCAAATTCTAACTTCACATGTATTTTATTTTCTAGCACTTTCAAGACCCGCACCGTATTCGTCCGTCCATGACATAATGAAGGCAACCTTTCGCACAGCAAACGACCATGGGGACAGATCGGCCAGTATTTATACCCACATAAAACTGTTCGCGATCCGAACAAGCGATCACACAGCAGATGTGACTGCCAGACAACGAAAACGTGATTTTCAGCTTTGTTTATTGAAAGAAAACATTTTATATAAACTTTGTGGACAAACTGCTTAAATAAAGTAATGGAGAGTTAAATGCTGTTGAAAAGTTGGAATTGTTTTGTTGAAAAGATTTAACTCGTCCTTGGCATTGATGGTTTGAAAGCTTGCTTGAATGTTTGATAACAACCTACACGGAGAGAAAATTCTTACAATTATAAAAATTACTGTGCTCGTCACTGTAAAGTGAGTGCAAGTGACATCTACAGAAAATTTTCTGTGTGAGATTGGGAAAAATTCACTATTTGTCCAATAAATTTTACTGTACAGCATAAGAATTTTTACTGTGCTAGCATGGTAATTTTTTCATTACCACTCAAATGCACTCAGATTATGAAACAGCAGAGTAATTTTTCTAAGATTTTTCTCTCCGTGTATGATGGCAATAATTACAATGGTGCAGAGATTGTCGTTTAAGTAGGTACATATCTATTGAGAAAATCTCACTTCGAATATTTTGGTAGTTTTAGCAAGCCATCGGTCTGTCATCATCATCTGCCTAGCCTTTACCCAATTAATAATAATAATAATACTATTCCAGAACTTTCACACAACGCCATCTAGTCCCAAACTAAGCAGAGCTTGTGCTATGGGTACTAGACAACTGACAAACATACATATATATTTCTAAATACATACATATTATAGATAAATTACACCCAGACACAGAACAAATGATCGTGCTCATCACACAAACATTTGTCCTGGGTGGGAATCGAACCCACGACCTTGCGCATAGCAGTCAGGGCCACTGACCACTAGACTAACTGGCCTGTCAAAATTATATTGGGGTAGGCTACCAGTCTAACCGGGTGCAGCTGAATACCAGCATTTTACATGTAGTGACTGCTTATCTGGCCCAGTTACCTACTGTGTAACGCGATACCCCTTGATAAGACTGGTCGTCAGACTGTCGGGCTTCTGACGACCCGTAACGACTGTCAAAGATCCACAAATGACAGGCGGGACGAACAGCTTAACGTGCTTTAAAGATGGTCACCTATTCTAGAGTCAACGGTGCCAAGCGTAGCTTAACCTGATCGACCGACTCGTGCGGCTGTTTTTACTTAGCCTGTAAGCGTTTTTACAACTACTTTGAAAGTCCTATTTAACTTTTGAAAACTGAAAATCTGAAAAATTGTTTCGGACTATTGTAAACGGGCCATCTTGTATGTATACAGATTAAACACACAGTACACAGATTAAACTAATGCGTTTAGTATTTAGAACGCAGACCAAAAAGTAGGTACATTGTTCTAAACGTTACATTAAGCATTGGTGCCGATTATGTTTTTCACAAAATAAACTAAATTTAAAATCAGTGCATCTTTTTCTTTCTATTTCATTAAGATAAGGACAGAAGATAAATATTAGTTTAGTCCTGTCAAATTAAGACAAATTTAGACGTGATTAAAAAATTGGGCATTAAAAATACGTCAATTTACGTCAGGCGCTGACTAATTTGACAGGACTAAACTAATATTTATCTTCTGTCCTGTTCCTAATGAAATAGAAAGAAAAAGATGCACTGAACTTAAATTTATTTTAGTTTGTGAACAAGAGAATCGCGCCATTATTAATTTCCTTTAGAATAGAGGGCGTTGTTAGCTGAGCTTAGAGCTACAGTTTATACTTTTGCAGTTATAATATCATCGTTTTACTTGTTGTACTTAGTCTTATTTATTTATTTATAGTTAATTAAAACGGCACAGGTCCAATTACATTAATTAACAAAGAATTATAAAAAATATAATAAAATAAGCATTCAAATAACATACAATATAAAAATTAAATTAAAATAAATTCAAAGATATACAATTCGTGGATAAAATTACTAATGTCTGTGTGTGTGTGTAGTCTTGTGTTATTGTTCCGAATTAAACGTTATATTATTTTTATTATTACTATTTTATAATAACAATCGAAAGAATCCCATAGCAGACAAAAAAAACTTTCACTGATTATAGGGTTTCCATTCAGACCGCCGTCGTGGATCATCCCGAGGCGGGTTCGCAGACAAATCTGTTGAAAAAGATTTACTCTCTATAGAGACATTTTTAAATCCCTAATTTTGTCATAAGAATTATAAACAAATGCGTTGTTTATAAAGAATATAGCACCCAATATATTTTACAACATCCTATTACCATAACATATAATATGTAAAAACACATAAAATCCGACAAGTAAAATAACAGGAGCTAAAATATTAAGAGCATTCTGGACTGTTTTATAGCCGTAATATTTACTGCCACTAAATATTACTACGGCGTACAAAATTAACAAATGAATGAGCGTTCATTGAATATCTCATACAATTTTAGCGTTCCCGTTCATATATTGACGCTGCAATCACTCTGAGGTTGTTGTAAATCAATTTTACAACGTTTTTGATGATCATACGTAAAATATGAGCATGCTCTCGCAGACTGGTATTGTGAAAATGGCCATTCCAGGATCCGCAGCGTACGCACCCGTATTTATAAAATTAAATAATGTTTACTGTTTCCGATGAACATTGCCCGTTTGTCGTTTACGAGTCCGCCAATGTAAACGTACGCCAGTTATATTGTTTACACAATCCGCGAAATATTTAAACAATACCCGAAACTCATACGCAACAAACAATATGTATTTGCTCCATTACGCAGTATGGTTACTTACGAGTGTATCTTATGAGACCCAAATAAAACCGAAAGGAAAAGGTTTGATCGCTAAAGTGCCCCTTATCAACATCCCAAAAATAACACGCGTTTATATTCAACTCAGATATTTGGACATGTGTTACGATGTAAGAATCCTCTTTTTAAGTTGAGCAAACAATTTGTTCGAAGTAGAGACAAGTGATAACTGCATTAAAATCGCATTAGGCATTATTATCGCACAATTTTATCTCACACTTAACACTTTTAGTGTGTGATTCAGTGTTATTTAGCTTCGGTGCGAATCAGGAATCCCAATCAAAATCCCACACTGGCACTTACGTTCTTTTTGAAGCGGGTCTGGTATTAAATCAGATACACGAGTAATACTCATTCCATGCATATCCATACTCGTCAAATTGCCTATAGAATCAATACCTCCCACATAAAAAGCTCACGACCGTACGAGCGCCGTGACCAATAAAAAACGATTAGTTCACTGCTTCAACATGCAAAGAATTAATATTTGTATAGAAGCGATCAAAGGTTAGCGGAGGTCTATCTCGTTAAAAAAACTGTCAGTTTTTTGCTTCCAACGAAGACTGCACAATAAAAGTGCCAGTGTGTTCTTACAAACGAGAATTTATGTTCGCTATATGTAAATGAAGTCCGGTGACGGTGGTACGCTGTGCTTTTTTGCTATACAAAACACTGCTCGTTGCGTGCCCGTAATCAAACTGTAATGGAACAGTTTACGCATTGTATATGTGAACGTTTTTTGTGTGTTTCATGGAGTTTTTGTACTGGCTTTTTGAAACGTGCGTTTTCAACGGTATTTTATATGAGTAAGAAATGGGAATAATTTAAATATTGCTTAAGTGATTTTTCGAAACACAGTGTGACATATCCGACGCAAAATACTGATGGATATGAAAATACCGTTAGCTCCTAGTTTAGTTTATATATTCATAACCTATTTATGTATTTGTCTAGTTTTTTTTTTTATGTTTATCATTGTCCTCTCAACCAAAGCACCTGTCGTCTAATCTCTTCACCACCCTTGGTTGACTGGTAGATAATGCCTAAGGCATTAAGTCCGCCTTTGTACCTTTTGTGCGAAAAGTTGAAATAAATAAAAAAGAACCTTATCAGATGAGTCAGTACTTTTTGTGGCTTATTTTGCAGCTCTACCATCATATTTTGTATATGATTCCGATATCACTATAACTAAAAACCAAAGTGTGATAAGATGATTGATATCATAAATACTACCTGGAATTAGTTTGATTTCTATCCAAACTTCGACAGAATAGAAAACAACAATCACACGAGGAAAGTTCATAAAAGCGATAACTCTTTAATGCATGCATCAATCAATCAATCAGCTCAGCCTATCGCAGTCCACTGCTGGACATAGGCCTCTCCCAGACTGCGCCACAACACCCTGTCGGTACGCTTGCCGATACGCGGTCTCCACTCCAGGACTCGTCTGCTCCACCGGCCATCGGCCCTTCGACAGACATGGCCAGCCCACTGCCACTTCAGTTTGCTTAATCTGCAAGCTATGTCGGTTACTCCGGTTCTTTTCCGGATAATTTCATTCCTGATTTTATCCTTCAAAGAAACTCCGAGCATAGCTCGCTCCATAGCTCGCTGAGCGACCTTGAATTTGTGGACCAGTCCGACCGTCAGTATCCACGTTTCAGCACCGTATGTCATGACGGGCAGGACGCACTGGTTGAAGACCTTAGTCTTCAAACACTGAGGAATGCATGCATGGCACCTAGCTTTCAGGCGTCTTTGCTTAGGAATACTGTAGCTTAGTGTAATAACTGCTAAGTATCTTCATCATCATCATCATTATTTCCGCCGAAAGACTTCCACTGCTGGACATAAGCCTCGCCCAAGCACCGCCACTTCGGCCGGTACCCTAAATTATGTAATACACCTTCTATCACAATTTGAATCATTTTGAAGGATATTGCTAATCCATTTCTTCATATGTTCGAACAATTTGTCTGCTCAACAACGAAAATAACGCAACGAATGTCGTTGAACTGTCAAAATTAAAACCATTACTACTGTTAGTGCGCAGTCGCTGTTCTGTGAATCTCGCAGTCTAAAATCAATTACAGTTACATACCTTTCAAACCCCTCTATGTTTACTTCAAATCTTAAGTCATCATTATAAAGGCTTCTTATTTCTGCAGTCGACCAATAAAAGACTCATCTGTATTCCGTATTCATAAATATTATTTAACTACTGGCAAGACATAAGACCGTGAGTAGAAATGAGTATTTTATCACCTATATTTCGAACAGCCCACTAAATTATCGAGACGTGTCTTGCGAAACAAGACCAGACCTGTGCCTAAGTTCCCATAATATTTTTCAACGACAATAAATTTTACTATGATACTAGGACAGTGAGGGGTCAAAATGCATTGCCGTGAGATGTAAAACAGTACTTAAAAAATTACTACCATCTTCTATGATGGTCCCTGTCAGAGTACCTATATGCGGGATTTATAGGAAAAACATTGAACGACCCATTGTTGGCTTGACAAAAGCATTATACTACCACATGGCCTTTACATCATATACCTAATTTACATAGCTTCCTGAAAATAAAATGGAAAATTCCAGGTTATTCCTTTCCAGGCATTTTATAAAAACCTTTGCTACTACTACGAGTACCAATAACTGTTCAAATATTCTGAATTATTCTCATGTTTCTTAAAAGTTTGCATGAAGTTTGAAACTTCATACAAACTTTTGTACTGGTAGCGAGGATTAAAAATTAAACACGCTACTTATATTGAATTGAAGGTACAGACGCCAGCACATCAAGCTACTACAATCTGTCAAATTTCTTTAAAATATTTTCAACTTTATCACTAAAGCATAAGGTTCAAAGTTGATTGGGAAAATGTGACAGTTTCGGGTAGCTTGATGTGCTGGCGTCTGTACTTACATAATACACAATGAGCCCATAATGTTCCCACTGCTAGGACAGTGACCTCCTCTCTTGGGGGAGTGGGCTGTAATCCACGCGAGACCAGTACGGGTTGGTAGATATCATATACAACGTGTAACGTTAAATGCGCAAAACCTGAAAACAGTTTTATCAGAATAACGAGCAGAATTAATTGAACCACTTTTTAATATAGGTCACATTTTTCAAAAAATCTTCATTATAAACGTTGCCGTGTCTATTTATTAATAGGTCAAGCAAGCCAATGTCAGCGCGGCGCAGCGGTGACGACTCCTCCCTCGGTAAAGCGTCGTCGTCGCAGACGCAAGAAACGATCAGAATGGCCAGTAAAACTAAAACAGCACATAAAACCGTTACAATTTTTTTAATGACTTATTTTCGCTCTGAAATGGGTTAATTTAATTAAAAATCAGTTGGAGTGTCTGAGGTTTTGCGCATTTAACGTTACACGCTGTATATTCGAATTTTTTATTCTAGGACATGCCAGTTTCCTAACGATGTTTTCCGTCACCGTTATGAGAGAAATGGTGATGAAATAATTTACACAAAGTAAAGCGCCTGTCTGGGTTCGAACCTACGGCCGTTACCACTGGGCCACAACTGCTCTCAAGAAACTACTTATTTTCCAATAAATCGCCGTAAACCAGAACAATATAACTCAATAAATATTCCCACAATAATGAACTTGAGTGAATCACACTAATATTATAAAGGCGAAAGTTTGTATGTGTGTTTGTGTGTGTGTGTGTGTATGTGTGTGTGTGTGTATATGTGTGTGTGTGTGTATGTTGGTAACTTCTTCACACTCAAACGGCTGGACCAATTTTGATGAAATTTGGCACACAGATAGTTTATAACCAGGATTAACACATATAATTTTGACTTTTCATCCCGATTTTCCTACGGGATCGAGACTTATGCGGGTAAAACCGCGTGGCGCAGCTAGTTAACTATAATTTAGCACTCAAATTAATTTCGCAATACTTTAAAAAACGAACCAAAAAAGTATTCACATTTCCATGCTCTGCAATTTAGTGTCTGTAAATTGGCTGGATGCAATTCAAAAATGCATTCTAGTCTTTGTACTTGTTCAATCACTAAAAGGAGCTTGTTTAATGGATTTCTACCATTACTGAACAAATAATCGTACTGGACTCGTAAGGGTGCGCGCTTATTGCGCTGTCTATTAACACAATTTATGTGCGCGTAATAAATAATTTTGTACTTTTTGAATTACTAGGACGCTCTTCTAACGAGATGTGTTTTATATCGTTTGTTTCTATCTCATTATTTGGCTCTACTATTTATGCATTATTCAAATCTTGAGCACATAAAGTTTCGAAATACATATTTTAAATTAATGTCATACGTTTTTCACAACTAACGAACTTCAAATGCATTTCATCAAAAAAAAAAACGCCTGGGCCATTATTTTTCTGCTTGTTAACTAACTTTATGCTTCAGAACTTTGCATTGTCTAGACATATTATACGTACACAATCTCTTCAGGAAGAACCATCTGCATAGCTTTGGTCACATGTGACCAACCGGTTAGGAACCGGTTAGGAAGATACGGCCAAGGGCCATGGCCCTTGGCCGTATCTTCCTAAAACCACAATGTCTCCAAGTTTTGTCACATATATCACTTTATGTATTACTGTTAAACTCGTCGACTTCACCAGCTATATTACTTGCAAACTCTGCGCTTGAAATACTTTAATTAATTCCTTATTGCTTTTACTTCAGACCTATTATTAACTTTAACATTATTTTTCTACTAAGGTTGTTTCCCGCACTCCGCTTCGCTTGCCGCTCCGCACTCCGCTCCGCTCATGTTCTGTTCTCTGTAAGTGGATGCGCCCGCGGCGCGGCGGCGCAGTCACGACGTGCCCGTCTCGCTGAACCGCCAATTTGTGGCCGCCCCGTGTTGGTTTTGTTGAAGCCAGCGTCTTCATACCTACATGCGAAGCTTTTTACACTTTTTGCCACCTCAATACACCTAGAGTGGACGTGAAAAAATGTTTACAAGCCCTTCTTACCGATGTATGCGATATGATTCGAATACAATAGAATATTTGAATTACCATCAAACCTGTATGTATACCCGGTATGAGTTTCTATTTACTTCGTTGTATTGGTTTTGGAAGTTGCACATTGTTCTACAATGTACTGTGGTTATTCGCTCTCCGATTCTTATAGTCTCTTGAATCAATTTCAGAATTGAATATAACTTTGTTGTTATAAAGAGATACTCTACCTTTGTATAAAATAATTTCCAACCCGAACAAGCGTTTATTATTAAACGCTTATTACCGAGTAACCGAAATTTAACGTTACATGAACCAATAATTAATAATTAAGTGCGTTTACATTTACCGCATACCTCGTCAACTACAAAATTTCCAAAACATACAACCTGCACCAGTGCTGGTTGACCTTTGACTGCACGTTGGTTCCGCCGGGGGCCACAATTTTGTGTATGCAGCAAGGGGCACCGCGGGTCAAAATACAGTGGACGCTCTTCATAATGACGGGCCCGTCAGTTCGCCCGTCAGTCAGCGAGTTCAAAGAATGAGTTCATTTCCTTCGAACACGCGAGATACGATTTTTAATTAAGTTTTTGTTAAAAATTCATTAAAGAGCAGCGACGGTGGCGCGGGTGGTTCAAGCTCAACTCTACGTGCATAAATGAGTATGTAATTAATGAGCGTAGAACGCGGCCATTTTACTCGTTATAATATCGAATTTTAAAGGTTAGGTTACCATTGCTTTTACCCGTCAACTTTTTAAATTAAACTTCGCCATGAAAATGTTTTCTAGATAATATAGGCGATGCGGGGCAGCGAGTGCTGAATTTAAAATTTAAAACACAAGAAACAACGGAGGGACGTATGAGCCGATGAAATGTAAATTCCTACTTATTATACCAGCTCCCGAATGTCAACGGGAACGGTCAAGTCACTTTTTATTCATGGAAATAATAGTCAATGTGTCAGCACTAAACGAGACTCAGTCGCGTAACGAATATCGGTTTAGACACGATCCGACAGGTAACACACCCGCCTCGCGAGCAAAGAACTATTGCCATAAATAGAAATAGATATATTTATAAATCAAAACAAAACTATATACGTCATTTCCCTTACATGCGTTTTCCTTTTCACGTCCTTTATTTGTATGTAGTTTCCTTAACATGTCCCATGTGTAGTTTCAGATGCATTTTGGAATGACTATAGATAACAAAATTCTTAAAACTTGACGTATCTAATATTTTTTCATTTAATTTCCAGTTTGCTACAAGAATCACATCCATCTCATGAAGAAACTGTTGTCAACAAAACCAATTTGAGCGATAATGCAATTGAAATACTGAATCTGTCTAAAAACGTCGCGCATCAAGAAACATCAAATACATTGACATAAACGCGAGTTGACAGGGGGGTGAGACTCGACGGCTCATTTAAAAATCCAGTCAGCACTGCGTACGAGTTGACAGGTATGGGTTTCCATATACTTAAGAAAGCATAAAGCATTTTTGAATAACTAAAGTCACAATAGGTCAGTATATTATCGGATCATGGTTGGAATTGGAATATTTATTTGTGGATGCAAAGAACAAGATGGGCAAGAAAGAAGGTAAAAAGGACTATGACAAGCTAAAATACGTCAGTAAGAAGAATGTAGGTAACGCTAGTGGTTTTTTGTGAAAGAATTGATATCTAGTAGAGAGAAGATCACTAAGACGATGACTAATAATAATAATAATCATTTATTCTTCAAAAAAGTACAGAAGCGTTATAAGAAACGAAATTTTTTATGTATATTAGTGAGGTGAATGTACAGAGGCATTTTAATTTAAGAATACGACTCCCAAACTGAGACATACAAAAATAAATTAATTAATTAAACTGAGACATGCACGCTAAGACTAAGCTGATTATCATCTGGAGGAATACACTTATTGAATAGGCAGGGGAAAATAGTTAATGATGGTAAAACGATCATTTAAGTGTCAGCCATATCGAATACTTAATACATATACCAGCCGTGCGATTCTGTAACCATCTCACCGTGAAAGCTTGGGTGAAGTGAGCATGGAGTGAGCTGGCATTTGCTAGGGATTAACACTATAAGCTGGTCACTTCACTTATGATTTCACGGTGAGATTTTTACAGAATCGACCGGCAGATATAAACGTTTAGCAGCGATCAAGCTATCCACTCTAACCGTGTCTCAGAAACCACACTGCCTTTGAAGCTCTAACAAGCGAAATCAAAGGAGAAATAGCTTAAGATGTTACCCAAATTCTATAGAATCGTTTGATATAGTCCATATTATATTTAGTCGCTAACAACCCAACCGCAGCTGCGACAATGCGTCCGCGCAACGCAAGCCCGCTGTCAGCGCGCGGCGCCGCCACCATTTGTAAATTTATCTTCAAAGTAAGTTCCCGTCCTAACATATTGCTCGACGGATCGGATCGTGCGTTGCAGAATCTTTTTTGTGTCTTTACTAAAATAAGAACGTTTTTAAATGAATGTCTCATGTTGTGTTTTAAATAGGTATCTATTGTTCACCGGTAGCGGCTTTCATCTATATTAATTTATAACTTCAGTATTATTTATTTACAAAAATAAATATGAGAACAACCTGGATATTGGGTCTTACCATCTGGAATTTCTCAGTAGCACCCCGTACCTTGGATTTGTTGCCTTTCCCCCTATCACATGGGACTAAAACACTATCCCCCTTACTAATAAACGTTGTATAGCGTCTGTATAGTTACACAACGCTTTATCTGCTTCTTTCGAAAGTCAAGTTACTGACGACTGAAAGAGAGGAATCGGTGTGTAACTATTCATTTGATATAATACGTTTATTAGTAAGGGGGTTAAGCTGGCGAAATGTGGGTGTACTAAAAGAAACACTTCTGCCCAACACTTTGGGAATCACAGGCGTTAACACATGTGTGTGATTGCATTGGTTAATTTTAAAATTGCACTCTTGCATTCCGGGGTTTGGATTTCATAAAAAATCATGTCAACTTACTGACAAGTACTTAAACTGAATTGAATAATCTAATCTGTTAATTTCTCCGGAAACGTGAGCGCTTCAATGTATGCAACGACGATCTTCCAAGGTTTCTATACATTATAATCCCTGTAAAACAAAATCACGGACAGTCGTTAAGTAAAACGATTCACCTTACTGCCACTCATAACTTGTCTCATAAATCTAAGGTACCTAACAGCTGAATACCGGTATAAAATTAATTATCAAATAAAACACAAAGTGTTAGAATAATCGCCTATTAAGGATTCTTACTACTACGAGTATACTGTTAGAGAGTTAGGTTTAATATCTTCATGCAAAGCAAGGCTTTACGTGGAAGCATTTTTGTAAAATTGCTGGACCCGCTGTGAAATTCAAATACTTTCTCCCTAGAACCTTTATCCCTAAAACAACGATGTATCTATGACATATATTCAAAATTGATTCCTAAACAGGGAAATTGGATAACCCCCTTTTAATGTATTGTACAGACGCCAGCACATCAAGCTACCCGAAACTGTCAGATTTTCCCAATCAACTTTGAACCTTATGCTTTAGCGCTAGAGTTGAAAATCTATTAAAGAAATCTGACAGATTGTAGTAGCTTGATGTGCTGGCGTCTGTACATATAAACCTTCCGGAATAAATCCTCTACATGATGGTGAAAATCACGTCTAAATCGTTGCGTAGCTTAGAAGAACAACAAAGTGATAGACACGAAAGCGACTAATTTATAACATGGGTAGATAAAACTTCTTAAATAACTATAAATAAATTGAAAAAAAGGCCTGTGTTTGTGTGATTATAATAAAAATCATTTTTTTTGTAAACTTTTAGTCACACACAAACAATAGAAATATTGCTTATTTTCCATTTAGATTTCTAGTATTACTCGAATCAAACAAACAGTTAGATTTCTAACTTTCACAACTGTTAGGGAAACCACTCGTAGTATGATTTTATCAAATGATTCTACTGTCTATCAAGCTGTCGTACCTACCAACTTTGTTGACTTTTCCGGCACACACAAGAAATCAAGGAAAAGTAAGAAAGGTGCGGACACATTTACCTTCTAAACATCCTTAAGCTTACATAACCGCAATAAGAATTTAGAATGTAATAAAAATCTGGTGCCGTTCTTTTCAATTTCAAAATTAAGGGATTTTGTTTTCCAGGCGACTAACAACTTAAAGGGCGACTAACTATTTGCTACTAAAAATAATGACATGGCGACTAATATATTAACAGTGGGATAACACACATTGTATTATAGGCAACTATAGGCAATATCGCATCTCTGAAGACTCGTTCCCAGAAACACACAAGATTGAACTTGAGAACTTAGGATGCAAGAGCGAGCGAAGCGAACTCGTGACTTCGGGCACCCCGACTCGGACAGGTTAAGGGTAAATGTGGTCTCCTTCGTGTCAGGTTCCTTTAAGCCCTGCAGGCGGAAATAGGCGCCCTTATTATGATTAAAGACAATTATTTAACTTTATATATAACCTCATTATATAATTTAAGAATGCCCATTTTCTACTTTTTCTCCCGCCGTCAAGTGTTCGCTGAACAATAAATTCATTTACCAAAACAAAAACTTGATGCCAGTTTAAATTCAAACAAGGCTAACAATCAGTTGTTATTAAGCTACTATTTTCTACTTATTTCCTTCCCTATAGCCGCCAACCTACTAATTTTGCTACCGGCTTTAATTATTTTTTAATCCCAAGTTCAGATTAATTTGTCGCCGCGTTAAATACGTGCCTTAAATTAATAAAAAATCATATTTCGTTATGCGACAAAAAAATCACTAAATAAAAATAAATTCCCGTACCGGGAATCGAACCCGAGCCTCCTAGGTGAAAGCCAGGTATCCTAGCCACTAGACCATACGGGATACTGATTGACCTGTCATACGGCGCATTCACTATTATGCCGCTGGCTGGTTCCATTTCGTTGAAGAAAAGATTTCAACGTTCGAATGTCTGCGTCATTACACTATAATTATTATTTTTGATAACCACCCGGTCGTTTCTGTAAAAATCTCACCGTGAAATCATAAGTGAAGTCAGCACTTAACAGTGTTAATCTCTAGCGAATGACAGCTCACTCCACGCTCACTTCACCCAAGCTTTCACGGTGAGAGTTACAGAATCGCACGGCTGAAGATCAATATTGTTACGATGATTTCTTCATACTTAGTTTCATATTTTTAGTTTATAATTGATTTTTATGTTATGCCCTATCCCTTCACACTTACTAAATAACTGATTATGTTTACATACCATGTGGTGGGACCCTGGTCATCTGCTATACAGGTATTCCTAGTGCGAACACCAGTCTGTCATAAACTAGTGTCACACAGTTTTTAAGATTGTCTGAATGAATATGATATAATTGTTTGTGAAGTGAAAATAAATTATTTGAATTTGGTATTTATAGACGCAAAATGATCGAAATGTAAAAAAAAATACCTATTAGTAAGAGTTCTCGATCACACTTTCTCACCTCAATCTCATTAACTCATAGAAAGTTTAAAAGGTAATAAATAAAAAAATATATTACTGGCAACAAAAACTTAATAGGCTCAGATGGTCATATAACACGTCATAATGTTACAATAACCGACAAGTCGATCTCCAACTGACATTTACGCAAAACAAAATTTATATACAATGAAATATTTACAACTTTATTCAGAGATTTAATGGTGTGTTTCCTTTAACAACACCTAAACGCGTATCTTAGGCATTTTATGATGCTTATCAATTTCATATCAGTTGAAATCTCAGTATAAATTTAATTTAGAATGCTTGTTTTAATATATATATATATGCAAATGGAAGGAATACATTCAATGGAAAAATTATGTGATACTATTTTAAGCGGGTCTTTAGCACCTTATGAAATCTGATACGCGATTGAGATTTCTGCGTTCTCGATTTCATGGTACTCGGAACGAACGATAAAAAGTGTTGTATTAATAAGTCAGACTGCACGACTTAGGTACACTGTTTTTAATTAAGTCGTTGTGTAACGGAAATCCTACTTATAGACAGGATGATAATCTAACACTTGCAGCTTTGGATCTATCGCAAAAACTGCCGGCTGCTCTGGATAGGAACAAAAAACCGTTTTGGAAATGGGAAGTTCGTGATGAGGACATTAATAAGTAATTTAGACCTACCAGCCAGTCGATTCTGTAAAAATCTCACCGTGAAAACTTGCGTGGAGTGAGCTGTCAGTGTCATCCCACTGATGCTAGGGATTGACCAAGCATACATTTACAATCATAATCGAGATTTCAATAATATTTTTTATGCTAATTCTAACGATCATTTTAAAGCTAGTATTTTGTGGCGGTTTAAAATAAAATAGCAAAACAAGAACTTAAGTAGTCAGAATATCAATGTTGTTTTTTTTTTTGTCCTTATTTATGGACTGGTCTAGGAAAAGAAAGAAAAAAAACAACATCGACAATCTGACTAAGTTTCTATTTTACGAGTAGTAATGTTTTGACAACTAAAATATTAGCTTTGAAATTATATAAAAGGATCAATAGTAGTAGCATAAAAAATATTATTGAAATCTCGATTATGAATGTAAATGTATGCTTGGTCAATCCCTAGTATTAGCTGGAATGACACTGACAGCTCACTCCACGCTCACTTCACCTACGTTTTTAAGGTGAGATGGTTAAAGAATCGCACTGCAGATATTTACTTTCAGCCCGATTTCTTGATCCATCAAAATTAAAATATAAATCCTTATGATTTCTCATCAACCCATCAAGCTCTCAACACTTGGCGGACGCAAATTTTCATCAAAGTATCTTTACTTTGAACGTCATGTCCAATCGCACAAATATTTTTAAGTTCCGGACGAAGATACCGTCATCCGGAATTTTATCAAGTGGGATCTTTAGTGATGGTACAGACGCCAGCACATGAACTACTGCAATCTGTGAAATTCCTTTAATAGATTTTCAACTTTAGTGCTAAAGTATAAGGTTTAAAGTTTATTGGGAAATTTTGACAGTTTCGGGTAGCTTGATATGCTGGCGTCAGTACTTACCTGTTAAAATACATAGACATATAGGGTGACTGGTAATTAGTGATCGATACTTAAACACATGATTCTACTCATCATTACAAACAACTTTTACTATCGGACCAAATACGAAATCGCGAAAAAAAAATCAGCTGTTCCCTACATTTTGACGACTCGTACGAAAATAAATGTAAGGTACAGCTGATTTTGTTTTCGCGATTTTGGATTTGGTCCGATAGTAAAAGTTGTTTGTAATGATGAGTAGAATCATGTGTTTAAGTATCGATCACTAATTACCAGTCACCCTATATAGTGTAGTGTAGTGTAGTGTGTAGTATTTATATCTGTAATCTATATGGTGTACATAATAAAGAGTATTCTATTCTATTGTATTCTATAGTGCTCCAGACCGAATTTCGGCCATGGCAGCCAATCTCACCGGAGACTAACCATCTTCGAGGGAGATAGCGCACAATTTGCTATCTGGGAAAACTTGTAATTGGCCTTATTTCTGTTACTCTTAATCGTGCAAAAGTTTTTAGCTGTAAGTTTTCCAAAAACTGTAAAGTAAAGTAAAGTAAGTGTGTGCGCAGACACAGGTGCACTCACTCTGCCTTCACTCTCATGGTCCGATGAGACGCTAATCCGACACTACCGGAGAGAGATCGGGCACAGGGCCAAGTGCTAAGCGCCCTTTCCCACGACAAGATCCCAGTTTTTGCAGGTACGGTTTTTTGCAGGATCCTGTTTAGTAGTGTACGGTTTGCCGGATACTGCAAACGGGATGCTTGTGTGAATATGTATATTTAAACACACTACTAAACGGGATCCTGCAAAAAAACTTACATGCAAAAAACGGGATCTTGTCGTGGGAAAGGGCCCTCAGTGTGCTTTCTACGGGGGTATCACACCGCTAACTTCCAAACTCCGGGCTGTTACTGAGAAATTTCTAATCGAAAAACTCAATAACACTTTGCCCGACCTGGGAATGGAACCCAGGACCCCACGCTCAGCAGTCGCAACCACGAGACCAACGATCATTTAATTATATATACTAGGTCTTGGGTGCGACCGTGCCACATCTGTCCGCTACCATTAGTACATTTTACAAAAATGACGTAGGTAGCACAATGTCCCTTACACTCCCTAATACCATATCATTGGTGGAAGACAATAAATATTTTAGGATACTAGTGTGAATGGACATTGTCGCTTTATATTGTTCAGGTGACCGGGTTTATGGCCGCCATATAGCTGCTGCACTTCTTGTGTTTGTAGGTTCTCCATTTTCTAAGGACACTCCTGTATATTGAAATTGTTTTTTTTTTCAGTGTGGCTTCTGATGAAGAAAAGGCTTCGGTGTGGCTGGCCGTGGGTGTCGCGAAAGAAGAGGTGTATTGTGTTGAAAGAATGGCTGAGGCATTACAATGTGCTCCAATAAAATACGGTTGCCACTGTTTTTGCCATGTGATGATGACAATATTTCAGCGCAAACCGCTGCACGGTCAACTAGGATTGGACCGTTACGGTCTAATGTAAAGGACAATAGTGTAGTAGAAGTAATAATAAAACAGGTACCAATATCAGGTTCAGTTGAAAACCAGCGTCAGGCACGAGTTGTCTAGCATTTTTTACTGAAACGGGCTTTTTCGGCGCAGCCGTGAGACACACTTTACTCTTAATTTCTTACATCAGACTTTACACTTTTTATTTGTATTTATCTGGTGTACGTATCTGGTGCATTGTGCCTCTTTTAGTCTGTCCTAAATTAATGTATTTTCTTAGTTTCTTTTTATATATTATTATTTATTCATTCATCTAAAATTTTATCTTTCAAGTTTTTTAACAAAGTAATGTGTTTAAGTATTTGTATGCCAGTCCATGAGGAAACAGGTAAGATCATAACTACTTAATAAGACCTTAATATACCAAGTTTTAAAGCAAATAAATATTTCTTATTCTTTTAATACCTACTGAAGATGAAAAGATTCTTAAATCTTGAACTTTTCTCATCATACTGTTTAAAAGTTTTGCCTTTTAAATTATACTAGGTGTCATTTTACCTACTGACGATTATCTTTATAGTCAGGCTGGGCTAAACATATGTGGTGCAGCACAGTCCGATATTCCCACCCAACGTTTGGTAACCCACCTGTAGGAAACAATTCAACCATTTAACATACATACGCAAAGGCCGAACAATGTTACCAGCCCCCAAAGATGCCCACTCCTGGCCATTGTCTACACAATGGTGGACTTACACTACGTTTATAGACCATGGATTGTAAACCGCGTAACGGAGGAAAATGGCGATTAGCGGGACGATGAGGAAATTGACGATAACTGTCAATTGAAGAGCAGTTTTATTATAAACTTGATGACAAGCGACAAAGAGTTTGTGAAATAAGAGTAGAAACTAATTAGAAGCGTACAAGCGTATGCAGCAGACTACTTAATCTTGTGACGTTTATAATTTGTACCTCATTCGTTTATTTTAATTGTATTGACATTTTATGTGGTTCTAATCTATTATGCAACAATATTGTGAAATTTAATTTTATCTTATATTTTATTTAATAATTAATTATTACTTACCTATGGGTTTTACTTGAATATTTTTACTTTCTTGAGACTGATGATGTCGTTAGAACTTCTGGATTTTTTTACAATCTTGAAACTTAAGTGGTTCTTTAAATAATTACTATGCGAAAATATATAGAGGATTAGATCTACGAACGAAATATCGACTCTTTTAACACCTACCAAATAAACAGAAACGGCAACAAGTCGTCTAGAATGATTTATGTCTCGTATCTAACCATCTTACATCTAATGGCGTGTCAAATATTTAGTAGGTATAGGTATAATATATGTATATTTCGAGGTATTTTCCGAGTTCTTACTCACAACCGTTACATTATCACTGAGTCACTAACCAAACAACTTTTACGTCTACGATAAGAAATACCTGAGTATGATAAACCCTTTCCGAGTCTAACCCAAAACCATTAAGAGTAACTTCGCGACTACCGTTCAAAACAAACATGAACCTCGTTTTATTACTCCGATAATTAATGCTCGATCAGTTTGTATCGACCGCCAACGCGCATACGTCGGCATCTATCAAAAACCAAATTTAAACAAGGAACATAATAGGCGGTAACAATAGCTGTGGGCATCGACAAGCACCTCAACCTACTATCAATAACTAAAACAGTACACAGCGGCTTGCCTGTTGTCTAAATGCATTTTTCGTCGAAGTAAAGGGTCAATATTTACCCTTTCCATGAGCAGCACAAAGCTTAATGTTTGTCTCGACGTTGCACTTCGGGTCCTGTGTACACTCGCCCTAACAAATTGTACGTAGTACTGTAGATCAAACACAATTCAATCTAAACCTTGTTCCTAAAAGGCTAAGGTCCGATTTGGGAAACGGAAAACCCTGGCGTAGTAAAGACACAAAAAGCATTATATTTTATGTCTATAGTAGCATTTAGTAGCTTAAGGCGATTCTGCGGTTACATTGTAAAGAACTTTATAAGAAAATGGATACATCGCCTCCAGTGCTTTCAAGATAAACTATAACGCAAACTCTGAAGATATAATTATATTGATATAAGACCTAACTCAGGGGACGTTTTTATGAATTACTTATTCCTTTAGACTAGAACTGGTTATTTGATTACGGCACGGCGATGGGTACACTAATGGATTCTCTGAGAGAGTATCTGTCTACTCATGCTAGGGTTTGTAAGTACGCAATAAACAAAAATAGAGCTTACTACGCTTAGATCCTGTATATATGAATATGTTAATTTACTTTGATATAATTTACGTTCCATACCGTGATTTTATGCGAGGAATTTGTATATGTGAGGTACGCACGCAACCGAAAGAATCTGTTGAGATACAGCACAGCTACATACTTTATGAGTCCATTACATTAATATATTGATAAGACACTTTACATCAACCATACCTGCTGTAATAATTAGTTAGATAGGACATATAAAACAAGAACTACAAGCTCTTAAAAACCTTCCATCTCAATTTGTTATAAGAGAACGGGATCACGATGCTACGAATTCAATTTGTTCTCATGCTAATTTAGAAATAAAAGTAAAACACAGTGGTATCAGACGGTTATCATACCCCCCAAGTTGTAGGAGCGTTGGGGGAAACCGGTTATTTTGTGCTCCTAAGCGGGTTATAGTAACTACAACACGATTATGATTCCCAAAAGGATAAGCAGGCTACGATTTGTAGCTGTACTTTTGCTATGTTTATGAGGAGGCTACCGTTGATTTGGCAATTCTGTCTGTTGTATTATCTACTAAATGGGCATATTTAGATGTACTATGTGACTATTATGTAGAATTTTAAAACTGTGGTATGTATGCCCTAGGTAAATTCAATGTTGGTTAAGAGAAGATACATAATATGTGAAGGAGATAAGCAACTGTTTGTAATTGGACTACTGATAAAAACTACTTCTTTGAATTGTCTGAAAGTACAATGGAATTAGCTAAACTAAATCGAATGCGTGAGTGGAGGCTAAACGGTCCCTCTTCCTATATTCAAGGGTTCTCAACTTAAAAAGTAATTTTGAACCTGTACGTCATAATTCGATATTAAATAATTATGTGTCAGCATCATTCAAATCATAATTCCAGTTGATGTTACGCTTCAAATCATTTATTCCACCAAGTTGTTCATTAGGACTAGGTACTTCTTCAGTGTAAGCTTCACATTTGATAAGCTGTATTATTTTTATCAAATACCTAGAAGTATAAGTAGATGGTGTATGTGTGAATTACTTAACCTTTTGAATGTCTTAAGTTACACAGGTATTGTGTCTCTAATTGCGGCGTTCGATGAGTTAATATATTCAAATTCTACTTTCCTTGGCCTGAAGCATCACTTCCATTGAGGTGACGATTCTATTCAGCTCATAAATTCATAGTTTTTCAAATAGGACAACAGCCGGTCGATTCTGGAAAAATCTCACCGTGATAACTACGGTGAAGTGAGCTTAGAGTGAGCTGTGAGTCATGCTGATTGACACTATTGACGACTCACTCCACACTCACTTCACCCAAGTTTCCACGGTGAGATGGTTACAGAATCGCACGGCTGCTTCACTTTTAGCTTGACTTTCTATAAGTTCATATACTATGTTCCTTTAATCAAATATCCGTAAATTATACAACAACAAAAAATACAACAAAATTTTCAATCCACATTTGGGAGCTCTATCTGTCTAGCTTGTAACAGCGGCTTATTTATTTGACATGTTTTGATTAAAGCGTTAGATACGGTGAGACAGCCATCCTGCCGATATCGAGAGATGTTAGCGTTGCATTCAAATAATGTACTAACTGATAAACAATCAGACTGTTAGAAAAAAAACTGTGTTTGGTTGTGCTATTATGTTGAACAATCGTATTGTAATTTAATAGCAATGTGCGAACTTATATAATTGTAATGATATTTGTAGATGATGTTTGTTGTAACAAAAAGTACTAGGCTTGCATAAATTCACTATACTATTTAAATCCAGTATTATTCCGCCCATTGTATGTTTTGTAGTGTTTGATGTATTTTTTTAGTAGGTATTTTTGTGGTGTGCAATAAAGTATATACATATATTATAAATAAATATGCTACCAATAGGATTTGGATGGCGCACAGGTATGTAGTTTATAACCTGGACTAACACATAGGATGGTTTTTATCCCGGTAGAACGTTTCCGTGCGATAATTTCTGACCTCCACGCGAAGCCTCAGGCAAAAGCTAGTTTGTATACAAGGTCAAATTAAACTAGCTAGCGAAACTATAACGAAAGATATATAAACATCAAAAAAAACCAGTACACCACAGTTATATGATTATACAAATATACACATATTGGCGCCGATTCCCTTGTTTACAAACTAAACTAAATTTAAGTTCAGTTCATCTTTTTCTTTCTGTTTCATTAACCCGGCGGTACTCGCTAGGTGTTTACATGCACGAATACTCGCTACCGGGTAAAAAATACCACATGATTTAAATGACATTATCTTGGAAAATAAGTTAGCTTTACAGACTTTAATGGCGTATTTAGTTTATCAATACTAATGTCTAATAAATAAAAGAAAATTGAAAGTTTGAATTATTATTTATTTCAAATTATAGCTTATCTTAAAAAAGAACGCAAAATTAAAAACAAAAATTCTTCATAGTCTTAGAAAAATCAACAAAAAAATTTTTTTCTTAGGTATCACGTAAAATTGAGATCAAAAATTATAAATCGACAGTGCTAGTGTAGTTGTACTCTGTGGTATTTTTTACCCAGTAGCGAGTGCCGCCGGGTTAAGAAAACGAGCTTAGTCCTGTCAAATTAGTCAACGCCTGACGTAAATTGACGTATTTTTAGTTGCTAATTTTTTAATCACGTCTAAACTTGTCTATGGAGTACCTTCATTTGACAGGACTAAACTAATATTTATCCTCTGTCATTTTCTTAATGTAATAGAAAAAGATGCACTGAACTTAAATTTAGTTTAGTTTGTGATAAGGGAATCGGCGCTAATAACTGACGTTATCATAACTAACTTCTTCAGTGCGAATTAAAATTCAAAAGAGACCATTAATGACGATTTGTATTAATATAACACCAACAATTTTCATTAATTAAAATACCTACTCCGCTTTAACTTACAAACCAACGTACATAAGTAGATTTCTTAATTAATTAGTTATTTATTGCACATAGTATAATTAATGTTTAGGTAGCAAATTTTTCACACATCATCAAATTACAAAGCGGAAAAGCTTAAGCAGTATCTGATTACTTTTTATACGAAACTTCCCATTTAAACCGCCTATATTTTTTACACTTTAAAACGACACCAATAAAATACCCATAATATTCACATCTCGGTAACTGGATCATAAATCACGTTTTAACGTAAAACTAACGGGACCAGTCTATTGCTCGACAATACTTTCCGGTGGAGACAAACCCATTCGAGACAGCAATTCGCAATCCAACAGCAATAAAACATTTACCAGTTAAAACTTCATTGTTCCACATCACAAAACAAAGGGTTGTCGCGAACCTCGTAAACAATAACATAAATACTTGCAGATCTTTCACAAACCAGTACAAAGTCCTTGTTGTTCGCAAACCCTTTGGGAGCTTTCGCAATGACAGATGACTCAGTAACCTATTAACTGTGGAACAGTTTGAGAGATATCTAAATATTGACTGTTGCTCCAGCTACTGTTAAATTACGTATCAAACTAGTGTACATATATTTACATGTATCTGAATATAAGTCTTTGACATTTGTCGTTGAATTCTCTATTTTAGTCGTTAGAGATTCAAGTCGTTTTCTTAAAGCGCCTAAGGCATGCTTAAGGCCATTAATTTAGTTTCGGCTTTCCACATAAAGCTATAAAACATTCGTTCAAAGCCTAAATTGCCTACAAATGATACAATCTGGAATTGCTACGTTCCCAATTTACGAGTATAGTTGCCTCAAAGCATTCTCCGTGCGGAGGAACGGTTGGCATTTTTGTCGAGCACAATATTCTTATGAGTTTCTAAACATGACCATTCCATTTAAATCCGAGTTTCGTCTGTGAATATACTTAAAATTTTATTGCGCTATTATTCTTTATAGACGGAATTTAGAATAAAATGTTTAAAATAGTCTGCCGTAAAATCTAGATAAACATCAACAGACGCACTAAATTAGGTATTATTGCTATTAAAGATATTTTGATAAAGTTAATTGTTTCTTTTGTTCATAAAACTTCGTCTAATAGGGTGATTCGCTGTTTTTAATTAAACAATGGCAAAGTTATGAGTGTTTTTAATTTTGGTGATGTCGTTGGCATATTTATAACGCTCAGCATAACAATTATTTTATGTCGATTTCCGAAAATTTTATACATCTCGAAACTATTTAAAATGTTGAAAAGGCACTTTGATATCCCCACTTTATTAAACTGTAAAAAAAAAATCTGTCACAGATTTGAACATGAAATATGTTCAAACTATGAAAGATGTTGAATTTCCAACAATGCCCGTTGACTTTACAAATGATAGTCAATTAATTTCACTATCATTTACATATTAGATCTATTTATAAACTCGCCTACGACCGGTGAATGATGTTGTCAATTGAGAATTTTAGATGATTATTCAACGAGTTGAGATTTTTCTTCTTCCTAAATTCCAATACCTACGAATCAAAATGGTATCAATATTAGACAAAATCCTTTAAGGATCTATAGAAGGTTTAATCCGACTTTGTTGTGGGCTCCTAATGGCAACTCAAAAGTACCGACAATAAACGCATTAGGCGTCTGTCGAATCACGCGTCTCCATCAAAATAATGTGTCACATCCACAGTGATCACACAGTGTCGCTTCCATGAGCTTTTTCCAATAAAACCACCAATGATGTTACTAGAAGAATAAACAGCTAGAATTACTACTTAGTGATAAAAGGATTTTTGTACAGGTGTCTTATAGCTAGACTATAGATACGTGTGTTGAAATCTCTACGCAATATTGTGTTTATTATCATATTATAACACTTAACCTTAATCTATCGTGTCGAAACCAAAAAACCTATCAATGAATGAAGCAAGGCACAAAGAGTCCATATGTGACAATTATTCACGTTTTATTTACCATAATTCAATCGTCCGTCGCTTAAATAACATTATCTAAAGGCAGTAAATATCGGCCATTATCGAGGGCCCTTCAAAATTCCACGCGGTGTTTTTGAACGAACGCGAGAGAATGACGCGTCAACTCCATCCACCAAGAAAAATATTGAGACAACAGGCTCGTCGAGTGCCCTCCGCGGCGACATAATGGCTTTTCATTGAATTCCGCTTGCTTTCTTTTGTTTATATCCCATAATGTTTCGATTGGAGCATGATGGAGGGCGGCCGTGATTACTTTAATAACAATGACGACCGGGTACAAAGGACGAGACCACTAAAATTATGTGCGGGGTCGGTCTGTATGGTTCTCATGCCCCTCACGTAAGCACGGCGAACCGGAGCATGGTCTGTAACGTTTACCTGCCCCCCACGTCACATATAAATAGTATCAACACAAAAATAATGAGCCTTTCATAGAACCCATTAGCTTTATGACCTGATACCAAAATGATAAAGAATTATAAAAATATGTGACTAAAATACGGGAAATGTTTTCGTTAAGATTAGATTATCATGTCGATAAAGAATTCTGCGAGTCTAAGGATACAAGCTAAAGATAAACCAAACAAATACATGCCGGAGGTGTCCCAATTATGGAGACATAAGGGTGCAGTCATACCAAACCACAGTCGTGTATCTCAAAACGTGTCAGGTATACAGACACCGTGTTCGGTTAAGCATTAGATATGGAAGCCTTGCCCCAACGGAAACAAAACGCATTTCTTTACTTATTTTAATATAGAATAAAGGCGTCGCCTGCTCGTACCCGGCGATATGTATGCGACACAGCAAAGGGACACGCTGTTTGATATGGTTATTACGTCCTTTGTGGAAAGGATAGAGAAGCCGGTGTGAGCGGGCTCTAGGCTCCGCGGTGAGATTTGTCTTCGTGATACGCTAAAATTTAGAAATAAAAAAAAGCCACTTCACAGGAGGATACACCAGGATACACAGTCGGCCTCCTTGGAAATGGTAATGTTTCATAAAAATCGAAACCTGTTTGGGAGATGGCCTTAAGAATAACAAAATTTGGTGTGACTAGACTGGACGCCATTCATCTCTGTGGATGTCATTCACGACATGATTCATTTCTTGCCAACGTTACGAGAAACAATAGACAGCGACCGTCATTCACTGAATAAACTAAAGTGGGATTAATTTTCCAATCTGGTGTGATTCACAAAAAGCTATTATTCAATCCGGTTTTTAAATTCCCAAAGCTTGTTCATCGTGCTATTTAACGTGTGGACCTCAAACAATATTCACTTACGTTAACCATTACCACCACGACGAAACTGCTACCTAAGACGCTTCAAAAGATACATGAAGCATAATGGCTGTTTACTGTCTTCTCCCCGTAGCGAAGCATATTTTATGGGTTTATGTATGAGCGCCTCGGTCGACGAGCATAGCTCCAAGCGATTCCGACACGATAATCGCAACACAAGAGGATGTCTTGACATTTCTTTTCTTCGAGGCGATGTGTAGCAGTAAATAAGCCGGCATGGACATCAGTACTGGGCTGACACCGTGCTATTATATTGTTTGCGTAATTGCACCCCGCGACCTGGAACACTTAACGTATCCAGCTTGAGATGCTAATGCATTCGAAGCGGACGCAAATTACTCATGTGAGAAATGATTATACATAACATTAATATTCTCTGCAAACCTTACATAACTTTACAAAAAATCAATGAAAGCTACGCATTATGTGATTATGCAGTTGTTTAATATGCAAATATAAGGACCTCTTATACCGATATACGGAATCTGAATGTATGCAGAAGCATTGTCGTTCTCATATACAAACAAAGGTTTGGAATAAACTTAATGAAGCGTCGAAAGTCAACAGGGAAAGCAAACCTCGGTAATATTTGGAAAACATCTTTATGATAATACGACTTAGGCTCTCTTTTATTTTTCTTACGAACACTGTTTGACTACGTGCTGAAAGCGTAGGGACTTAAAAATAGGATCAAGTAAGGCTAACTGTATGATATGTGTTCTTGGAAACAGTCACGCACTCGGGAAAATATCCACGTTTGTCGTTGAGACTTTTGTATGTGAACCCAGAAGTAAGTGTAATTTAGAGGCAGTTTGCACTTAGAGTGTTTCCTTTATAACAAAGGAACGTCTTTGCAAACAATTGGACGAGCATAACCTTTGAAGAGGATTAACATAATTATAGGTAATAAGGTATAATATGGGCATTTCGTGATGTTGCAAATCCCAGAATGGCTCCCTAACTAAGCTTTGAAATTATGACGCATGTTTAAGACTAAATTCTGAAATCACTTTTTGGCTTAAAGGGATTCAGAAATACGCAGCATAGTTTTGAATGCTCCAAAATACGCACCAAAAGTTCTTGAATAACGACACATACATCACAATGAACTCGGCATACCACCTGATCCTGTTCTAAACAGGAATTGTAACGTTCTGTATCTAATCTTCACATCTGCGCATGTTTCCTCCAGCGTAAGTTACGTACTTACGTTAGCACCTCTGTTCCTTGCGTTGTCAATTCGCAATGAATCTCCTCGAGTCGAACCCCATCGTACTTTATCAGCTAGATCTGAAACGCCGCATACCTGATCGCTGGAGATAGGAGCCTGCGGTTGAGAGACCGCAATTTGAATATTACGTCCTATATTATCTTTCAGATTTAAATGTTATTGTTATTCTGGTTCTGTGTTATTAAGCGGTGGAGTTTCTAAGGACTCCTTTTCAGGACTGATGTCTCGGTTAACAGGTATGTTGATCGTCAAGAGTGATGGTTCTGTGGATTTACTATGATTCATTTTGGATTGCAACAGAGTGCACGCATTTAAATCAATGCATTTACAGAGTCAATCGACCAGCAAGTGGTTAGGTGAATGTGTGCATAGTACACCAAACTGTAGTTTTACCTTAAAACAACAGATGTATCATTGTTGACACACAAAAACAGTTAGTCGATCGTTTGCGCTAGCCAGGATGACAATGTTTGACAACATCTAAAGTGTCAATTTAGACAAATTGCACGGATGTCGCAACTTTGAAACAAAATCCCGTTACTGTAATCTCGTAGGTCTAATGTACTTTCTACACCATAGTCGGCAAATACCAAAAGGTGATTCACACAGGCGTTTAAACATTCCATTTGCTAATATTTGTCTTTTAGATTTCCCACTTTTTACTACTTCCATGCAATTTCTATGCGTTACCAAAGCGCTGACTTTTATTGGGATCTGTTAACGTAAAACAAGAAATGAACGCTACAAAATGGTTCGAAAAAAGAGTTGCAAAATAAAACAATAAAGGCTTTCGAATCTGCAAACCCAACATCTGTTGTGACAGAAGGAACCGTTAGTCCGGTAAAGGGCTTATTTATTGCCGCAAATAAATTGTTTACAAGGTCCTTCTAAAAATTGAGATTTCGCCAATTAAAGACAAAGGGTGTAACGGGCTGTCGGCGAATGCGAAACACAAAGAAATGTTTACGGGCTAAAGGGATTAAAGTTCCGTTGCAGGCACACGGGAGCCAAAGAGTTAAATACGTGTTCTTGTTTATTGTTTTTGACAATAACAATAGCCGACAAGAAGCAAAATTACGGTAATAAATTTATTGTAGGAAAACCCAGCAACGGTTATATTCAATCGTAGCGTTTTACATACGCATATCAATTTTATTCATGGTAAATAGTACTTATTATCTCAAGATGAATATAAAATATGTAGGTACAGTATACTAAATTGCACCGTCCCCGCAATTAATTTCTTCCGAAAGGATCGTCAGTATTCTTTTGATATAATTATCATCAAGCCAGTCGTCATAAAGTCAATAATCACACACCACTTCGGTTTTTACGACATCTGTTTTATTATCAGGTTTATTCGCTTTGATGAACTGAATATATTTTATGAAGCTTTACAAGCTGTTATGGCGTTTGCAGAAGCAATTACTAAACCTACATTGAATAATCAATTTATGAATGAAGTATTTGTAATTTACTATTAAAATACGCACATACCTGAGAAATATTTCAAAGGTAAAATGTACTTAGTTATGTTGTTGTCAGTTTAAGCGTCGAATTGCGCAATGATCCAAATGATTCAATACTAATATTTAATTGTAAAACTTCAAGAGTTAATAAAATTCCACGCACAGAGAGCGAATCATCCAAACAGAATAAACCTCTCTTGCAGTGTTCCATATAAACACATGGTTTTATGCATGACAACGAAATTTACTGTTGTAAAGGTCGCTAAAGCCTCTGACAATGAAGTACATTGTCATGCGCTTACAGCACGTCCGAGTGAGGCGCTGTGAGTGACAGGCAAATAAAAGTAGACAAAGGGACCATCGCGCGCCGTCGACGTGGTCCGTGGACATCGCCGCGTCGCTCTTGAGTCATACTGGAAACATCCTTCGAGCGATTCTCACACTTTCTCTACTCCAATAAGAACGAACTAAAAATGAAATCAGGTATACATGCGAGTTTCATTAAATCACTCTTAAAACAAGTCTGTCGTGTAACAATGAACAATACTTCACAGTTTCTGAGTCGAAAGCCAATACTAATACCATACTAAATGTCCGGCCGTGAGTTCCCAGATGTAGTGAGCTTTTCTATAGCACGGCGCGGCATGAGAGGGGGGCCGGACCACCAGCGCTGCGCCCGCGCCGCCCGATCCGCCGCATAATTACTGTGTACAGACACACACACACACAAGCCACTGACCGCACACCTATCGATAAAACATTAAATTAAATTTTATCTGCCTTGTAAATTTCATGGGCTCTGATTGAGTTTTCGGTGTACAGACTTTAACTGGTCCGGAATCGGACTCGAAAAACAGAGAGCGTTCTCCGGTAGCCATATTAAAATCAGCTGCGGTCGCACTGGGCAGTTTTACGAGCATCTCGTAGCGCATATTCTTATTGATGATGGTAATCGATCCGCAACAATGTTGGACCATCAGCAAATAGGCAATGCAGAGTTGCAATATTCACCTCAATCTCTATAAAATCTCCATAGGTATGCGACCTTTTAACTCCACACACATATGGGGCTATTGTCAAAACGTACCTCACGTAACGTGTAGGAGCGATATATTCGCATTCTTTGCGTGTTTCTCGTTCCAATCAAAAATGGCTTCTATATTTGTTCAGTGAAATGTCAAAATATGTCGTGAGAACGTTACGAGGCGTATGATGGCGCGGGCGCATCGTGTCGGACCGGTCACGCGAACGCTACACTTGTACCAGTACACTCCTACTCTGCACTGTTTGCGAAATAAGAATTTCAGCCGCAGGGAGATTGAAGGCTCTTATGGAATTTAAAGTTGGAAAAGCATCCGTCAAAGGTCGTTGATTTATGGACTGAGAAATATGAAAATAAGTGACTATCTCTTTAGATGCTGAAAATCACTGTCAGACGGACAGCTAACAATTTTGAATCCTTGTACCTCAGCACTGGATAAAAATCAGAAGAAGAATCTTCTTTCCAAATATTTATATTTGTAGTCCAATACAGAGTCCAAAATAAAAAAAAAGGTTTGAAAGAATTTCGGGTGAAATGTGTCAAATTCCCACCCATAACGTGAAATTGACATCCTACAATAATCAACCGTGGACAACACAAGCCTGGGTACCTATTACTTTATGTATGATTATTAACCTTTATAACAAAGCAGTTAATCAAGACCGTAAGCAACTCCAAAGTAAATAGAAGCC
This sequence comes from Eremobia ochroleuca, assembly GCA_949629135.1. Classification (NCBI taxonomy): domain Eukaryota; kingdom Metazoa; phylum Arthropoda; class Insecta; order Lepidoptera; family Noctuidae; genus Eremobia; species Eremobia ochroleuca. The sequence continues at coordinate 14,661,064 of OX451394.1, forward strand.
TGGCCCCGTTTACTACAGTGCCGTAAGTTTTATAGATGACCTACGACCTGCGACAAACATGGCATAGCTCTGATAAAACACAGAACATTAAGCAATCAATGAACAACATGAAACTTATTGCAAAGGTTAGTACACAAAACATTAATAAAACACAAAGTTATAGTTCCACCATTGATGCGAGGTTAATAAACTCGCCGGACCAAGGAAAACGATGATGATAGAGGACCGTCGCACATAACTCTCGATTTGAACGATAATCGATGATTCATAATTGAGACTTCGAACAGTTCTAAATCAATAGATAACTATGAAACATGATCTCATAATTACTGGCGAGCTAACGTCGGTACAAAACCAACAAAGCAAACGGGAAGACTGTAATTCAACCACCCATCTGTGGAGGCGACCCAGTAATGGCCATCTAAATCACTGGACGTAATCGCAACAGTGATTTTAAACAGAGGTCACGAAGCACTTCTATTGGACAATATTTATGAAGACAAAAAAGGTAGGCCCCTCTGGATGCCATTTATTACAGAGCACTTTTTTGTCAATTATACCATCACGTCACACACCAAATTTCTGTACAGCATCTCCGTTTGTTTTTGTCTCGACCCGATCGATCGATATATGAAGGCTTTATCCGAATATGGCCCGATCGACTTACGAATAAAAGGATCAACGAAAAAAGCTCGGCGTCCTTTTAAACGTGAAGTTTGGTATCTAAGCGACGTGTCTAAAAACACATTAAGTAGATAATACTGCCAGTGGTTTACACATAAATTGGGTGGAGAGCCGAGTCTCGGGTTCGAGTCGCGCTCTGGATCACGAGGCTACTACAAATGACTGCGTATCCTTATCAGGTAGCGCCGATGCCCGCGGTGAAATATTTTTATAGCGTTTAGATGCAGGCGGCTTCCGTGTCTTTCAAACTATCCGCCAGATCTAGTTACATGTTCCTATTACGACGTTTTATGGCTCATATCTCATAGAAACATTACATCAACGACATTTCACAACATCTTGGTGACGTATCGCGATGGCTCGAGCCGCTATACAGTTTAAGGATCCATAAATATTTGTTTTAAATTGAACGATGTCGAATATAAATTCCGTTACGGATTTATTTTTAATTGGAGAAGAGTGTGCGCTCCTTTTATACTCTGCGTGTCTCATTTCAATCAAATTGATCGTAATCGCGCTCGTATGTTTTATCTACAAAGTCAGTTTTTGAGCGGCATACCGTGGCTACAATAAATCGATGTTCATTACAGAAATCGCCGTAAAATACCTGAGCGATTCGACATCGATGCGAGGTCTGCGCGGGCGGCGCGAGTGCTCTGCGAGGCAGTGTGCGTGTGAGCACCACACCTCGGCGTACGGCGGTGTCGGGAACAGGTAGTGTTGTGTATAAACAAATAACAAAATCGACTTGTCTTATAGAGCGCGCCAAGGTCGGGCTGGCCTGCCCGCGCCAGAGCCGCCCGACCGCCGCGCCGTCCATCCACAGTCCACTTTTATACTTTTTTTCTTTCTTCAAAAGCCCTTATTTATTGTGATGGCTGAGTCTTTGGGCGCACAGTTTGTATAAGCAATCAATTTTATTCATTTAGACGGAGCAAGTTCTCTTCTACAAATAAATAAGTGAATATAAAAATATTGTTGCTGCCGACTAAGCGACCGGGTTCTTGAGTCATCGAATGTAAGCAATTACATAACCGAACCGAAAAATATTTGTATTGACCAGATCCAATATAATCGAATACCGTAAAAAACATACATCCGCTAAACAAAACCAAACTTAACGGTGATAACCTAACAAATGGTGGGGAACGTGTCCGTGAAATCGATATCTCAAATGTTGGATTCTTCGATCGATTTCGTGATGAATGGTGGGTGATATTCGATACTCGATCGATTACTGAATGGCGGCGGAAGTGCAAGCGTGGATGGAGTAGAACGTAAGCCACGGGGCCCCACGATCCTCACTGTGACAAATCGCTGCGTGCCATCACTCGATCTAATCGTTCTGCTTTGCGTCCACAATAATATCGATTTAATTCAATTAACGCTTCAATGCACTCTTGCCATGCGAACGGATTTATGAGAACAAAAAACTGATAATGATTTTCGTTTTTGCTTTGATTTGGTTGATCAGCAGGCTACCTAATTAATCACGATTTAATTTTGCTATTTTATGTAAGTCTCTGTAACCTATTATGCAAAAATAAAAACAATGCGTTATCGTCCACAAACATAATATTTGACGGATGGATGACCGCAGTTCTTTGTTGCGAGAGAATGGAAAGACGCTTTTCATTTCTCAATGAAAGCCTGGTTTTGAAAATTCGGAACAGACCATATACAAAACCTAAGAATCAAAGCCGAATAATACCTATCCAACATTCATGTCACAGGTAATAATCGGACAATTATATAGAAGAAGTAAAACTAGCACACGGATTGATGACATCATGCAATTATAAATCAGTTTACAATGTCTTTTGTACAAACTCCATAGACACCCAGGTGACATGACAAAGATAGAATTACACATCACTATTCTACTAACAATAAAGGTAGCACTATGTTCCCATACACTTCACGTTGTAAATTCTTGGAACCATGTTCTATATTGTCTAACTAAAGCACAATATATCTACTTATTAACATACATATCGTTAACGGATTTTTTTTAAGACGTTAACAATGTTAAATATATAAGAAACAAAAACTTTGTTTGAACAAAGACTCCGAAAAGATATTTTATGGAAATTAAAATTAGGTTATAGCGAACGTTCTGTCCTAAGCTCCTGGATATTAACTACAAAGACCTACCTATACCTACACTCAACAAATATATTTACAGAATCACACACAAGTCGTTGGAAATGGAACCCATAACCCAAAGGTTACAAATAACATTGTTTGTGCCGTTGAGAAAATAACTCCAGCTGTATCATCTTCCAATTTTTTCTTTTTCTACTCTTTGGATTTTAACACAATGCTGGTTCTTAACCTAGACTTCTACTAGGTTATATGGCATACACTCGTCGTTTTCACCATCCTGATGTATCTCTTCCTTCTACTCTACCTTTTCCTTCGGTTCCTTGGTACCTATAACAATCTTCACATCATATCAATCAATTACACACAGCTTAGCACTAATGATTGGATATGATTATATTGGCCGTGCGATTCTGTAACCATCTCACTATTGACACTGCTCACTTCAGCAGTTTCAATAATGTTAATCCCTAATAAGAGCTCACTCCACGCTCACTTCACCCAAGTTTTCACGGTGAGATGGTTACAGAATCGACCGGCTGTAGTGAAATATATACATAATCCAACCAAGGTCCTTTTTGTCCTTGGTCCTACCTCAACAGTTGTAAAAGTCGGTTACAGACTAGGTACCTACAGATTACAAAGCAGAGAATCGCCAAACCGGCAGCATTTATGCTCGGTGGTACAGACGCAGATACAGTGTGAGTCTTTATAAAGTGCACATATTAAAAAGGGTGAAAATATAAACAATTTTATCGACGGAAAAAATGTCAATTTTTTTTTTTAAATGGTAAAAAATGGTAAATTTTCTTTAAAAAATCATGAATAATTAATTTATTAGGTTTCTTTTTCAAAAAATTATGGCTTTATTAGCTTGGCCTATTATTAGAGATCATTATTAATTTTGTTTTGTTTTAATATAACATTTAGTTTAAAAGTGGTAACAGTTTGTTTGCATGGGGTACCCAGACGAGAGTAAAAAAAAATATAAAATTTAAATTTTTTTTAGATTTTTTTTGACATTTTTTCCGTCGATAAAACTGTTTATATTTTCACCCTTTTTAATATGTGCACTTTATAAAGACTCACACTGTATATGACACATACCTGCGTAGTCTAATGTTTAAACAACATTTCAATAATTATACCTTCAATTCAACAGTTCCGTGCTACAAACAGTAAGAATGTATTACCCTCAAAGTGGTTTACTTATAATAAGCGACGACAGGAAGAAACCGTACCCGATAATTTTCCACAATTATCATATTCTCGAAATTGCCTCTAATGTCAAGAATTTCATCACGAGCCTCCTTGTTAGCGGCAAAAAAACGTCACAAGTAACAAGACAGTAGCTTGTATTAGAAGCTGTCAAAAAAAAAAGGTATGTAAATCAATCCGAGACACGCAACGGCTGGCATGTGTAACTGTATCAGGTTCTTAGAGGCTTTTTTCGAAGTTCGTATTCCGGTAGCGTTAAAAATAGTCGGTAAGCGACGGAAATGTTAGAATTCTAATTCTATGGGTTTTTCAATGAATGTTGCCATGTTGAATTCATTAAGATCACGGCTCCTAGATCGTGGGTGCTGTTGTTAAAAGTTTAATAAAAACAAAAGTGTGTCTTGTAATCAAAATATATCTTACAACTGCCAACCCAATAAAGTAACTTAAAGAAAAACTTACAATACAGCCTATCATCGTGATTCAGGTCAAATGGTACGGCTCAAGTAAAGAGAACGGGACGAGCCAGTGAGATGCTTGAAGGCAATGGATTATTAACAAGCAACTTGCCATTAGCTCTGTGAATCTGCGATCTTTGCCCTTATAAGTAACTATGCTGCGGTTCCAAGACCTCATAAAGCACGTTTTGGAAATCAGCCAAGATAAAAGGAAGCCAAGCTTTATTTGCATAATGCTAACTTAAAAAGATATTACGCATTATATTCGCCATTTACAGAATTCCTTACATTATTTTGCCTGGTTAATCTATGTGCAGCTAGACGCTGAGATCACCGCCTCCGTTCCAAAGCCAAGCCTTGACACATATCATCCGACAACAATGAGCAAGAACATAGTAAACGTCAATTACAGCATTACTCGTGTATCGCTGACTCAATCGTAGGCACATGCGGAATCGAACAGGCGACATGGTGCGCCGCTTATGAGAACACAATTACAATCCATTATATTCGCCTGAGACCTTTTAGGGCCGAGCTAACCAGCTAACCGGATCGCAGAGCAATGCGTAGCAGTCGGCAGACGAGGAACACAAGAGTCCGTGTCGAGGCAGAGCCGGGGCACAACATTATGTCCCCCATCCCGTATTGTTTGTCACTCAGACGGATTTCACGGCGACAAATGGCCTCAGAGATCCAGGATAAACACGCCACGGCACAATGCCTCTCGTATAAAATTAAAACAACCCCAACTTAATAAGAGTTTAGTGAGCTAGTTATAATGGCAATTTTCTAAACGACTGCTTGTGCGACTTCATCTTATACGTTTGTTCATCTTGAACGGCAGCAGAATAGTTCATTCTGGATACTTTAATGAATGTCGGAGAAAAAAATGTGTATGTGGAAACTTTCGTTCTTACAATCAACATGACTGTGTATTGCTAATGATTATTATTCCGACAACTTTGTTTATGTACCTATTCGAAAGTGAACAAAACACGTTCGCCCATCAAAATTAAACTGCGAACGTAAAAGTGTATCAAATTGCATAGAGCTCATCATTATAATGTTCGGGACCAGAATATTGCGATGTTCAAGTGAAATCATGTAGGTTGGCAATTGCTACCGTTGCTATTAATGTCTGCGCTAAACATTTATGTATTCGGAATGGCCTTTTTCGTGTCACCCTACACTCATTATGCAATAAACAGTGACGATTTGCAACCTAAAGAGCAAACGAGTGCGTACGAAATTGCGTCCAATTTTCCTCTCTCACACAATTGTAGGATTAGAGTAAAATTTATATGTCTGGCTTTTTCAAATTAGAGCTCTGGGCTTAATACCGTCTGAGGACTAGCAGCCATTCCATTTGTCGCCTAACGCAAGGCTATCGTAACAATAGAACTTTACCTTTAGCTAGGTGGGCTTAAGTAGACTCAGGATAACTTTAAACACCATCTTCGTAGAAATGTTTGTTGCTTACTTTTTACGTAGACCGTGTGACTGCTTATGAATGTCACTCATCCTTCTTTTCTCTGAAAGTGGAATGTAAGTTAAAACTATAAATAAATGGGTAAGTATTTTTTTTTTCTTATTTGTAGTTTTAAAAGCAAAAGAACTGGATAGGTTCCGTCAAAATAGAAAGGAGGACGCGCGGGCTCGCGAAGGATGGAAGGAGTGAAGTGAGACAGTGCAGGCTAGTAAAAAAAAAGTGGTTAAAGGTAAATTCGTGTAGTAGTGGTGCTGTCAAGATCAAATGGGATTGGGCGGGTCACATCAGCCGCATGCACGATGACCGCTGGGCAAAATTTTCAACACAATGGAAGGGTGTAGGTGAATGCCGCCGCCATGATCGGCCCAGAAGCGGTGCTGAGATGACCTGGACACGTACCGCTAAGGCAGGTTCGAGGCGGCGCGGGAAAAGAGTTCCTAGAAGGACTAGTGGGAGGCCTTTTCCCAGCAGACAAACAAAAAATTAATAAAACATATTGGTTTATTGTATAAATATAGATTCCCTTTATTGTATTTCAATCATACTATTCCTAACCTCAATTGGTTTCCTCATTTCTTAACCATCCATTTCAAATATTTTCTTCAACTCAATTTATATTCACTCACTTTGAATAAACATTCTTCTTATGTAACGCACACCTTAGTAAAATCAACAAAACCATAATAAATTAGTGCAGATCTTGGCAGATAACGAACATATGCATGACATTAAGAGGCTGATAACCTTTATTCAAACCGTATAATTATTGGAGATACCATTTGCTGAGACTACTAATGTTTAAGTACAACCGTATGCTGGTCATGGGAAAATGGACCTTAGATCTTTATGATAAGAGTGAAAGGTGTGCTACAGAGGTCCACGATCCGTCAAGACTGTGCTGGCACGTAGCCTGCGTCGCCGCCACGAATTGGTCTATAATTAAGAAATAAGTTGAGATACGGTTTTTAGCTGACTTTTTACAAAGCATCTTACGGGCCAACGCAATTAACCCGCTTGTAAATTGAATGTTTGCTTTATAGTGATTAGTAATTAACTTTTAAGTTTTTATAAGAAGTATAAGAACCCGAGCACGACCACATTGATCTTATTGATGCTGATTTTGTTTTGTTTATAACGCGCAACTCAATTTTGTACTCAGGGTATTAATTTAACCCGTGCATTGTTTGTTTTTGTCGTAATTATAGTACGCTCTACTACTCAAGTATCAAAATTACACACCGTTCGTGATAGGAAAGATGATCAATACTTTACTGCTACAATGTAGCCATTTAAGTAAGTAATTTTTATAAGCATCGTATCGTATTATTCATACTTACGACATCAATTATATTACACTATTTAATGCAACTTTATTAAGCCGACCCCAACATAGTTGGGAAAAGGCTAGGCAGATGATGATTATTTGACAGCTAAACGCTATGAAAGAACTAATGCTATTTAAAACATGACACATTCTATATTGACATCAATTTTATTACCAAAAAAAAAACATCAATCCATGCAACGTTAAATTCAAAAAGAGTGTTTTAATAGTGACAAATGGTGATGATTTAAATCTTGAATCAGCGGTTCAGGGCTTTTAGGGGAAGAACTTTGGAATAACCTTGGCTAATACTGATGAAATCATAACGCAACACAAAGATCCACAAATATTGATAACACACTTTGAGTACCTACTATGGATCAGATAACGTAATCATTTCCTGAGCTGCACAGTGGATGAGTAAGTTTGGTATCAGATAAAAGATAGCGTCATTAACATGAATTTCGCAAAATTATTGGAACATTGGTACAAGTTTTGTAGCTGTATGATGCATCGATGCTTTCTAATCAAGAAGGTATGTCTGATATGCTTTTTCAACAACGCTGAGGAACAGTCACGTAGCACGACAACAACAGTAGTGCGATTCTGTGACCATCTCATCGTGAAAACTTACGTGAAGTGAGCGTATAGTGAGCTGTCAGTATCATCCCACCTGATACTAGGGATTGACGAAGCATACATATACAATCATAATCAAGATTTTAATAATATTTTTATGCTAATTGTAATGATAATTTTATATAATTTCAAAGCTACTATTTTAATTGTCATAACATTGCTAGTTAACGGGGTTATCAAAAGAAATATGCTGTAACTATGAGTTCATTTTGAACTCATAGTGTCGCACTTTTCTATGAAACAGCTGATTTTTTTTTATAACCAACGAAAAATCGCGATAAATGCAAGTCGATCGATTGAACCACCCTGTATAAGTATCATACATAAATGACACATCACCGAACTGACTTTTACAAGAGCCCATCTTTTTCTCTAACCTTCTCCAACGTTACTGGTCTGTGACATCCTCAATAAACAACCAAGTTAAACAAAAACAACCACTCCATATTCTCCAAGTCGTGATAGATCGACAGGAAATCAAAACATTGTAAAAGAAGCGATACCCGCACATAACCATGCATATTTCATAGTCAACAATATCACGGAACACATAACATATCCCAGTTTCAATATTCGATCAATTAGCAATAAACCATTTCGTCGTAGGGCGGTCGCAATCCTGCATAAATTCAATTAGAGCAACCTCGGTGCCGGTCCACAATTCCCACTGCCTTTCGAGACATAACTATATGGAATAATTGATCGGTCGACGATGAAACCCGGGAAACCCTTTAGGAATTGTTATCGGAAATTATTGTCTCTTGCGCGTGATATGAGTATATTTATTTGCAGTAAATTATTAGGTTTATGACGCATTGCCCGATTGCCTGATGCGGTAGTGTTATGGCTTGTTGATATGGTTTATTGAAATCGAATGGTAACCTGTTTTACATTGAGGAAGTGTGCTGTAAACTCGCTATCATCACATTAGGTCGTAAATATTCTATTGTTGAACTAGTCCTCCCATAAACCGTTAATAACGATCAGTTCAAGTGGAATATTTGCATGATCAGCACATTTTGGTCCATCATTTAATGGCATTTCTGCACAGGGAGCTGTTTCTGATATAATACGTACGTCATCTCTTATGACTTGAAAACTAATTGTAATAGTCTTTAATTTCAAAAATCAAAAGCTTCTTCATTTGTTCTCATAACTAGATTTCCATCATCAGCAGCCTCATCTTATAGGATAAGGTTTCTGATAGGTATATGCGACCTTCAGCATCATTAAAAGAAGGTTTTGGTAAGACAGGATCCAGGGAAGGACACGAGTGACAAGGATGGTTTCATCAAGGTGGAGAAGAAGAAGAAGCCTCCTTGTCGGAACCAGTGCGGTATCGCGCCGGCAGGACCCAACATGCTGCTGTGTCCAGTAATCCCGACGACGCTGCTGTACGTGTCCAGACTGCACTACTCCACGAAGGTTGAGGTGGAGGTTGTGGAGTACCTGCGTGTGAAGATCAACTGGACTTTGAAGGTCGAGAAGTTGGAGCCGCGTCACAACACGAACTTCAAGTCGTTCGTGGTGCGTGTTCCGACACATCATCTCGAGAAGTTCCTCAAGGAAGAGTTCTGGCCGAAAGGTGTTGTGTATCGCCGGTTTCTTGGCCGGCTACATGACGCCAGTCAGCGAAGCACGACGCCGACACTTCGTGCGCTGTAGTTTTAGTTTGTTATGTGGTATGTATTAGTTTATAAGTATGTTTTTAGTAGTATGTATTGTTTTTCTATGGGCCTTAGTTGCCTGAAATAAAGGAATTTAATAAATAAATAAAGAAAAATAAAAACAAAATAGATATAATAGATTTTTAACCATGTAGGTACTGCGGTTTTGTATGAAGCAACATTTTTTTTTTAATTTCTTGTTTGTCCTTGCCATCCAGCAGTTCTAGAGTCAATTAGCTATCCACTAACTTTCGGTTGCTGGATGTCACGTTTTAGAAAGGTTCTGTCTTTTTCTTTTTACAGAACTATGTAGATGAACAGTGGAAGTACTGACTTACATCCACAGGTGGTATTAGCTCTTCATCTTATTGAAAACTATTCAATACAGGTAATAAATTTTATTGTGTTTATACTATACTAGAATTAAAGATTTACTATACTAGAATTATATTTATGCTATACTAAAATAATTAAAGATCACAGTATCGCCCAAGTCGTGTGCTCATGAACATTACAGGATCGCACGCGCCGCTAGCACATGCATTGCATTAATCAGATTCGCTGATCATCGTATGCATTGAACGTATTTCATTGCACTGGGATTTCTTTTGGTTTTTCTTCGAAAGAAGTGACGTCAGCCGAAGGATGTCACACTTTTTTTTTTCTAGTTGAACAATTTTTGGATGATTAACTAGAGTGTATTTTGGAAATTAGCAAAATGGATGAATTAATTTAATTCCTAAAACATAAAATAAAACAACAAACAGGACGAAAACAATTTGGTACAAATGTATCCGGTCCGGTAGATACAACTTAAAGGACATCAGAGGGGCAATTCTCGTAATTTGAAGAACGTTCACAGTCTGATTTATCTCAGCTGTCTAAAATACCTCTAAAATCCCTACATTTTTTACCAATTTTTGACATTGACTGTCGCTGAGATGAGTTTGCTACTAGATTTTGAACGTTTTTAACTTTCGAGAATTGGCCTTCAGAGGACTTTCCTTAAAGTCAGTTAAACTAAGACCAAAACTTGCAAATGAAAGTCAAGTCCTCACACAAGTCTCATACGGTATGTTTACAACCGTTACCCTAACGAAGCGTGTAATGAGATTCGAATCGAAACTGAAATTTCCAGAGAATCGTTCATAGTTACAAAGCATTCTAAGGCCACCTTCCTCTTACAGGAAAATCAACATCCAGAAGTATCTATGATGGCAATTCTACAAAACTAATCACGTTCAAGTCAGATGATATACTCAGATCGCAATAAAAAGGTCTTAAAAATAAATTGGTACAACTACAAAGACATAAACTGTTAGGAAATATTCCGACGAAGGAACTTCCGTGAGGTAAAATCTTGAGGCGGTCTCTTTTTTGACTACAACCAGTGAAGTTTGAAGGAGAGAAATAAGAATATTTCTGTCCTTCAAAAAACCCTTCTTTTCGCACTGCGGTTCACAGCATTGGCGTGCTAACGGCGTTACATATTTGAATGTCATTGAAATAGTTTCTACTACAGAGGTTGCTTATGCAATATTTAAGAGATTGGAATGCAACGGTTAAACAAATTGCATACGTAAACATTTAATCGGATTCATTACGTACGACAACAGAGCCCTTTACTGCGCGTGGTTTGACACGCACTTGCCGTATCGATATGTTGGTAATTTTCTGAACAACAAATACATACGTCTTATGACTACAAACTGTATGCAAGTGCCGTTCGGGAACTGACAATAACATTATCAAACTGTTCCACCGAACCGCACGTAACAAATTTTTGTTTCAGTGGAAGTGCTCAGGTGCGGTTCGTCAAAGTGCGGTTAAAATCAGTGCTCTGAGTAGAATACCTCCTCCAAACAGCCTATCATTGCCATAGACGAATTGATCGTCGTATGTTTTATTGCCAGAACAGAGATAAAACTACTTTACAGCCGGCTGGCTATAAAGTATTCTCTTTTATTCTTTATTGTATCCTCTAGAAAAAAAAATTGCCGAAGGTAACGAGGATAATGGTGAAATGACTGGCCTCTGAAAATGAAGCTCCAAGTATTGAAGAAGTAAAGAGGGAAGTAGTCCATCAGGGTAATTGCGTAACACACTATCAGTAGCAATGGGTCTCATTTTGACAGTTCAACAACATTCATTGCGTTATTTACGTTGTTGATTAGATACATTTTTGGAACATATGGACTAATGGATTAGCAATATTCTTCAAAACAATTCAAATTGAGAGTAATAGTGTGTTACGCAATTAGAGTGCATGACTGTAAAAAAAAATTTAGATTATCTAAAAGAGGAGGTAAATGTATCTACTATAGCCACGCTATGGAAGCGAGCTGACTGCAAAAACTCGTGCACAAAAGTTATTATATTGTATCCAATGACTTCCGTAAATATCTTCCGCGTATTTATTACGACTTTATTGCTTTTTGTAATTGTCCATTAATAGAAACTGACCAACAAGGCTTTTTGCTGTGATGTAATGGAAAAAAAATCCGTGAGAAATAGAAACACATGCTGTAAAGTGCAGTATTTCTGCATAATAAAAGCCAAAGAAAATTAACAGTAGGCAAAGCAAACACAACACAGCAGCACGTAGTAGCGTCACGGAAGAGGGAAGCCTCTTGAGAGTACAACACAACATAATCTCCAGCCGCTGAGCCCACCGCTCCATTTATTTATTTATGGAGATTATTATCGTGCGTAATAATTCACTAAGTTTCAATTGCATAATGACGGCGGACAGGGCTACTAGGCCTGCTAGCTAGCGCTCTGGGCGGACGCACCGACTAGCGACCACAGATAATCTTCCACGCGAGGACTATTATTAAATAGGGGGCTGTCAGTGAAACGGCAGGCCGCCTCCTAGCGCGATCCCGCGATGTTATGTCCGACTTGTAAGACTGGTAACATCGAACAGCGGAACATTCGTATTTTAAACACTTGATTAACGTTCCAATGCGTTCAAAATGTATTACTGCATGGGAAATCGGTGAACATTAGTCAACACTGGGATCTATATATTTTAGATTTATGGACTAAAAGTCGATGTTGACTTTTCCACTTGTAGAAACAAGATAAGAGATATGTAATGTAAGATAATCTTGTTACGATATGCGTAAATCAATGAGATTCCGATCAAATCGATCATATCTATCTCAATGTTATCTATGCAGAGCGGCAGATACCCACAAAACTTCAATGCCGTCAATCGTTTAAACCGTTTAAAATAGAACAAACAATTGCACGGATACATTCAAGACTTAGATAATGGGTGGTAGAAACAACTTTAAAACGGACACTCATAGACGCGATAAAGCGTGACTCCATCAGCAGAGAACGCCGGTAACCCATTACAAATCTGTTTTATTGCTGTACAAAAAGTTGGAATTTCACGGAACAAAGAAATTGCGAGAACGTGTGAATGATAGAAAGTACTATTGCGGATATCAGCAGCTAAGTAACAGCTCGTTCGGGCATCAACTAGTTGACGCCCTTTTAAATATTTCGAATTCAATAGAATTTACCGCACGCCACCACACCGCAGACAATGAATGAGCTTGTGAAGCACTGGGTAGAGCGTCGAAGTTAGCGGTCACTACGGACGTTCCACGTGAAAAACCAACAACGATTTCACACAGGAAAACTACGTCATTCACAAACTAACACTAAACCACCAACGAAGAGGGATGTAAACTTCTGTGTTGAAAATTCCTGTACCGTTATCTGACATTGTTTTAAAAGCACGCTCGTTTAGAAGCCGCGCGGCGGAGCTCCCAACACTACATTCCCATCAGTACGGCATCTCGCGCCGAACACCGTTACCTAAACAGATATTAATCATAATTTTCACTGACGCCTGCTCAACTATTTTAGATGATAGTTATTAGCTCATTTTGATTGTGACCCGGACTGCGTGTGGGCAAATTCGAAAGAGCAGCTACTGGAAAATTGCCGTGTGACATCTAAGGGGTAATGGATTTAAAACTGCTCTCTAAGACACCTTTGAATAGCAAAATAATCACTTCCTGCGCAATTACCCACACAGGCATTACGACAACTTGTCTGGTTACTTTACAACGATTTGTCTTTTAAACTTTTATCATACTTGTAAGTTGGCTTGATACCTATTCTAAAACGTTTTATGGGCTGGTAGTAACGCGAACATTTTACTGACTGTAACTTCGTGCGATTCATTTAAGACGAGGAAACCTTGATGGGAACGCGGACATCAAGTTAACAAACAAAACTAGTAAGAATGCGAAGGAATCCGTCGTAAAATCTACACGTTTTTATGTTTCTTAATTGTCTTACGCTGTACGTTTATCACGGGAACGAATGCATATATTAACGGGGACACTTAACGGTAACTTATGTAACTAAAAAAGTAATAAACTTTTAATAATTTAAGAACCCACATACCGCAGTGTCTCAAGACGAAACTCTTTCACCAGTGATTGTGGCCAGTGATAACCTGCGTTGTCGAATGCCTCCCAAAAGGTGGACGGATGACCGGATGTCCTTGTGAAGGCCTCAGGAATTCGCTGGATGCGGGAAACACAGAACAATCGACTGGTTCTGTGTTATGATATGTCCAGCAATGGACGTATTTCGGCTGAAATGATGATGATGACTCTAAGAACCGACACTATAGTAATAAGTTGAAAACATCTTTTCATAAATAGACTGGCAAAGCTGTGAAGGAACATGATGATGAAATTCTTCATGACAAGGACAGAATTCTTAACGATTTACACACTGTCCCTGGATCGTGCCCCGATTTTCCTTATTGTTAGTGGTCTACCAGAAACTAAGGGAAGCAAGAAATATGGACACTACATTATTCATTTCTATTAGACCATCATAACCGATACGAAGATGGCGGAGTCAAAATATATATATCAATTTTTATGACTCACCTAATCGCCAGTTTATGTAGCGAATTATCAAATATTTAGTATTAATTTGCTAATAGCCACTAAGCGACTGTGATTGAGAAATACCATAGACTTTTTTGTATCACGCTCGAGGCGAAACAATAATTTAAAATAAATTAATTTAGCTATCTTGACTGAAGACGTAACGACGTAAATCAAACGAATTGACGGGTACATAGTCTTAATAGATTTTAATTCAATTGGTGACTAGGCCAGTTGTCTCCGGGATTTATTCGGGATCAATTAGAAGAAGGCAATTGTCATCTTTGAGGCTTGTTTAAACGGACTTGCTTGCTGACTGTGATACCGATGAAAGTTTACTTTAATATGAGATGCAGAGCACTGGGCAGAGAAAATCTGAAGCATTTAAATATTTTCGAATCGTTCAGTTAGTTAGGTTATTTATTTTTACAATAAAGATTCATTAGCACTAACTAGGTACATGATGGTTAGCAATAACTGGCTAATACTAAAAAAGTTCAAATAGAAAACCCAATAACCCTTGGCCGACCAACCTCACATCGTACTTTTGCAATTAAAAAGTTATTGCCCACAAAGTATAAGTTAGCAAAACCATTAAATCTTTAAATAATGATTGCTTTTAACTAAGTGTTTATAAACTCTTCGTCATAAAGAATGCCAGACACAATGGCATCAAAGGTTGCGACAAAACCTGTTCTAACGCGTCACCAATTATCCAATACCTATCACAAACAAATATCCGTGGAAACGATTAAACAAAAATTGCATATCGAATCTGCAACGATTACAGCACATTTTCTTGTGTGAACAAGCCTTAAAACTAAAATATGAATATGACAAACTATCCAAAACTGATTAACCGTTTAAAAGGTATGCAAACTGCGTGCAGTAAATACCTGGTTTATACAGCTCGTCTTGTCAATTCATGACCACTTCTAAAAATTTAAGACACTGAACTGCAGAACAAGGGCCTTTCTACTCTCCTTCCACTACTCCCTATCTAAAACAGCTAAGGGTTAATCTTTATCAAAGGAGTCCAGCTCATTCCACCATCTCCACCTAGGCCTGCCACGATATCGCTTGAGCGTCTTGCTTGATATAACTCAACTTTGACAGGCCTGTTGGTCTAGTGGTCAGTGGTCTTGACTGCTATGCCCAAGGTAGTGGGTTCGATTCTCACCTAGGACAAATGTTTGTGTGATGAGCACGATCATTGTTCTTTTTCTGGGTGTAATTTATGTATAATATGTATGTATTTAGAAATATACAACGTGTAACGTTAAATGCGCAAAACCTGAAAATAGTTTGATCAGAATAAAGAGCAGAATTAATTGAACCACTTTTTAATATAGGTCACATTTTTCAAAAAATCTTCATTAAAAACGTTGCCGTGTCTATTTATTAATAGGTCAAGCAACCCAATGTCAGCGCGGCGCAGCGGCCCGGTGACAACTCCTCTCTCGACAAAGCGTCGTCGCAGACGCAAGAAACGGTCAGAATGGCAAGTAAAACTAAAACAGCACATAAAACCTTGACCATTTTTTTAATGACTTATTTTCTCTCTGAAATAGGTCAATTGAATTAAAAATCAGTTGGGGTGTTTGAGGTTTTGCGCATTTAACGTTACACGTTGTATATGTATGTTTATCAGTTGTCTAGTACTCATAGCACAAGCTCTGCTTAGTTTGGGACTAGATGGCGTTGTGTGAAAGTTGTGGAATATTATTATTATTATTAAATAAGACTACTTACTACTACAATTTGAAAGATCCACAAGTGCGTATGCGGCGCCGTCTGCCCTCAGGCAATGACCTACCTTCCATCTTGCACCTGTCACCTGTGCACTTGATGAACTTATGACTGTGAGCAGAGTTCACGTAGCTGTAATTTCAGTCAAACGTATTTAACTTTTTGCCGTCAATACGCTAAGAATCAGATTCAGCTGCATCCGGTTAGACTGGAAGCCGACCCCAACATAGTTGGGAAAAGGCTAGGCAGATAATGATGACGCTAAGACGCAGATTAGATAGTTTAAAAATAGATTGCAGCATTTTATACCTACTGCCGAAGAAGAGCTTGTTTTATTCATACTCAACTCTGTAAATATTGCGGCAGTGGCAAGACTGACAAGTCAGGACAGGCGGCATCGTCCGATGTGGCCACTTGATTTAATTGAATTAAATTGAAACAATCGATGGCAGTTACCAGCGGTTGGTCGACTAGGTCGGATTTATAGTTGCTTGTATACAACATGAATGGATAACGAAAGAATAGATTTGTAGATTTCTTAGTAATTAGTATTTTTAGTAGCTGTTTGGCAGTTCGACTCGACCTCGTCGAGATTAGCTCGCGAAATAAACAGGCATATATTTATTTATAAAATAATCACCTATAGGTACGTAAGCTCTTACGAGTAGGCTACGGACTCGAACTCGGCGGGCGCGGAGCGGAGGCGGCGGCGGCGCGAGGAGCGGCGCGGCAACGCAGACACGGTCTCGAAGCCAGCGGGCAGTACGCGCGGCGCTAGAGCGACGTAGTGTTGTGTTATGAGAAATTAGTGTCTTTGTTCGCGAACGAAATGTCTAAACAGCGACGGTAACGTCTTTTTGATACAACATTTTGAAACGTCGGTCATTAAAAAGCAAAAAACAAAATGCACAACACTACGTCAATACAGACGCGCGGGCACCGCTAGACTGGTGCGCATCGCTCGTACGCCGCTCCCCGCGCCCGCTGAATTCGTGTCCGTAGCCTTAATGCGATCGTCGAAGGAAATGCGGCAGAATTCTTTTCCATAAAAAAATCTTATTTTGTAAGCTGATTATTCACGGATGCATATAAATAGGTTATCTAATCTCGAGATACGGAAATGCTAACGACCCTTTATTACAAAGCCAGACAATAACAACAGAAATATGCAACTAATTATGTGATTATGTCATCACAACGTTATTCGTGCATATGTGAGGCCGAAAATAGCGCTCGCACACAAACCTGCGCGCGCGCACACTTGAATGACGCAAGAAAAACAAAAGACAGCTTTTATCAACGCATCCGAATGACTAACACAGCTGAAAAGATATTTTTAAAAGTCAATGTCGGGCTCAAAAAACGCTAGCGTTTCTTCTCATTGAATTGCTTCATAACAAACATTTCACGACAGTGTAACAACTTATTCACTGGGTCTCTGCCTCTCGTTGCTTTTTAATACCCCCGAGGCACTAATCGTCGTACACTGTATCTGCTACAGCTGCTATGCGCCGTAATTGCTCACATATCAATCCACGAAGAGTAAGTGCCAACTTAACATCCGCTCAAAATAAACAACCCTCTTTGTTTAATATATTAGTCGTTACACAATTTTATTAAGATAACTTTATTACAAAATCTATTACTCCATCGTTATCTATATATTTATGGACGACTCAAACGATGCACAAAAATATAAATGTCGCAGCAAAATAACGATATCTGTAACGTTTAAATAACAAAAGGACATCGATACTAACGCATATCCGGGCGAATCGCCACGTTCAGGCCTTTAAACGCAACCGATAAAACATTACTCGACGCTCTCAATAAATACACATTAATGTCCTGGAGCATTCTGGTTTACATTCCGTGCGGTTTCCAACGAGTTTTATAAAAGCTCCGTTCGGCCGCACACGCAATTACAAGCGCCTCTTTGCGGTACAATCAATATTTATTCCCTTACGAGACAATACAGGACACACTAGTACATTACTGCGCCGGCTCCAGACCACGAACACGCCATGTTTGTGAAGCCGGCAATCAATTCCCGACTCGAAATTTCGTTCACGTTACAAGCGTAGCGATTTATGTAAGGGTGGACGCACACTGGCCGGCCCGCAGAGTTCGTGTCCGTGCATAAATAACCCACCGTGCAATCTTCCCAGTTAATGATATTGCGATGCATTATCATTTCAGTCATTTGAAATCGCTCATTTCGCTTTTCTCGTCGATATCAGGAACAAATGGGCTTTCAGCGAATTAATAAAATAAGACATATGCTGTGCAACAAATTAAATGCGAACCGTGATTGTTTTCGTTTTCAATTAATAACGATTAAAACGGGAATTCACGAGTGTTCAAAGAATAAAAGTGAAAAGGGAACTAATTGCGCAGACAAGACAGAATAAAGGCAATCATAAAATAAACGGATAAATTTTATGGCGCGGAAAACAATGCGCTCGATTCGAACAATCGGAATCGTCGATGCAATGCGAAGGGATGTTGAAGTGAAAGCGCATGCGCTGATACAAGAAAAAGCCTCGCGACCCAACCAGTTATTACACTAATCGCAGCGATATAATTCCCGAGTCAACTTAAACACAGGTTCCTTGCGGATCGAAATGCAAACATGGCGGGCGCTTTGAGCTCGATAGCGCGGGAACTGACGAGTGCGGCTTGTCTGCAACGAATATTACAATACTAAATACTATCAATTAGTAAGTCATTGGAACAACAAGAAAAAAAAATATCTACTGAATCGCCTATGGATATGTCAACTTGACTCCAGAAGCTGTCGTAATCAACTTGTAATCTATCGTTCGGAAAGAAACGCTTCATAAGTTTTATTGTTTACCCTTTGAATTATTGTGGCTGCACCTGCTTCTTTAGCAACAAAGTCGAGCTGAAACTTCGTTTTATTTTGCTTAAAATAAAAATTATTATTATTATTAAAAGCCTGTGATCTCCCACTCCCACTGCAGGCCTCCCTAATCACTTTCCAAAAATAAAAATTATTACAGTTGAGCGACGTTATAATGTTGGCATCCTTACAAAATTTCGAAGCTGAAGTATACCCATCACGTGCGATCTAAACATTAGATCCTTCCGACCATGTCCTGATTTATGTAGTATCCAGTGTCCATAGTAATTAAAAAAACAAATCTGAACTTTTGCGGCGATAAGCGCTCAAGGTTATTTACATCATTTAGCTTGTATCGTGTCTAACAAAATATTACAGGTGACATTTTCATAATTTCCTAATTAAAAGACCCTAATTTAGGGCGAATTTCACCTATGAAACTGAACGCGATCAGGACATTTAAAGCGCGTCCAAGAGCTGTCAGTATCATTATTGTTATGTGATATTGACACTGACAGATCCTGAATACGGTGTAGATGTCCTGATCGCGTTCAGGGCCGTAGGTAATTCTCTATGACACAATGAACGAAACCGCGCGAAATCAACGCGAGATAGGCGGGATTAGCTAAAGAATTGACGTGGTTTCGGTAAGGAGTGAATTAGGGCCCACTTTCAGTGGTGAGGCAATGATTTAGCCCTTAGTGAGGAAATGATTACATTCTTAAGCATTCGCAGTAAGTAACCCGCACGCATGGTCGCACCCGGCCCGTTTCGGTCCATCAAAACGAAGCGCGAAAGTCGCAGGCTTCGTTTTATCGCGTTCGCGCCAGAGTTATCTGGCCGAAGCGCCTGCACAGCGCCCCGGTACAAAACGGTTGCTCGATACAACTCTTTATATCCCCATAAACGTTTTACATGTTATTTATCACGATCTTAGTGGGTGACCTGCTTTATTTATGGCGCTAAATATTATAATCGTCTTAATGTAGGTAACTTGGTATTGAATGGTGACTGAATGATGGTTGGACTAGTGGGTTTTGCAGGATTTGTGAATATTTTCAAAAGGATTTTTTTACGTACTAGCAGAACCAGGGCAACATATGCGAGGTTATTTATGTTGTTATTTAAGTAAATTATACCCGTATATAATTAAACAAAGTTCCGGATCTGTCGACTTTACTATTTATGGTTACGCTTATAAATTATAGCGCGAATGTATTCGTATCACCTAGCCGGCAAAGATGACGTTTACGACCGCGATGTGGTATCCAAATATTTATTGGCTTAGAACAAATTAAAATTTTAATGTTAAGGAACTAAAATCTCCGAAAAGTATAATCACGCTGTCACTTGACGACCAAATCCTGTTTATTATTGGTATGGACCCACTTGTCTCAGTCACCCGGAGTGATTTTTAATGAAATTCACCTTTAAAACTCGTATAATTCCTTCTATGTCTATTCGGTAACAGTTCATAATGCGAGCTTCGTAATAAACGTATTCTTTTTTTATTATGAAAATTAATTATAAGCCGCATATTATTTTATTAGATAATCCGCCTAAGCAGCCATAAAATTGAAAGCAATTTGAATTATAAAAATTGAATTAATTTACTATAAGTAATGGATTAAAAACAAAAGTATTAATAAACCTTCTTAGAATACAGCAGAACGACCGAGTCAATTATAATCCGAATATCGAATTAACTTCGTAAGTTCGTACAGAAAAAGAGTTTTATATAGAAACAGGTAATACGAACAATATATCACAGATAGACCTCCTAGCATCTGGATTAAGATTAGGCAATTAAAAAGATGTTCTTTTAAGGGTAGCTATTAAAGAGTGAAAAATAGCCGGGGAGGCCGGCCACGGGCACACAATTATTCGCTTAACCCCCCACAGGCGGCCACCACACAGCACAGACTATATTTAAAATTTATCACTTGGATATTAAATGTCGTCCCACATATAAATTACTGTCTGCAAACCGAGGTATTGGCACGATTATTGCACAAGTGATTTTGTATCTAGTTTAATTGGAATTATTAATTTCTAATTGCCTTCTTCGGTACTTAATCGACTTTATCTCGTTAATAGTAAGTTTTGTATATAGACCTGCGAGTAATTGGCATCATTTGTTATGTTCCTGTAACATCCTTTCCATTAGTTGGTCTTTTGCCAATATGGGCTTAACTTATGTTGTTTTCAGCCCCTATGGTTTGGTATACGAGTATACCACGTAGTTACACTCAACTAACCATAATATTTGTACCATTGTGTGTTCAATGTGTTCAATTTAGAATAAGTATACAATATAAAAGTTTTTATTAAGCTTACCGAACTTTTAAAAACTACAAATATAATCTTCATACGTATCACTTTAGAAAAAATACTTTACCGAAACAAAAATATCATTAGAAACTTGTAAACTACACGACTAAATCAAAACTCACAATCATTTTTTTTAAAGCATGATGTAGCGCCCTCTCGCGTTTTCTCGCCACACGAAATGGTCAGCTGAAAACTGAAAGGTTCGTATTTAAACTCGCACAGTCGGACTGTTTTCAGTAGCGCTACGCACATAACTACGGACTATGTTTGAACGCTATGAATCTGTGAATGTATGGGCACGTGGGATGCTTGGAAGTTGTGTTACCTAGTGAACTTTTAACTCAATTTTAGTTAAAACTTGTGTTATTTTTCATATATCTGATTTAACACTGCTTTGCAGTATTTTTCGTTGCAAGCCATACTTGAACTAGGTAACTTAAAAACTTGCTGTAAGTTACTTAGAGCAAGTTTATTGTAAGCATAGCACTTTCTGGCTATTCATAATTTTTTATTTTATTATCATCAGCTCTAATTCTTTCTATGATTAAATAATAATAGAGTTTCATCCAAGTTCTATATTTTGCTATTACATCAACGTTAAAATATTCAATATAATTAATATTAATCACTTACGTGTCACATCTTTTTCACCTCATATCTTCGTGCTGCCTGCAAACACTGTCAAAACCATTAATGCCAACAACTGCCTACGGATTTTATAAATCTTAACCTGTTTCACTAATTAGATAGACGCCTCCTACTGTGTCATAAACACACCGCGACAAATTATTCATCCCCGCTGAGTTTTGAACTTGATGTCCGTTCCCCAAAATAGTACCTCTACAAGGCCAACGGGGCTACGAAACAGGTTTAGTCAAACGTAAAATTATAACTTCCAATGCAATCCGTGCAAGTTCGCTTTCATTGCGAACTACTAAGGACAACTCGGTACAGGTGGCTCCTACCTCACACGGCATCGTATTTCGTTCGATTGTGTATCGCGAATTGCGATCGAACCTTTCCGGTCGGAACTGGGTTGCACGCCCATCGTAAGCCATTGTGAGATTCACATTAATTGGCCTCAGCCGCAGTCATTTAATATCTCGTAATGCGCTCGAAAAAACATAAGAAGGCACCCCGAAATCTCCCAAAGCTTCAACATCCGCGCATTCAATGCGCTTGGTGTATAAACTGTAATGCGATATTTTCTTAAGCGATTTGTTGGCAATAGCAGATGGGTGTGTCTTGAAACAGGAAATAATTTCGAACTTGTTGCCACTGACTGATCTGTCTGCGTTGTGTTCGTTTTGTTAACAAACCACGTGTATTATCTTGAAGTTTCTTCCATTGAAACATGACTACTTGTATACGTAGTTATTATATTCATGTTCGCTGCAGTAGGGGACTAGGGAGTATTGAATTTCGCATATAAACACCATCTGCTGCTGCGTTTGTGTTTTGTGAATTTTAAAGCTACTGTAAACTATGTTGCACAAATGTCTATGCAATTAATGTTTTAGAACTAAAGACGCTAATTTATAGGTTTGTTTAATGTAATTACCAGAACTGTCTTCTTAATCTTGAGTAGAGCGTCCAAGGAATGTTTAGGATTATCTTTAACGTACGACAAAGTAGTGACGCTAAATTATTCAAACGAACGCTGGTAGAAGTTTATTCCTGTCAAATCTTCAAAAAACACCTCGTCTATTCGTGTGCACACATTTGTTTAACGGGACCCGTTGCTAACTAACTTACCGTTCAGGTAAAAGATAATATTTTTTTCGACGCACGATCTCCCCGCATTCGTGTCGAAACGCCACGACGAGGGATTATTATTTCAGTAACATCTGTACGAGTAACTCTTAACTAGATACTAATAGATAACCGCTGATGTTTTTTATGCGATCCCGCTTTTTAATCTTTTGTATCGGGTCGTACACCAAATGTGCATTTTTATTTATAGGGGTCCGTTACAATGGGATATGTATTGGGGTACTACAGTCGGATATACAATAAAATGAATGATAGAGGTCGCACTTGTGACCACTTGTCGCTAATTGAATTTTTTATTAACAATAACAAACAAGTGCGTTGAATTACCCTGACATTTGCGTATCGTCCGCTGACAAAATACCAGCGAACAAATAAATACACTAGAATTAATTTAATTAAATAAATTGGCGGCAGGTACTTAATTATTCGTCGCAGTAGTTAATCACATTTGGAAGCGACAGGGGGTTCCCAAAGTTCCAATAAGCTGCTGCTAATTACGTAATTCAAGTACCGTGACGGAAATAAAAAAGCTAGAATAACTCGAGCATTGTGGCGGCAAACGTAAAAGGAATGTGGATCCGGGGAGACGGGGACGAACGTCACATTCTCTGGAGCTGAGTCGCTTAGTTCTCTTTTTGGGACGATCTAGGATGGAAGGAGTATAGTGAATTAGCTGCGACGAATCCCTTGGTCATTGTCGCAGTCGGAGGGATAATTTTATTCTTGTAGAGTATGGAGTTTATAGAATAAGCTGATTTACAATTAAAGTTAAAGTCCTAGAATATATCGTAGGGTTTTGTGAGTAATTTTTAACCGACTTCAAAAAAAGGAGGAGGTTATCAATTCGACTGTATTTTTTTTTATTTTTTTTTATGTTTGTTACCTCATAATAACCGACTGGGTGAACCGATTTTCATGATTCTTTTTTTATTTGAAAGCTGGTGCTTCCCGTGTGGTCCCATTGTCACCATTTCAATATCTGATGATGGGATCTTGTAGAAAGCTGGGGAACTCTTCAATAAATAACAGCAGATTAACCGCGATTGTTGCTATAGCATATCTAAGCATTGTTTACACCATCACACAACATAATATCACGCCTGTACTCACTACAAAGGTTATATTTTTTTTTATTATAATAATAATTAATACCAGTAAAACAACCGCGATTGCTGCTATCGCATATGTATGCATTGTTTACGCAATCGCACAACATAACATCACGTCTGTACCCTATAAACGCAGATGCAGCTTCCTGTCACTGATATTTACATAGCAAGTAGTGTTTATATGAATTTGATTGGGGTAGATATAACTAAAAAGTGAAAAATAAAAAAAATTATATAAAAAAAAACAACCGACTTCCAAAAAAACACTACAAAGTGAAAAATAATTTTAATTTCGGAAGTCGGTGTCAAAAAACCAAAATGCGGAACCAACGACACCGACTTCCAAAATTAAAATTATTTTTCACTTTGTAGTGTTTTTTTGGAAGTCGGTTGTTTTTTTTTTATATAAATTTTTACTATCTACCTACACTGCGAATGATATACCTACCCCTGAAAACTATTTGTTGTCTCAAGTTTTATAAACCTAATTTATTGCATACATAACCTTACGGAATTGTCAGAAAAAAATATAGTTAAGTACCTATTCTTATTTCAAATAATTGTAAAACAAAACACGATCATTTAGATTCATCTTTCTCAACCCTACACTTGTATCTGCGGGGTAGTTTTTAACGAACCATGTATTGTAACGGGGCATTCGCAGACTGTCTCCTAATCAATGTATCTATTCAATTTCATCCACTTATTATTTTTTGTGACACACCCCCCTAACTTATTCGCATATGCCAGATTTTTGCTAACCACACTCACTATGTTATTTAAGCTTTTTATCTGTCTGTCTTTATGAGATTATAATTATTTGTGTACACTCTAAATGATTGGCTCATCAGTAGGTACTTAAATATTTATATAACTTAAAAATATAATGTAGGGCATAAATAGTTATTTTTGACTCGTAAGCTGAACACAAATAAAGAAAAACAAATGATGGATGATGAAGAAATTCGGATTAATCTTCTTATACAACGTGTAACGTTAAATGCGCAAAACCTGAAAATAGTTTGATCAGAATAACGAGCAGAATCCATTGAACCACTTTTAACATAGGTCACATTTTTCAAAAAATGTTCATTAAAAACGTTGCTGCGTCTATTTATTAATAGGTCAAGCAACCCAATGTCAGCGCGGCGCAGCGGCCCGGTGACGACTCCTCCCTCGATAAAGCGTCGTCGCAGACGCAAGAAACGCTCAAAATGGCCAGTAAAACTAAAACAGCACATAAGACCTTTACAATTTTTTTAATGACTTATTTTCTCTCTGGAATAGGTCAATTGAAATAAAAATCAGTTGGGGTGTCTGAGGTTTTGCGCATTTAACGTTACATGTTGTATATAAAAATCAATTGCCATTCGTTAGTCTCGCAAAACTTGAAAATGGCTCGGCCGATAGTGATAAAACTTTAGTAAAATGTTGTGGGCGCGCGGAAGAAGGTTCCTAATAAAAAAAATAAGAAAGTATTGCAACGAATGCCGCGTGGCATTAGCTAGTATAAATATATAAAAAATTATGTTAGTTCAAATGATTGCAAGCTTTTAAAAACCCTGAATCCTGAAGCATAACAGTGTAGAAGAACACAATTGAAGTAAACTCAAAAATCAATATTAGTCCCATCCTGATAACCAACAAGAAAAAAAAACCTGAAACACGTTCTACAATGGGTACTTCAGAACATTTGCGAAGATTATGCAAATAGATACTTATGCTCGGTAATTATTTTCTTGCCACATAGTGACTCACGTTGGACCCAGAAGCATTTATTATGTCTGTGTTTACTTAGATAAATGCACGTTATCTGCTAGCATCCGTCTATAGCACGTCCGGGGAATTATCCGCAGATCTTAGTCCTGCACTATTTACTCTTATCCACAAAATCATGCATTCCTTTAACTACGGCAAGGTAAAAACTTTCAACTTAATACCGTAGCTTCATATGACTAATGGCCTACAGATGTTCCCGAAACGTAGACGTATATCAAAAATAGAAATTAGGGGTTACACGCTCGCCCTCTATCAATGATAATAATTAAAATTAAAATTTTATCTCTTCCGAATCTTGCAAGCCACCCAAGTAACGCTACGGTGTTTTACATAAATAAATAAATTTATATCTACGCTAGTTTCATTAACACATTTGAAATTTTATATAATTTTTATGACGCAAAGCTTTTTGGCGATGTTATCAGCGATTATCGATAACGTTAGTTTTATTGCTTCTATATCTTAACGCTTGCAAATTATAACTAAAAGTGGTCCAAATAAGTTATGTACGTCAAAGTTTAGACTCTATAAATTTGATTTTGTCGATTAAAATTGCCTTTTTATCTGTGTCATTAAGTAATAAATGATTTAATTCAGCGATGTTTAAAGTTTTAACATTATTTGAAACTAGTTTAGTATACTAAAAATCGGACCATTTTTATAAATAAACTATGTTTTTTCTATTTTTTGTCCGAAACATTAAAAACGGAAAGCTAATTTCGAACAGCATATGCGTTACATTCTCCGCTTTCAACACTGTCACGGGCTATTCCCTGGCGAATTTAAATTTGTAATTCCTTCCTTCGCTCCTACCAATAACAGCGAAACATTTATTTAAAAAAACCTGTGACTCCTCCTACCGACGGAAGCAGCTGCAACCCTAATTATTACAAACATGGACTCTTGAGCATTGGGCAATGCTATAGATAACTAGAGTTATTGTTAATCATCTATTGAAAACTGTTATTAATTTACCAGCTGGCATCGAAAACACAAACTGTTAATGTTTCATAAAACAGTAATCACTAGCCTTAGTAGGTAATTACAAAGCCTAGTAATTAGCTTCATCAACAATCTTGTTCGTAGATAATACGGACATAATTAACTACAAGAACTTTATCGATCATCACCAAAAAATCAATATCAATAATTCCATTTATAAATTTAATTCAGCTGTCAGGTATTTTATTTGTTTTTATAAAGCCATAACCGAACTATTTTATTATGACATCCGAACGTCCTACGCGAATCTCACAGGCTTGAACATTTCTTTAAACATTTCATTAGCTGGGTCTGGGATATTTACGATTTTGGATAGCTATGGGCGGTCACGATTACTGTTATGGAAGTATCATTTAATGAGGATACGATACATTTAACTTGTAGCTAATAAGAGGCAGACTTCATTTACCCTCCCACGCATTGAAATTGAGAGGTTAGAATTCAAACATAAATATCATAATGCAAATAATACAAAACAAATCGAATGTACCAGTCCCGGTCTGCACTCAAATGTTGTAGATACCGCTGATGATTTACATATTCACTGTTGGGCTTGCAAAAGACCTAAAAATGTCAGCCGAAATTTATTGCAGCATTTTCATAAGAAGTGCCATTAATACTTTTGTAATAAACCTGTCCGAACACCGATAACATCACAATCTCAACTTCACCAAAAGCTAAAAGGTCGTTTATAGGGACATAAACGTTTATAGAATCATAAAGCAGAGCCAATCTATTGTTTCCAGTCGGCCTACGCTCGCCGACGACATAACTAATCGAACGATTCCGCTTTTTGTCTTTACAAGGGACATAATCAATTGTCGCTTCGGGTTTAGATATTTCCCACCTAAGTTTAAGATGTCTAAGATCCATTTGAAACGGGTTTGGAATCGCCCGTGGACAATAAACGATAGGATATCGTATTGCATGGAGAGAAAAAAGGTGATGAGTTGCCGATGTCGTGGTGTTGGCGCGTAAATGAATGGCCTGTATGTCATAGACATGGGACCTCTTGATGACCATCATTTGAATCCTTAACGATATTCGAAGTTTGGATTCTTATCGATATAATATTACGCGAGTGATTCGATTTAGCTATCCGCTTGCTCGTAGAACTTTGATATCGAATAAAATGTCAAAGGCACCGAATGTGAGAAAAATACTTTTACGACTTTAGAAGTGATAATTCGATCAAAAAAGCTTCAAGACTTTATTGCAAGTTCAGGCTGTAAAGCAGTGAATTCAATGTTGCTTAAATATAGTTTACAATTCTAACTTCTTAATAAAAACTATAATTGATTGAAGGCTTTCAAACTATTTAACGTGCAAAAAGCTCTAGATTCGACCACTCTACCTAAGAAAGAAACACAATTAGTTGAAATATCAAACGAAACCTGACACAAACGTCTGCGCACTTAACGCGTAATCGATTGCTCCACTTGCTCACACCGCTACTTAACAATGAAGAGACATCGTCATAATCAAAAGTCAATTAAAATGCTGTTTATTCATCACTGGCCCGGTCGGCAGATGATTTATAATTTCGCAGCGGGCTATCGGCGCACGCGCACTGTCGCGGTCGCTTTTTAAATTAAAATCGTACGGACTCGGGCGTGATCTTATCCAGCTCGATCAATTTAGATAAAATAAATATTTATACATTTGACTCTGGATGGTCGAACAAAGCGTTCGGTAAATTGATTATGTCAATGTAAAACTTATTTGACGTTTCGACGTTTGGCCCTATTCTATCACCTGTTCCGATTTAAGATATGCATTTATAAAACGTTTTGTCTTGTTACGTGAGATTTAAATTCAAGCATTTTTTTGTAAAGTTAACTGTCACTTTACAATGTGAACTTTTAGGGGCAAAGCTCATGAGAGGAAATATTTGGAAACGAGACAGGTCTATTAGATAAGGTTTATGACTAAGGCAAACAGTTCAATAGATTCGTCCGAAGCTTTTGAGAGCCTCCACCTGTCTGCTACAAACATATGGAGTAAGCCTCAACATTTTATTTATATGGACAACACTTTAAGTAATATTTACTTTTCATTGACAGCTTTGACAGATGGTTGCGCACGGACTTTGCTTGAGCTTTTACCATTATTATGTGCTTCACGGTGAGCACACTAATTTAGTCTCTCTGGTGTGTAATCATATGATTTATATTTGAAAATCCTCTGGAATAGTTGATTGTACCTCGCATAATTTGTCTTGTGTATGTGTGTGAAGAGTGTGTACGGGTTGTATAATGTATGAAGTCATTAAAAGGCAATAATAGTTGATAAAAATATTATTTTATTCATACTCTGCGTTTGGAAGCGTAATAAATACGAAAAAATTTCATATCCTAGCTAAAAATTACATCACAAAATTATTTACTTACGTATACTTCTTACAATTAAGATATTTACAATTGACTAGGGTACATTTCAGTTCTGCGATACCTTTTACTTACATAGTAATATTTACAGTACATATTTTCACACAGTTCTCACTTCACATGATAAATTCAATATAAGTACCTAACATTATCACAAAATACTCAGCATGTCAGGTCTTAAAATTAATCAGGAACCTTAAAGTACCAGTGTATGTATTATTACTCGTTTATATTACAACCTATTCATGCGCATACGCAAAAAGGAATGTATGGGTTTACATAACTTCATTTATCTACAAAGAACTCGATAAAAAGGGAAGTGGACAGTGAATGCTACTCAAACAGGTACAAAAGATACAGAAATCAGAATTCAGAGTTGGTTCAGAATTCGTTATAGACATCAATAGTACTTACAGTACAATAAAAAAAAGAGTTTTCAAGTCTGGCATATAAGACCGATTACTGTTACAAAATACAATTTAATATTACAGCACCAACAAAGATAAGCTTACAAACACAATTTGCAGTACATATGCCAGTTATTTTAGTAATATTTTCTTTACAAT
Organism: Eremobia ochroleuca; assembly: GCA_949629135.1. Lineage (NCBI taxonomy): Eukaryota > Metazoa > Arthropoda > Insecta > Lepidoptera > Noctuidae > Eremobia > Eremobia ochroleuca. The sequence goes on from OX451394.1 coordinate 14,691,130, forward strand.
GATATTTACAGATAAATGATTAAATCACAATGATCGTTTGCTTAAACAAAGTAAGTCTTTCTAGGATGCGTTGTGCTCGACATAGGAATTTGTTGGGCGGGCCTCAGAGGACGTTCCTCACACTGGTGATTGTCTATCGAGACGTAACTGTGATGGTGAGGTAGGCGATCGTCAGGGCGACCCTCGCTACTAGCCACCGAACACGTTTCGTCCTCCGTGCTGCGCGCTGACACCTCTGCGCTTGCGCTGGTCGAATGCATCGGGCTTGACATCATCAAACCAGGTGGATTCATCCCATACTTATACCAAGGATCATGAGACGTCGGCGGCGCCGTGTACCTCAGATTCCCATGGCGACCAAACGCCTCCCTGTTACTACCACTTTTCATATTATTCGCATTATGAAGCGTCCGATTTGGAAGAGTCACGTCCACATCCGGTAAACGAAAATTTAGCTTTTCCCAACAGTTTCTTTCACCCCACACGATCACTGTACACGTTTTAAGTAGCACTTTTAAGTCCGGATCTATGTTTATGGCACTCAAGTCCGTCGTCACGAGGAATATTATCTTTTGACGTCTATGCCTTACGTTCACTGAATTGATTGCACTTTGTATAGCTGCATTTGATTCTGCCGCATACCATTCTTGCTGCAAGAATGTTATCGATAGCACTATAACGAGTCTTTTAGAACTTTCGGAGGCACTCACTAAACTGTCACCTGAACGTCTTTCAACCAAGGGCAAGTCCCTGTGCTGTAAACATAACGTATGTCCCATATTCTCTAGTTCGGAACTCACGGCGCGCGTCACGAAGTCTTCATCTCGTGGATTGTACACAAAAAAAGCGTCGAACCGTTTGTTTTTATTGTCGTTCATATCTTTCGGAGTCGAAGTGAAAACTCTTACACCGTATCTTGAATGCATCCATAATTTAAAGTCTTCCCGGAACATGAAGAGCAAAGCACACATTAGTAAGAGAATAATTGCTATTATCAGCACCGCAGCGATATATGGAATGTAATTTTCGACACCGTCATGCGATTCAATGAATAATCGCTTCAGTGTCTCGGTGCCGGTCTCCTCGGTTGTAGTCTCTGTTTTACATTCCTTTGCTACTGTTGCGATGGTTTTATTCATTGCTTGACCATGAGCAAAGTAGCACATCATACTCTCTGTGTCTTTTGACTTTTTTATTAGCCACTGATTCAGCTGGATGACGTCTTTACAATCGCAAATCCAGTTATTCCCATCTACTGAGACACGAGTGCGGGGATCGTTGTCTGTAATGACTCTCCATGGCATGTAATCAACGTACCCGTTATTGTCTAGAACCAAGTACTCCAGTGAAGGCAGGTAATTAAATGTATCATTTTCTATAACCTTGATCTTATTGTCACTGAGATAGAGCTCATTCAGATTTGGTAATCTTGTAAACTGTGTGTTCCTCAAAACTTCTAATTTATTGCTCTCCAAGTGAAGAATCCTCAATGACTCAATACCGTTAAATGTTCGATTTTGTATTGTGTTGATATTGCTGTTATTGAGATACAAGACTTGTAACTTTTTTTTGCCGATGAAAACGTGATTCCCTAATTCTTTCAGGTCATTTCCATCTAAGTATATTTCGGTCGCGTCCATCGGTATTCTGTCCGGCACGTGATCGTAGTCAGCGCTCGAACAATCGACCACGTTAGTGGTGGTCCAGGTTTGATCATGATAACACGAGCATTTATCGGGGCAAGTCATCTTACAATCACAGGCGTCAAAGTCACAACAATGGCACACCGCGAAACAATGTGACTCGTACTCGCACAGAAATTCTGAAGATTTTACTTCCAGCAAAAGCATATCCGATCTGGTTCGTGAATGGGTTAAAGAGCACCTTACACTTTCTAAATCCATTACTCTCGGGCGCTGTCTGAGGTCACTTAATTGGTTAATTGTCTGCAGCCATTCCATTGTACAGTCACACTCAAATGGATTCTCGCTAATATAAAACTCGGGTAAATCTTTGTCATCGGGAACAGCTGATATCGCAAATGCGCCGAGCTCCAGTGTTCTTATTTTGTTTGCATACAGTATTACTTTGTTCAGATTATACTTTTGTAGGAATGTCCCTGGGCTTATTTTATCAATGTTGTTATTGTTCAAAACAACCGTCTCTATACTACTTGGGAACGAGAACTCATCAATGCTCCTTAATTTATTGTAACTGATATCGAGCATTTTTACCGAACATGATTCCTTCAGTCCGTATGTGTCTTCAAGCTTTTCAATTTTATTTTCGTGCATATCCAGCCATTCAAGATTGGTAGGAATATGACTATAATCAAACCAAAGTAACTCGTTGTTAGACACGTTTAACCAAACAAGCGGTTGTGTGTTAGTAAATATGCCTTTCAAGTCCACTAGTTTGTTACCGTCCAGTCCGATTGCTTTTAGCTGTTGGTTTGAAGCAAAAGCTCCGTCATCTATTTGATCTATGTTGTTTGAAGCCAAGTTCAATATTTGCATCGAAGGTAATGCAGCAAATGTATCCTTTGATATCTTTTCTATTTTGTTCCCGACAAGACGCAAGCCATACAAATCATCCAATCCTTCGAACTGAGCAGTTGTGACTTTTGTTATCCTGTTCATGCCCAAGTCCAAGGATGTCAAAAATCTCAGTGTTTTGATAGCCTCCGGTACCTCTGATAACTGGTTCCCGCTAAGTCCCAAGTCATGAAGCTTAGTAATATTCTCAAAGGAACGTAAATCAACTTTCGTAATTCTGTTACCGTCGAGGAACAACTGATTCAGTACATAAAGATTTGAAAAATGTCCGCTGTCAACTTCTAATATGTTATTATGAGCCAAAGAAAGCGAGTGAAGGTTTTTCAAATTAGAAAATGCACCATCCGCTACGCGTGCTACGTTGTTATGCTCCAAACTTAAAAACTGAAGGTTATTCAAATCTTGAAATAATAGTGCATCTATTTTTGTGATTCTGTTGTGCGATAAATTGAGAACAATCAAACGGACTAGTCCTGAAAATGTGTCTCTATTTACCCATTCACTTGTCAATTCATTCACCGATAAATCCAATATTTGCAATTGATCCAATCCTTCCAATAGTCCAGGGGCAAGTACACTTAGCGAGTTGTTGTTCAAATATATTTGTTTGATATCTCTCGAAGACTGGAACATTTCAGGTGGTAAGGCTGTCAAAGCGTTTGTTGACAGATTCAGAATTTGCAAATCACTCAAACCCACGAAAGCTCTATCCGCTACAGCTGATATTCTATTGTTTTGTAAGAATAACTTTTGAAGCGCGCGTAAACTTGATAATCCATTGTCAGGTAGAGTCCTTATTTCGTTGTACGACATATCTAATGTTTCTAAGACAGTGTTGCATGATTTACCAGGTGCAGTCGGTCCATTACCCCAGTCGGAGAATCCAAGATTTGATATGTCTTGTAATCTGTTTTGCGTTACATTCAGCTCTTTTAAATTGTACAAAAGACAAAATATCTCAGGAGGCAGGTTCCAAATGTTGTTATCACCCAAATCCAAAGTTCTTAAATCAGTGAGGCCTCGAAATGTGTCTCTATGGAATTCCATAGACATCGCTGACCAATCCGTGTTGTGTGTCCGAAGAGTCAAGCTCCTCAATCCACTAAGCGGTGATAACACAGCAGAGGGAACATATCGAATCTTACAAGACTCTATCCTCAGTTCTTTAAGGTTGTGGAACCGGGACAGGAGCTGTGTTCCTTCTTCTTTTCTTCTTCCAAAATCGAGAGAGCTCTCGAAAAAGAGAACATCTGTGCAATGTAGGTCTAGTACAGTGATGCGCTGAGCTTGTGAGGAGCTTAGACCGGCCAGTAGGTCTGTGGCACCGGCAGCAGTCCGGAGCGAGCAGGCGAGCTGGACGCGAGTGGACTCACTGGCATCCCCCGACACCCGCTGCCACTCGCACTCCTGAGGCGCCTCCGCGACGCGGCTCGTCAGCGAAGCAGCGCCGGCACCCAAGTACATCCAACTCCATGCGGCATACCACACAGCCAATAATCCCATCGATAACATCTCGAATAACTCACTTTAAACTGTCACTTTATTTAAATTGTCACCGTTTGAGTTGATATTATCGCGCACATCGCTACGTTAGTCCGGACGCGCTCGGAAAACTTCACGAATTTCCCGTCAAACTTGTTTCGAAGTGCGACACATAACGGCACGAGTTTGCGAGCTGAGGTGCAGCAAGCGCCTCTCTCGAAGACTCGTGAGAAGCGACTGAGTGTAGCGCAAGGCAAGTTGAGCGACCGGCCGGTGGCGGCACGCTCCCCGCGCACGGTTGCTCCTCCCCCGACAGAGAGCTCCGATACGTCTGTCCTTGTCTGTTAAAAAGTTCACAACGGCAACAAGTTGCTCGCCGCAAGATTGGCATGAACAGAAGCGCGCTTTGCGAGCTTTTATAAACATGGCGGAGCTGACTTTGTTTGTTTTGTCTAATCATAAAATTTCAATAGTTCCGACTGTAAAGCGTGCAAACTAAAAATCGCACCTACGGTGCAATAACGTCACTTATGCAAATGATGTAATATTTCAGGAGAAGCGTTTAAAAATTCGCCATCCTATTATAATGTTCTTCTTCCTCTTCTTGACTAAAGAAATTAACTGGTAATAAACTACAACTTTGAACTTCATATTAAAGTTAAAGCGAACATCTCACAATTTTGTAATAAAATAATATAAACGTTTAAAATTTACAACCCTCCCAAATTGCATAAGTGACGTTATTGCACCGTAGGTGTGAAATATTAAATAAGTTTATAAAGTATAAATTGAAACTTACAACTACTTAACTGAAAAACAAGATTTTTTACTGTAAGTACCAGGATATTTAAGGGACGGGCGTAATCAAGTTATTAAAATAAATAATGTACATAATAAAGGGTATTCTATTCAATTCTATAAATAAAATGCATATTGCTCAATCATTCTCACTATATTTTTAATCCAGCTTTATTGTTATTTTATTCAAAATAACAATGCAATAAATGTACCTACCTTATCTTACAGGAATCCCAATACCAAAAGATATAGACAGATAGATCTATGATATTTATCACTTCTTATCACCTGACAACGTGCATATTTTCACATGATCACTGATAACGCAGCACAATTACACTGTCGTTTCTGACAATTTGCTTTTGTTCTAATATTCAGGGTTATGACGGCTTTTGCGATATCTTATCATATCTATCTCACTCATGATGACGTCATCTGTAAGGAACTAATCATCCTAAAACCTCTTTGGAAACTTTTGGAAGGCTGGTAATCGGGTAGTAAAGGATTAAAGTGTGAAGTAGGTATTCAGTGATTTATCAGCCCATTCTGTACGGTTTTGTAATTTTATATAATAAAAATAAATAATAATATTCCACAACTTTCACACAACGCCATCTAGTCCCAAACTAAGCAGAGCTTGTGCTATGAGTACTAGACAACTGATAAACATACATATATAATTCTAAACACATACATATTATAGATAAATTACACCTAGACAAAGAACAAATGATCGTGCTCATCACACAAACAATGGTCCTGGGTGGGAATCGAACCCACAACCTTGGGTATAGTAGTCAGGGCCACTGACCACTAGACCAACAGGCCTGCCTAAGTAAATTTTATCAATGCTAATGGATACTATCTTTCTTATTTCCTAACACTTCATTATCAATGCACTTATGTATATATTAACTAAATTAAAAAGTATATTTTTACATCACCTGTATCTTTTCAAATTATAATGTTGACTCAGATTAAAAATATTTTATTAATACGCACTCATTTTTGCATTCATTTCAAACTAGCAAGAAAAAACTAGAAGCTAGCAGTATCATCACAACGCTAATATTTTCTCATTGTTTGTCTTATTTCTTTTTAGTATATTTATTAGTGCTTATATTGATATGTAATGTATATATATTATATTTATATTTAAAATATTGATTCCTAAACTTTCATGATTGCACCTACTACTGTTGTCTCTGCATCATCCAAAGGTTGACTGGTAGAAAATGCCTATGGCATTAAGTCCCTCTCTGTACATTTATGTGCTTGAAGTATTAAGTAAATAAATAAATTACACAAAACTTATTTGAAGCAGTTCAAAAATGTACCAAAACGAACTGTTCTGACCTTTAATTAAAAAATACCGCATAAAAATAACATTCACACATTCGGTTTTTAAAATACCTGAACTACTGTACGGCAGCGTGTTCTATAGTTCGGTTTCTTTGGTATTTTATCACAGAATCAAATGTACAAGCGAACACGCAATTCAGTTGGACAAACAAAAGGCGTCGGGAAACATGAAAAGGGCTTTATTGGCATTCTCGGCGGCGAAACACAAAAATTGTACCGCAAAGAGTTAACTGATCTAAACGAGTGCACTCCGCGAGACCTGACGTGCGACGGTGGCATAACGTGGATTTATGGATATCTGGTTTTATTATTTTAGTATTTATTCTCTCGTGGCTAAATAATAACTGCCGCGCGAGACGATCGAAGATTAAGTTACACTGGCCGCTGTCGGTTCGTGTAGCTTAACTGGTATAACGTGGATGGGTGACCATCTATTACATATCGAGTCCCCTCCGTGCCTCGGAAAGCACGTTAAGCCGTTGGTCCCGGCTGTCATTCGTAGATCTTTGACAGTCGTTACGGATAGTCAGAAGCCCGAAAGTCTGACAACCAGTTTTGCCAAGGGGTATCGTGTTAACTAGGAACTGGGTTGTGGAGGTCAGATAGGCAGTCTCTCTGTGTACATAGGTATTCCGCTGCATCCGGTTATACTTAAAGCCGACTCCAACATAGGTTGGGAAAAGGCTGGGCCGAGTATTGATTCACTGCTTTGCTTTTATTGCAGTCTGACCAGAAACAAGATTTTGCTAAAATTCTCGCCGACCGACTCTTTGACAATTCAAAAGTGCCTGTAAATAATTTAATGCTTTGAGTTTCAGTTAGGAAACCAGAAAAAACATAAACAGGAAACTGAAGTCAGAAAACAAAAATGAACAAATTATAGAATACTGAAAACAAACTAATATATACGCTTATTAATATAAGGCAGGAAGCATTCCAAATCAATTCCAAATTCAAGCTTTCATGCAAATGAAAAAAAAAACTAAACAATCAAAAAGTAGTTAGGAATTCTGGCCATAGGCATGAAGCTTAAATTAACCAAGAAATATCGAACGTAAATATTAAAACTAGAAAAAATTGCCACGCCTTATATTAAACCTATAAAGTGCGAGTCAGGGCGGACATGGCAGGATTCCGTTCATATTATTTTACAACTTTAAATATTTTTTTTTCATCTTTAAATAATTGAAGTTATTTACATAGTGAACTATGTTTACCTAAACGAGTTGTATAAATCCAACTTCAAAGTCAGCAATTAAGATCTTGTATGTGTGGTGCAAACTGCAAATATAAATTGGTTATTATAATAAGTAAATAAAAAGATCCGAAGTTTTCATGAAATGTAGAGCTCCTAAAACGGTATCCTTCTGTTTTTGTGAAACTACTCACATTTTGATACAGACAAAAATTACCAAACTTCCTTATTTATCTAAGTACAGAACCCTAGCAACGATGTTTTAATTAATAGAGAGACCACAATCGATAAAACAAAAAGTTGAAATCATAATTCAACTATTTATCCAGCTCACGTCGAAACCAGTTTAAATAAAATATTGTGATCTTTATCGAAAGTGATCATCGATAACAATCATTGATAGCGATCATCGATCTTTAACTTTTTTTGTTGTAGTAGTCGTAAAACTACGTAATGAAGGATGGGTAAAGATGCGCAATCAATGATGTTTATTTTCGTTCACTTGTTTGCAGTAAATGTCCCTGTCGTATCAAGTTCAGTGCTAACGTGCCACTCCACACACAGCAGGAAGTTGTAAATCTCAACTGCTCTTCTTACCAGCTTAAACTGATCTTCCTTACCCCCCGTACTTCTTACGAAACAGGCGTCAGATTCATGCATTCTTCCATCACCATAGTTCCAGATAACCTGGTCGAGATTTAGGCAAATCGCTGAAAATGTCATGTTATTATTTACTTTTACCTACCTACATGTGCATCCTGCGTGGCACTGTCGTTCAGAAAAATAAAAGGTCATTATCGTCGCTTGTCATATCTCATATCCCTAATGACCCTAATGAATCAATACCAAAGAATGCCACCAATGATAAATTAAAACTATTATTCCATGGACCTTGATATTCTGAAAAATTGTTTATAATAAACTCTGTTTCGTGACTATAAATATTAAAATAACGGTGACAACTCTTTCGTAAGTGGGCTTAAAAACGATGATTATAACTTACAACAGCCATTACAAAAAGCTTGTCTTCGAACACAGGTGTTTGATGTACAACACTATAATTTATATGTTTGGCAGCTAGATATACCACATTAACTTAATGCCCTGGAATGAAATCAACATGTGATTTTGATCACCATAACTAACCACATTACAACTTGAATCGATTCCCGCCAACTGTTCCCTATGCTTTCTGGATTCTATTATCTGTCAATAAATAGGGTCCATTGTGGGATTTCGCAAAAAACGCATAAATCGAATCGATCTTCCTAGCTGTCTGCCATTCACTTTGTTCCCGTGTTTCCAGGGATCTAATGGCCGATCCCCAAAGAGCCGTACATATTTGGTGGTAGCAAATGTCAAAATATTTTGTATCAGTGTTGCTAATGGTTTGTAAAGTCGGCATTACGGTCATATTGTTATTTTGTACGGGGATATTGTGGCCAAATGTGCGTTATTTTTACTAAATCATATTCCTTTCAAATTGAAGATGTTTGTTGATAAATGAGAAATATTTTTGTATATCCATAGGGAATTCTATGTGGTACATATATCTCCTCTTTTTACATCGTATGTCTCTGAAATACATATCTAGAAAATTTTCAATCAATGTTGCTGTCCGAATCACCGTTATCTTCAACTTTATTAGAACTGGGTCGGATTCTTGTAGAAAACCGACTTACCAAGCTCTGAATTCATTAATTTCCAAAATTAACTTATAAAAGAGGCTCCATTTAACGTATTTAACACAATTAACAAATCGCATTTCTGATTAGCCTCCACAATCGCAGCCGCCGCTTAAATTAACGTTTTATAATGAGAAAAGCACAAGAAGAGAGAAAAAAATGATGAGATTTCGAGACCTATCTTGGGATACTTGACAAAATCCGACGAATGAATGTAATGCCATTATGATTAGCATTATTTTGTCGGGAGGGTCGTGAATTCCGGTTTACTGGATAAAGCGAAATTCGTCGTCACAAAGAGGTTTTTTTTTGGGGGCTTTTTAATTCCCCCCTAAACATCTGTGATGGCTGGGACTGTATAGCGGCTTTAATCGCATTTGTTGCGCCACACGTTATTGATAGTTGAATGGTTTGTTTAAATATTTTGGTGATACAAGAAATATACGGCTGTGATTATACTTCAACGGGTTCTGTAGAGTAGAAGAGTATTGGAAACCGAATTGTAGAACTATGACATATCTAAGTACTACTATAACATAGTTCTACTCTTGGCCATAGTTCTATTCTTGTAAGATAGGCTAATATAATACGATTTTTTTCCACTTTGTTTGTATTGATGATGTTTTAATAACTTCCTGTCAATGATATTTACATAGCAAGTAGTGTTATATGAATTTGTAGGTACAACTAAAAAGTCAAAGATAAAAAAAATATAAATTTGTACTTACAAAAAAAAAAACAACCGATTTCCAAAAAAAAAACACTACAAAGTGAAAAATTAATTTAATTTCCGAAGTTGGTGTCAAAAAACGAAAATGCGGAACTTTGTAAATCGGCTTATAAATAACGGAGTTCTGAGGTAACAAACGTAAAAAAAAATTCAACCGAATTGAGAACCTCCTCCTTTTTTTTTAAAGTCGGTTAACAATAAAACAGTATCATGATAAAACAATCGTAAAAAAGAGCTCAAAATGTTATTTATTATCGCATACTAATTCTCAAAATGTTGAGCGTTAACTATCGTATTTTATATAATGATAATAAAGGGAATTCAATCAACCAAAGAAATACCTAAAAATAATTCCACTGAGCCCTGCATTTTTAATAATTATAACATCAAAATTACTTTTCTTTTGGTGGTCATTCGATTCAACTAACATCAAACGCTTCGCTGTTTTGAATCTTATTTCTTGCGATGCGCTATTGTAAATTACCAAAAAAAAAAAAATTCTTACCGTCCTAATGGTCTTACGGAACTCTAAAAACTTCTTGACACAGCGACACGAAAATTTTAATTTATGTGGCGGATTTTAATAAATAATTATAGACGTGATCTGTAAACAGTAAGCTGAAATGTTTTATTTTTTAACGTATTTTATAGTTCGGCTAGCTAATCTGGTTACGCTTGTCACGCAGCCTTTTAGTACAAAACTCGACTGCACTAAATATGAATCTTTATGTTTAACTGGTGACATTAATCACAAAAACCCCTTGATTTATGTTACTATGCAACAGCACGGATCCGTTTACAGTTCCAACTAGAGTTTAGTGGCATGCTTCACATTCGAGGAACAACAAAAGCATCGTTTTGTATTTTATTAGTTTTACAAGTGCTCGAGACGTGGCTGTAAATAAAATATGACTAAATGGGAACAAAGACTTAGTTCAGAAGAAATATGATTGGCTTACTAAGATTCCGAGTTATGCAAGACGAAAAACGTAATCACTATCCATAGTCCACAAGGTTTCAATATCAGAACTACTCATCATACCTTTGGCAGCGGCATCGTCGAATAAAATAGAATAATTAAAACTCAAATCGAAATATCGACGTAGCTACGCGAGTGCGCATCCCAACGTGTGTCAGTGACCGCTCCTGAATGGGCCCTAATTTTTTTCAGGCCTTCGATTTGTGGGTTCTTGCTTTGTGATACAAAATTAATGATTTTTGGTCTGTGCTTCGCAGCGTCAGCGGGTACAATGGGCCGAGTGACAATGGTGCCCCGCTGTCCACGATATTGACGGAAGGCCGTGCTGACGAAGCTACCTACGCTCCTGACTGCCCTACGGGCCCCAGCCCTTTGTCCACAAGAATTTTAGACACGTCATGAACCAAATGGAAGCTCGTGAGAATAACCGCGATATTATATAAAAATAATTCTTTAATTATACCCCCGATATGGTATGATGCCAGCTATTTTTATACTCATTTTCTCTACATTGTGACAGAGCACGCTGAGCCTCTCTTGTATCTTCTCGTAAGCTAATAATTTTTTTTGTGTGGCCTATTCTGTCGCACTGCTGGGCAAATACCTCTCCAAAACCTTCCAGGAACTCTTTTCCCACGCCACCTCGAACCAGCCCCAACGGTAAGCATTGAGGTCTCGCCGTCTCTTTCTGGACCGGCCTCGGAGGCGCCGCCGTCCCGCTTCAGCCACGTTATTAATTAAAATAATGTTTAAAAATTTATTAGCTAAAGTCATAACACGTCAGTAACTTGAACTTCTTACGTGTTCCATTTTTTTTATATTACACAACCTATTCATACAGCTCACGTTGTTAAAGTTTATTTTATTGGACGTAACCTTAGCGTCTACTTGCTCATTGGCCAACTGCCCCAATAAATTACATCATTCATTTCTTGAAGCAGACAAAACATCTTGCTCCCAACACTACTGTGGCTGGGGACCACAACGTACCCAAACATTTAGGGTGGTCTTATTTTGTGACCACTATTTAACCCAAATACGGCGCATTGTTAATAGCCCTCATTGTGGTCACTGGTCACCCCAGAAATGAACATTGTCACCTCGCCTCTAACTTATAGCGATTCAATGAAATTTCATTAGCACCAAACTGTTTATAAATCTGTTTGACCACAATATCAATTCGATTGACGACAGTCTGTTGTTATGGCCAATAAATTTTAGGATTATCTTGTCCGTGGGCCGTGATTACGTGCCATCAATGTTTTGAGGGAAAGTCGAAAATTAAATCGTTTAAGCCCAGTTAATGGCGGGTGTACAATGACATCAATACGTAATGATAAATTACGGCAATGAAATAAAACCACAGTATGTCATAAATAACATTTGGAACACCCACAAATGTAGGTATTCATTCGTTCTGACTAAGTATATGTTTATTAGAAACTTCCTTTGCAAAGTTGGTTTGGGGGCCTCTTATTTCTGAATATACCAAAGTAAAGAATAATTACTTGAAAGTTAGTATTCAAAGTTATTATTTTGTTTTAATACAAAGCTCAATCAAATAAAAAATGCATGTTCTCGAGGCGCGTTTGACGATTATGCTTCGCGCATTTTAAACCGGCTTCAAAAGGCTGATCCGAGAATTTGCTATTTAAACGACGACAGGCGCACCCTTATTTCTTCAACTTTTTATCGAAAATCTTGACCAAATCGGCGTGTATCGTTGTAAACAATTCCCGTAATTCATTCGAGATTCGCTTTGCGTCTAACAGAGATATACTGAAATGACCAATCACGGACGTGCGCGGACTATCGAACTTGATGTTTACTTCAGCCTTACGTACCCATTGTTGTCACACCGACATACTGGTATATTAGCAATATTTATGAAGCCAATTTATAGATATTACCTTTGTACGACTCTCCTTAGATGGCTAATGTTGGATTCCTGAACAATATCTTACTTTTCATGATCACTGCCATGAATAATTATCATTTATCTCATGGCAAGATCACGAGACAAACGTGCGTATTTTGTTTGATCACATTAACTAATTTAACAGTACCTAATGATCCTGAAACAAACAAGGTCCTTAGAACATAGTTGCAATTAATGCAGTTGGCAAACAATTAGATAATTATGTTCACAACTCATTTTAATGAACACCTACCTACTTGTTTATTTTTATTAACGTTTTTCCAGACTTTTTTACACACTTTGATGAGGATCACCATCACCACACGTACTTGTAGCATGTTGGCGATTTATGGACATTGGCTCCGATTCTCTTATTCACAAACTAAACTAAATTTAAGTTCAGTGTATAAATAAACCCTTTAGGACACTCGTCATTTCATCAGTTTTGTGTCGTAAGAGTTGTAACCCAATGAACTTGCAACTTGCAACGAAATTGTTCTGCGAACAATCTTTGATAGGTTGTTCGCAAAAGAACTTCGGTGTAAGCATTCACGAACACCGAAGTCCGATACGATAGTTACATTTGCTCCGAAATCGACTATTTTTATGTCCATTAGTTTAATGTGATTTCTTTTAGATGTTGGAAAAGCATGTTGGTAGAACTATCGAATGGTCTTATCCCTTTGGTAAAAGGTTCAATAGTACCTATGTAGGTGGAGTCTTCAAATATACGAGTGTTGTCGAACCAGAATTTCAAATGTTGTCTCATATTGTTGTTTCAAATTGTTTCCAATCTTAACTAGCTGCCTACATACACTGAAAGGAAATAATCCTACACACAATTACATTGTATTTCACTTTTTCTCACTTCAAATGGCACTAATTTTAGTGTGTTAAAGTGTTTCTTATTTGTGCAGAATAAACAATTTTTCTTTCTTTCTTTGGAATTGTTAAGTCGGATAAAGCACATTTTTTCCGCCATGCATTATTTCTGATCAAAACAAGCCACCATCCTAAAATACGTGTTTCTTTCAGTTTCTTTTAGAGAAGCTCTATAGGTACTTAATAATCCTACATTTCTTCCTAAGCTAAAACATCAGTACAGAAGACGTTTTTATGGCAGACAAGCAGCATTTACTCCGATGGTAACCAGGAGAACCAGCATCTGACGGTAAGTTGTCTACGCTCTGTATTCATGATCACATCATAATCAGTCTACAGCAGTCCACTGCTGAACACAGGCCTCTCCAAGTGCACGCTATTTAGCTCGATTCTCGACAACTCTCATCCAGCTACTACGAGCCACCCTGTGAAGATCGTTGCTCCATCTAGGCTGAGGGCGTCCTACCTTACGTTTGCCGATTCGCGGTCTCTACTCAAGAACACGTCTACCCTAACGGTCATTGGTTCTACGGCTAATAATATGGCCGGCCCATTGCCACTTCAGCTTGCTTCTTCTGTGAGATATGTCGACAACTTTGGCTCTCTGCCGGATCACCTCATTCCGGATTCTTTCCCTCAGAGAGACTCTAAGCGTAGCTCGTTCCATAGGTCGCTGAGCGACCTTGAATTTATGGACCAGCCTTACCGTAAGTTTCCAGCTGCATTCAGCTGTATGCAACCTTAGACCATAGGTTTAATAGTCTAAGGGAGGATTTCACCAATGAAACAAAACGCGATCAGCACATTTAATCCGCGTTCAAGAGCTGTCAGTGTCAATATTCCACAACAATGAAATGACACTGACAGCTCTTGAACACAGCTTAGATGTGCTGATCGCGCTCAGTTTCATTGGTGAAATTCGCCTTTAGTCTGCAACACCAGAATCATCGCAGGTGTGTTGCCATCACAAAATGTAAAAAAAAAAACACAAAATACAAAATCTGCCTAAAAAGTTGAAAAACATGTTCAACAGCTCAGCAGCTCAGCACCTCCAAAGAACACAGAACTACACACAAGACAGAAGACACAGAACTACAGGTAGTTAAGCCAAGTTCAGGACTACCGAAAGAAAATCTAATCACTTCCACTCAAACTTTTTATAAACAGAGTATAACGACCTATCACTACAAAAACGATGCATAGCGGAAATTATACTGTCAACGATAAATTCAAACATAATTAGACGATTCCTGTAATTACCTCTCATTCTTGAAATTAACGTTAATTGGCTCATTAGCATATAACATCTACTTAATTTGTTTGTGTCGAGATTGTTAGTGCAGGACTACTATGACAGGGGACATGAAATTCATAGAGCAAAATAAGGCTTTGCTAAGTGCTAGATGATTTTAGGCTTACCTAATCCCTTTTTAAGTATGAAATGAAAGAATCTATGTTTAGAAGAATTAAATAAGATATACGTACACGGGACATCTACACATTTTCTAACGATTGTCTTTGTAATATCTATGGGAAAAGGGACTAAGGACTTATATTCAGTAGGGGGGCATAGTCTTATTGCTTTGGGCTGATGATTATCATAATAATATGTAAACGAACGGTGGAGAAGGCCGCGCTCGCGCAAAATACATTTCTGTATGGAAATTAACTTTTATGTTTTTCCTCTTTAGAAAACTTCAAAAAATCTTTCCAGAAGTTCTGCTGTATGGCCTTAGCTAGAGAACGATCATGTAAAACTGAATATCATCAATCAATGCAACACTAACTAGACCGAACACCAAATACTTTACTTTATCCGTCTATAATTATCGTGAGTCAGACTATTTTATTTTATGTGCCATTAAATTTAACAACAATTGCCTTTTAGTGACGTGAAAGCAGACATCTTTATGTTTATATGTCGTTAAGATTAACTGGTCCTACGTTTCAACGTAGGGTCCGGCAGAGCTGCTTGAAGGAAGGGAAGGTAGAGGTATCTCTGGACCCATTACCATAACTCAGGTGAGTTTCAACGCTATCGTTGTTATGGAGCATTTGTGAGTTGTTATAGCAACCCGCGGGTTTTAAAGTCGTTCGAATGAAGCTCTATAGTAGAGATGTGGACTGGTGGTCGCGAGAATTTTTTTTTGCAATAACAATAGATTTTAAACAATAAATGTAAATAAATCAAAGTCGAGTGAGTGCCTAATAAGTGAGTTTTGAAATACATATTTTTTTTTGTAAAACTAAATAAGGGCGAATTTCACCGATGACTCCGAATGCGTTCAGCATTTAAACCGCGTTCATGAGCCGTCAGAAATCTTGACACTGACAGCTCTTGAACGCGGCTTAGAAGTGCTGATCGCGTTCAGATTCATTGATGAAATCCCCACTAAGTATTAACCCCCACTATTATTAAAAGTAGGGACCTGACTGTGAATGAATGAAAATGGATTAACACTGTAACTAGGAACCTACTTTTATTTTATGTTTTGTAAACAGACAAGAAAAAAAAAACAGAAAAATAGGTACAAAGGTGATGTTTATTTCTAAAGATAGGTATCTCTTCCAGCATACCTGCGATAGGAAAGTAGATACTTCTACTACACTCTCACACGCACCTCACTCTTCTTCTACTTCTACTTTTATTTTCCTTATCTATCTACTTATTTCTTTAAAAAAAGCTCCTAAGCTCTAAATTGTAAAATATCCAAGTTCATGCTTGCAAAACACCCATGGAATCGTTTTCTAATTTCACTTTTTTTTTTAACACCAGGTGTAATCTCAGTTTTGACTTTACCAAAACCTTTTCAATAAACCCCAAGACCACACAAAGATGTCCGTTTACCGCCAAGAATCACACTATTGTGACTGTCAAAACAAGATCGGTTACAATAAATCTTATTAAAAGTTAGGCCCGCCACAACGTCATTCATGGGGCGGCCTTGATCCGACCTCAAAAGAATGGTGTGTTTACAGATATTGCTAAAAGCCTTTGTCGCGGCGCACATCTGCTCTACCTACCTGAAGGCATGTGTACGGGTAAGAAATGTTACAATATTTACATGATTTTGCAAAGTATATGGAATTATTTTAGAACATAATAGTACCTATACATTTCTCTGTTAATTTAACTTGACAGTGTTGTATTCGCATCAGCGAAAAACTCTCAAATAAAGAAAAAAAAAACGACTACAAAAAAGTTTTTTTTATTATTATGGCGTCACACCAAGTTTTCATATAAAAAAATATAAACATCCAAATTGAGAACCTCCTCCTTTTTTTGAATTCGGTTAAAAAGGAAAAGGAACAACGGGCAACTTCACAGAACAAGAGGTAGTTTGTGTGGCGTGATCACTTCACCCGATTCACGAAATGTCGGGAATCGGGTGAAGTGATAAGATCACGCCGCGCTAGCGTGTTAGGAACTGTCATTATCACATTTGAGATTTGTTTTTACTTATTTAACTTGTAACGCGTGTAAATATTTTATTGTGGATAGATAGATTAGCTAACTCGTCGATGCCAATAATAAAAGAACCGATGACCGATTTACGTTTAGTTCCTCGCTAGTGGGAAGACAACAATGGACAGGCTGGTTGGGTTCAGAGTAGCTTGTAAGTATTGAGTCGCATGTAGGTATTCATCGCAGAAACTTGTTGAAACTCAAGGTGACCATGATATGGATGTAGTTTGTAATAAATTCAACAGATGACGTTACTAGTATTAGCTCTTGCCCACAGTTTTGCCACAACACCACTTCATATTTGTGTGGTTTCGGGGTTTCCGACAAAGAAAGGGATGGAACAATAATTGAAACATCTTCTTCTTGGTCGCGTACCTACTTAATCACTGGAGGTCGTGTCCCTGAAAGGCCTTCATGGCTTTATGTCAATGTTCTTCCACTTTGTTCGGTACTCAGCTTCTCTCAGGGCGGTCGTAACCGAGAGTCCAGTAAAAGCGGTTACTTGGTCTGACCAGCGCAGTGGTTAGGTGGCCGGGTGCGAGGTCTTTTCCCATCTTCCTTGCCCATCAATTTTTCAAGATTCCCGATAAGGAATGTGACCTAAGTAACCGAGAATCCTTTGATAACAGATCGCTGATAGTATATCTCTTATGCATAGTTGTTCGAGGATAGGTTTGTTCGTTCACTCGGCTGTCCATGGTATGCGGAGCATTTTTCGCCAACACCACATCTCAAAAGGTTCTATATTTTTTCGTTCTATTATCCGAATCGTCCACGACCTTGAGCCGTAAAGGAATAACGAGAACACCAGTGTCCGGACTAGTCTCATCTTGTTGTCATTGGAGACCTTTCTGTCCTGATAAATACGAAGTCAAAATCTAATCAAAAGTCATTTATTCAAACTAGGCTGAGAATCAGCACTTTTCGAACGTCAAAATTACAAAAGACAGTCCCCCAAAAAGCCCGCCCTTCACCACTTCCTAGTGCTTTCGCTGGGGAGAAGAAATGGCGCAACAAACTCCCGAGCAGCACAGCTATCTGTTCAGTTAGAAAATACTGGTATGCAAAGTAATTAACATTACAAGACACAGAACACAAAATTAAATTATTTGCTATATGTCAGCTTACAGCTAGCCAATATAGATACCAAGAAATACAATAAAAACATGCGTACTCAACAAAAAAAAATAATATCAATTTTAAAAATGTAAACAAACAAACACACTATCACGGACTTTTTTTTCTAGTCCGTGCACACTATCTAAATAAAAGCATCCAGGTATAAAGGGCGTGTGGGCGTGGGCGTGGGGGTTCTGTTTACATAGCTGTCACTTGAAGTCACAAATGACGAAATAAACTAGGACCATCGAAGTAAACTAAATAAACAAGTTATTATTAATGGCAACAATAAAACCATAAAATCAACCAACCAAATCTAAATATACATGAATTAAAATAATCTCTCTAACTCAAAAGGTCTGTTGGATTGTAATTTTTGTGATTATAATGATTCCTAAGCACCTTCGTTTCTCTTACGCCCATTTTGTACACTGGTAACCCAAGCGATAGAAAATGCATTTGACAAATGTCAGTCGTCAATACTTGGTTCTTTAGCATTGCTTTCCTTGTCTGTGCTACAAACTAACCTACAGGATCACATTTTTGTTATGCTATAAATATGTAATTATTAGTTTCAAATACCTGTATCTTCAATATATTTTGAGTTTGACAGACTGGACATCGTGAGCCATTGCAGTTGAGTTGCATTCACTTTGTTTGCTTTGTTTTGAACGTAGGTAGTGCTCAACAAGTTTTTGACTGTGCCGTGCTAATAACATCCTAACATAATATATGAGAAATTAAACCTGCATTGAATTATGGATACAAGTTTGCGACTAAAGGAGTGAGTACAACAACTTATTGTTCAAACTTTTTGAACGGTTATTTTTGCAATATTTTATAAGAATAAATAGGACCGAGAACAAGAGCACAATATCTATTTATTATAATCAAAGCTACTGTGTGTGATAACAATAGAAGTCTATGTGCAGCTTTTGTTTCTGTTAACATGTTTTAGACTCATGGAACTGTAGAAATTCAACCAAATGAACCAAAAGCTTTACATTTGATAATAACAACATTTTTTACTGAAAACATCACATCAGTGCAATATTTATAGATGCTAACAGACAATAAACCATGAATTTTAATTGTATTTTAAGTTTTATGTTTAATTTGTGTCAGCAAAGTTCTTTAAAATGAAATGGTATTGTTTAATAAATTCTTTGCTATCAAATTACATGATCAGTTGCATCATCAAACATTTTACTAGGAACTACAGGTGATTGACCACAAAAATTACTGCTTGTTGCATGCTCTGTGTTGCGTTACAAAATAATTGCACAATGTATATTTTTTTCAGTTTCTGGTAACAGAGGAAACATTCCTAACTTAGAACTTTAATAATTGTGTCAAAGAATTAGAAAAATATATATTTTTGGCTTCTGGCCACGACTTATTCTGTGAGTTTTAACATAAAATATAATCCTAGGGCACTCGGCAATAGTGTTGCTGTTTATCAATGAAATATTTTTTTTAATCAGATCAGTACATCCAAAGAATACCTACCTTTTGCAAACATATAAGCAATTTTACCAATTTATAATATTAGTTTTAACTAGCTTCCGCCCTTGGCTTCGCCTGTTTGGCATGTCGATAGAAAGTAGCCTATGTACTTCCTCGGGGCCCAAAGTATCCCCATACCAAATATCACCAACATCGGTCCCTCTGTTTCAGAGATTAGTGGAAAATGAAACAAAATATTTAAAGATTGTTTTTCGTTATAAAAGTACTGTTTATGCTTTCATATGCATTTAGTAAAGAGATGTTATTTTGACATTACACACAGATACTTCAATACCGCTCTTAAATTCTTTCCTATCCTAAGGTCACGTCTTCCCTACTATTACAGCACCCCCCGGTCTACTCCTTGATATGCAATTGACTATATAGCACCATGAAACATGAAGCTTCAGGGGCTAGTGTGAATCTTGGGTTTGATTCAATTAATCGAGTCTGGTCAAACCACGCTGGGGTTGAATCCAAAATCATAGCAAATTTAAAAATGATAAACTACTGCAAGGCCATCTTTACATACCGAGACCCCTCCGTGCCTCAGAAAGCATGTTAAGCCGTTGGTCCCGGCTGTCATTCGTAGATCTTTGACAGTCGTTACGAGTAGTCAGAAGCCCGAAAGTCTGACAATCAGTCTTACCTAGGGGTATCAGGGGTATTTATATAGTGTACATTATTATGTACACCATAGAGTATTCTATTCTATTCTATCGTATTACCCAGTAACTGGGTTGTGGAGGTCTGATAAGCAGTCGCTCCATGTAAAATACTGGTATACAGCTGTGTATGGTTAGACTAGAAGCCGACCCCAACATAGTTGGGAAAAGGCTAGGCAGATGATGATGAAAGTACTGTAAGGCCTCTTAGATGAATCTGCATGTCTTGTACTACAGCCTTAATAGGGTTAGGCCTCTCATGAATATACTGCTTTAAAGAAAACTTACTTTGACTGTGGCTCAAGTACCTACCTACTATGCCTTGGAATGGGCAACTTCATCTTTCTGACTGACCAACCTCTTGATAATTCAAGTGCCTGTAAACCTGTAATTGGTTTATTTGAAATAAATGGTTTGTGACATGAAGTTGTGGACACCAGCTCATATTGAAGGAAAGAAAATGCATTTATTTAGCACAGACTAAAAAACACACAATACACCAGAAACATTTATCATATAAAAACAAATGAAAATCAAATAAAAAGTGAAAAGTCTGATGTAAGAAATTAGCAGGAAAGTGTGCCTCACGGCTGCACTGGAAAGGCACAGTTCAGCAAAAATATAAGTTTAATTTTGTCTATCTGAGTGGAGTTGATTTGCTCTGCCTGTAAGCAACATTTGTTATTTCTGGTAACAAAGTCTTTCATCTGCCAAATAAAATAAAATCATTTAAAGTTTTGAGGACTTGGGAGAGCACATAGGCAGATGTTCAATTAATAATAAGGTTTATCCACTTGCATGGACAAACCTTTTAAACTGGAAATCCCACTTTATATTACTTAGAAAGATGTAATTTTCTTAAATACTTGTATATTTTACAAATTAAGTATAGTCTGTGTCCTCTGCTATATGCTACATCTATGTTATTGGGATTGATCTCTGCGCTAAGTCCTTCAAGTGGACCATTGTACCTCTCTCCAGAAGCAGGTTAGGTTTCCTGTTCTATTTAGAAAATCTGCAGTGCTATTCTGTAAAAATCTCACCATGAGAACTTAGGTGAAGTGAGCGGGAAGTAAGCTCTGTCATTCCATAATGGTAGGTATTGACACTATTGAGTGCTTACTTCACTTATGATTTCACCATAAGATTTTTACAGAATCAACCGGCTGTAAAAGATCTGGATGACTGGGTCATTGGAGATAGGTTTCTGTTCTAATCTGGGTGATACACAAGCATCCAAAGAGCACAAGCATGCCCTCTGGTATATCTCTAGACCATCTTTGCCAGCGAACTCACATTACTATCATCATCCACTATAACGTCTTTATTACATGTCTAGGCAGACGTTGTGACGTCACACATTCAGACAAACAGTTTTTTTGTCTATTTTTATGCCCTCTCAATGATAATAACCTTGACTATAAAGTTAGAACTAGAAAACAAGTCTCAAGAATTTCGGATGGTTTAAAGGTTAGTTTAAATAAACTGTTGGTATGCATTTTTATAATGTAAAAATAAAAAATAAACATATATATTTATTTACTTAATACCTACTTCAAGCACATAAATGTACAGAGGCGGACTTAATGTCATAGGCATACATATTATGTAGAAAATTCCTATCCATAAAAGCAATCTGCGATCTGCCTAGCCATTTTTCAACTATTCTGGGGTCAGCTTCCAGTCTAATCAGATGCAGCTGAATAGAAGTATTTTACATGGAGCGATTCCGATCTTATCCGACCTTCATAACCCAGTCACTGGGTACCATGGAGTCTTGGTAAAACTGGTTGTCAGACTTTTTGTTCTTCTAAATACCTGATCAAAAATCTACGAATGAAAGTCGGTAACGGCGGCTTAACGTGCATGGCAGAGGTCTCGAATGTAATGGATAGTCACCAATCCACGAACCGGCTGCGGCAAGCGTAGCTTAACCTTCGATGGTCCCAAGTAACTATGATCATCATCATCTGCCTAGCCTTTTCCCAACTATGTTGGGGTCGGCTTCCAGTCTAACCGGATGCAGCTGACTGCCAGTATTTTACATGGAGTGAATGCCTATCTGACCTCCACAACCCAGTTACTGGGTAATACGATACCCCTTGGTAAGACTGGTTGTCAGACTTTCGGGCTACTGACAACCCGTAACGACTGTCAAAGATCCACGAATGACAGCCGGGACCAACGGCTTAACGTGCTTTCCGAGGCACGGAGGGGTCTTGGTATGTAAAGATGGTCACCCATCCACGGACCAACCGCGGCAAGCGTAGCTTAAACTGATCGATCGACCCGTGCGGCTGTTATTACTTAGCCACAAGCCCCCCATAAAAATGGTAATATGATAAGGAACCATATTTCTGTATACTTCAGAATGGTTAATTCAATATCCACATAATGGTGTAAAAAATAATACAATATTGTAAAATAACATAATTCAGCTATTCACTAGATATAATTCCTATTAAACAATTGATTAACTATTCTTGTTTGGTAACAAGAATAAGTTTGTAGTTTGTGGCGAAATATTGGTACACGGTGGGTGGGTACATCTCTGCCTAACCCTACGAGGAAAATAGCCGTGATTATGTAGTTAATTTATTCTGTAGTGGATCATTCTTCAAAAAGCTATCTGCACCTAACATGAAAACATTGCTCATGCTAATTCTTAAAAGAGCTATCACCTAGCAATACAATACTGAATGACTGTAATCAAACGGCAAAAACCCAGAACTAATTAGAACAATACAAATTGCAGGTGATATAAAAATTTCTTGGTCTGAAGGTGTGCAGTATAATATGTTACTTAACCATTTATATCATCACTCTTTTGGTCACATGTGTGTCATCCTTCCTCATCACATACCCATACAAAGACAAACAATTCCATTTTAATTTGTCTGGCTCCACTTTTAAACTTCCTCTTATATACTCATCATCATCTGCCTAGCCTTTTCCCAACTATGTTGGGGTCGGCTTCCAGTCTAACCGGATGCAGCTGAATACCAGTATTTTACATGTAGCGACTGCCTATCTGACCTTCACAACCCAGTTACTGGGTAATACGATACCCCTTGGTAAGACTGGTTGTCAGACTTTCGGGCTTCTGACTACGCGTAAAGACTGACAAAGATCCACGAATGATAGCCGGGACCAACGGCTTAACCTGCTTTCCGAGGCACGGAGGGGTCTCGGTATGTAAAGATCACCCATCCACAGACCAACCGCGGCAAGCGTAGCTTAACCTGATCGATCGACCTGTGCGGCTGTTATTATTTAGCCACGGGCCCCTCACTCATTTCTTACTTTATCCATTTTTGTCACTACACATCCATTATTAATTTTATATTTTTTTTATTTCATTAATGACATCGTTAGGGATAAATCCACCCATTCCACGTATTAGCTAAAGTATTCTTAATTATTCACGATAAAGGTACTTATCATAGTTTATAATAAATGAAAAAGCTGCCTTTTTTATCGCCTACGAAATGCCTTCGTGCGAAAATGCACCTTATCGCCTAATGTGACAGTAGTAATGACTAATTAGGCTTGGTGTATAATATTTTATCTACACTTGCAAAGCCTGGTCGCTACAACTATTGCAAAGCAAAGCATTTCCAATATGTTTCTTCAATAGTGAAGTTTCACAACAATTTCAGTGTGCTGATATCAGCCCTGTGATATCAGTCCTGTATATGTATACCTATATCTTAATTTTTTCTATAAGTATTGTGCAATAATCATTCATCCTAATAAGTTGAATAATAATTTCTTACACCCATGAAACTGAAAGTAGTTCGGTTTGTTGAGTTAGTCTCAGGTATGATTTTTATTTTTTAATTTTTTCATAAATCTTAAATCTCCTATCCTTTTTTAAGATCCATATTTAGCTTCAAAAGTAAATGGTTCTTGTATTTAATGTTTTATGAAAGAAAACATTCAATGTTATATTTTTTTTGTTAAAAAATTATTACTGAAAAGAGAATTCTGAAATGCTGTTGGTGGTGTAGACCTGGTAGAGTGCAGCGCAATGCAGATTTTACTTTACTTTAGATTGCCGAACCAAATTTTCATTGGGCACGTTGAATTAAAGTCTAAAATAAAATAAAAGCTGTCGCCTGCCTCTGGTTGTTCTGCCACTATCGCGCATTAGTGGAAGTTTTTTTTTAAATCTCGTATTATTTTTAACCCGTGAGAAGGCGCGCTATGAGCAATTTGCTCACACAAAAATCTAATTCAAAAATTTTTTGTCTTTCCCATGCCACACCAATTCAAGCACTTAAGTACCTTCCTAAATATTCACCCCCTCTCCCCTGACGCAATTCTCGATCCGCTCAGTGGCGTTGCGACCGCGCAGCAAGGCGTTTGTGGAGGCCGTGTACCAACGTGCGGCAATTTGCTCATCACGCGCCCAGCAATTACTTTGCACCGAACATGTAAAATACATGTGTTCAGTGTGTTTCGAGAGGCACATTAGGGTAGATTTAATGGATGAATAACACTTTTTAGTTTTTGTTATGGAACAGTTTTTATTGTGATTTTTATGAAACGTGCCCAAAAAATTAATTAATACTAGGTTGTTTTGTTATTTGCGTTAGAAGTTGCTATTATGTTTAATAGTTTTGATTAAAATACTTGTTTTCTTACTTACTAAACCTTGTGTTATTTATTTAAATACATTATAAGCCAATAAATATAGAAACACTAAAAATATAAACATTTATGATAGTGTGAGCAATTTGCTCGCACGCGCCTACTCGTGTAAGAAAATTAGGCGCGCCTTCTCACGGGTTAATGTACCGAATGCTGATATTTCTGTGGCCAATAAAAACCCAGGTCTTAAAAAAAATAACAGTATTAACATACTGGGTGGCCAGAAAGTCATGGATTACCTTTTACCTGCTGATGGGCCACATTGGGATCTACCAAAAAAAAAAAAATGACCATGGTAAAAGTCTTATGGTTTCCGAGATGTTTAATGAAATTTTGGAAAATCTCAGTTTCTTCCATGCCATTTCTACGAATGAAAACTTTTTCGAGTACAGGTTTTTTTTTATTTTCATCTTGAATCATCCTACTATCGATTGAGTACAAGAAAGTTACAGTTATCATCTTTTAAATACCTAAAATTTAGTTTCAAACTTAAAATTTTCACCAAAAAAAATTTTACCTTAGTTTTGATTGGCCCTGGTGAAAAAAAAAAAATATTGGTAGGTCATTTTTTTTTATTGGTAGATCTCAATGTGGCCCATCAGCAGGTAAAAGATAATCCATGACTTTTCGGAGATCCCGTATATATGATTAATGTCAAAATTCTGGAATTACACTTAGTGATTAGGTTACCATGCAACCTGCTTTAAACTAGGACAGTAAACAAATAACTTAGTCATCAGTTCGTTGAAATACAATCCAATTACAAACTAATTAATACTGAGGGTTTCGCACTATTATACAGCGTGTAACGGAAGGGGGGTATCAACCCTGAAGGAGGTGAATGTGCTCATGAAACTCAACAACTTTCCCCAAAGAACATAGGTCGAAATATGAAAAAAAAATTTGGCCCTCCCTTACAAAACTGACTACCAGCTGATTGATTTACTATGGGAGGGCCAAATTTTTTTTTCATATTTCGACCTATGTTCTTTGGGAAAGTTGTTGAGCTTCATGAGCACATTCACCTCCTTCAGGGTTGATACCCCCTTTCCGTTACACGCTGTATAATATATTAAATTTTCTTTTTTTTTTTCTGAAAAAGTGTGCTGTTTATAGATATCGTTTTATTTTTCCTGTAATCTTTACCTAAACTTCTATCACATAGAATAATTTCAGATTTTTCTATATGCAAACTTCGGAGATACGGGAACGGTACTTTTTTTTTTACATTTTTCGTCAAAAGTCGGAAACTATGCGGCCTAAAAAAAAAGAAAAAATGTTTGAGAATGTGCAAACCGCACTCTTTCATATGATATCCTACATGCCCAAGTAGCCCCACTTTGAATTTTTAAGGGGGCGTCCCCTTTTAGTCCCTGTTGCAAAAAATAAATATATTTTTATTTCTTACTCATTTACAAAATAGTTTGGCAAACGTCATCTAAAACTATTCCAAATTTCAAGTTGGTAGAATCAGTAGTTCTTGAGATATCCAGCTGTGACAGGCGGACAGACAGACAGACAGACTGAGTCGCACCATAAGGATTCCGTTTTACCATTTTGGTACGGAACCCTAAAATGATTTGATTAGATTACCATTTATTGACCAAAGTAGGTTTCCATAAATAGAAATAAGCATGGATAAATAGAAGAAGGCATGGTAGCCAGGTTATATAATCCGAGATGTACAGACGCCAGCACATGAAGATATCCGGTACTGTCACATTTTCCCAATCAACTTTGAACCTTATGCTTAAGTGATAAAGTTGAAAATCTATTAAAGAAATGTGACAGAATGTAGTAGCTTGATGTGCTGGCGTCTGTAGTCCTACATCAGCACTGTCTAGGGACATTTCAAGATTTATATCAACTTGAAAAGTACTGGCCATTTAAAAAGGTTTCAACGTCAATTTATTCCTGGTACATTTCTCTTAGTTCTGTATTCTAAATTCAAATTTTAAAAAAATTACAGAGGCGGTAAA
The DNA here is from genome assembly GCA_949629135.1 of Eremobia ochroleuca. Classification (NCBI taxonomy): domain Eukaryota; kingdom Metazoa; phylum Arthropoda; class Insecta; order Lepidoptera; family Noctuidae; genus Eremobia; species Eremobia ochroleuca. The sequence goes on from OX451394.1 coordinate 14,718,104, forward strand.
ATTAAATTAAGGGGAAGCGCTACGGTAGCCCGCGAAATTCAAAATTTCTTACGTTTTTTGCAATTTGCAGGTCAGTAACAACTTTTATGTTAAACAAAATATTATTTGCGACCGTAACAAGTATGCATTTACAGAATTATAATAATTAAAATCACCAATACAACCCTCTTAACTCATCAGGTAACCCTATTGATTGATATTTCATGAAATAGTCATTCATTCAATGATCTGTACATACAACTTGTTGCCACCTGTTTTAAAACGCTCAGAACTTGGGAAACAATGAATCACTAACTCTGCAGAAATAGATATTCTATAAGTGCTTGTTATCAGTCTACTTGACCAGTTTCCGTTGTGACACTAATTGGCTGCTGACTAGTACAAGATAAGGCGACCTTGGCATAGAAGCATAATTTTGTTTTGTCAATTATGCCAAACGCTGTTTCAAGGTGGCACTCATTAATATAGCTAACCTGCCTTTGGGAAGCGTGATTTTAACTATGATTAGTGCTGCTCATTTGTTCAAAAACCCATCACATATTATATTGTCTAGTTTCTGTCCGCAACTTCATCCACGTGATATTTTTTGTTCCCCCGACCCACCGCGCCCCATCGCAATCCCAGCCCGTGCTACTTCGTTTTCGCGTAGTGTTCTTTCTGACTTTTTCGTTGTGCTCGGCTAATAAGGGCCGCAGCGTGATATTAAATAGCCGATAAACTTCGTCAAGAATTGAGCTATCATATACAAAAATATATTTACAAATCCTATAGTAGTTACCGAGACTAGCGCGTTAACTCCAGCTTTATTATTAGTATAGTATAGGATAGTATAGATTTAGGTAGTAGTAGTAAAAACCTACACTGTGTGACCAGCGATGTAGGTACGTTACGTATTTTGGTAATGTTGAATGTGACTCTTAAATTATAAGGATTGATTCATGCATGAATCAATAAAATAGTTAATTTCGCACGAAATGAACAAAAATCCTACTGCATTCCTAGGCGGAAATACCGGTTTGGTCGCTGGGTTATCAATCAATACAATCCATCAGTCACCCATAGACTTAGAATTGAACATGAACTTCGTAGGACGTGTTCTGGCATATCATAGGAAGGCTTTTTTGTCTGGCTAAATATGGTTACCATTTCATTCCATGCTAGATTTTGGGTGACATACAGACTTTACTTCTGAGGGGCAATTCTCGTAATTTTAAGAACGTTCACCATCCGATCTGTCTCAATCTGTCAAAAATACCTGTAATTTCTCTACATTTTTGACAAGTTTTTGACATTGATTGTCGAGATTATGACTAGATTCTGAACGTTTTTAACTATGGGAATTGGTCTTCTGTTGTCATTTTGTCACCGAATCACGTTCTAAATACCAGCTTCAAATTGGTGATAAGCTCCTCTCCTTAACACCCCACTACGATAACACTGGCCTGCGAAAAAATCTCTCCTTTAAATATTATGCATAATCATAATCTAATGACCTTCTGTCCATTAGGACCCAGTTGATAACTGTACTGCTAAAGCCTTAATTGTACCTATAAGGAAAAACTGTTACAAAATTACAGACATATATCTACGCCCAAAATTCCGTAGAAAACTGCACATTAACGAGACTGCTGCACCAAGTCCCGTTAGGCTGCGCTTGCGCTGATGTAGGTATATGACTAAGATGTTTATTGCCAATACCACGAATTGTATAAAAAAAACTGGTTTTTACCAGTCCTAAGAGAAATTGCTTGTCTATTAAATCAGACCGATATTTGATAATATTTTATTTATTAGTACTTTGATAGTCTAAATAGAATATATAAATTTTGTATGATGCGTATTTTGTTAGCCGCTTATCATCGCCCATCGTTCAACGACATTTGCTCCCGAATGGTTCATTATTATTAGATTATTTTTTAACTTTTTCTGTCCTTTCATGCTAGCTAATTGGTCCTATGTCCTAACTCCTGTCGTGCGATTCTGTAACCATCTCACCGTGAAAAATCGGGTGAAGTGAGCGTGGAGTGAGCTGTCATTCGCTAGGGATTAACACTATTAAGTGCTCACTTCACTTATGATTTCACGGTGACATTTTTACAGAATCGACCGGCTGTAGTTTATATTGGCTTTTGAGAGTGGTAGCCTTCTTTCTTATATCTATGGTGGGGGCCCTCTTAACGGCCGCGACTTCGAATTGTAGGTCGTGGATTCGGACCCAAGCAGGCACTTTACTCTATGTAAATGATTTCACCACCACTGCTCTCAAAACGGTGAAGGGAAATATCGTGAGGAAACTGGCTTGTGCTAGAACCAAAAATTCGAAGAATTGGTGACATCTACCAACCGCCTTTGTACAGTACTTTTTTTACTTGTGCATAAAGTTTTAATAAATAAATAAATAGGTAAATTAAGGCCCACTCTCCCACTCTCTCTCACAGAGGAGGCCTGTGTCCCAACAGTACCCACTGTTCAGTTAAAACACCAAACTGAAAAGTTATATTTATCACTTTAATTTAAAACTTTTAAAATGGCTTTGATTTTAAAAAGTCTTAAATTCTTTTATTTCGAGAATAAACAAAAGTCATGTACTTATAACTTAAAATTGGCTTGATTTGGTCTGAACAGACACAATATTAGTATTCATTCTTATGCCTTATAAAATTTTCCTTAAAAAAAAAAAATCTATAATTTCAACTCACTGATTAAACAAATACGTCATATAGAAATCTTTTATTTGAAAATATGCCAATTAGAAATTAGAATTTAATTTTGGAATTAGAATTTAGAGAATTCGCCATTCAGAGGCTAGGCTTTTAGAGTATTGCCCATTCAGAGAATTAGGCTTTTAGAGTATTGCCCATTCAGAGAATTAGACTTTTAAAGAATTGGCCATTCAGAGAAGTAGGCCTTCTGCGCCTAAACCGCTTGATAGACTGATGGTCACTGAGAATACCTATCGCCATTTATGTAACCCGATTCAATCCTAAACATGACTATTGTATTACAATTATTAATCGTTATATGAGATAAACTCTCTATGAGTCATCATTACACTTGGTATATTTCACAAATAAAAAAATCTAAATTTCGCAAAAATATAAACTCAAAATGCAAAATTTCGCTTTTATTTGCCAAAAAAAAATACTCTTTATTTAAAGTCACGTATTTATTGGCATGATCATAACAAGAACCATTGAAAAAAATAGTTAAAAGCTAACATTGTGGTTGGATTGGTTGTGGATTGTGGTATGACATCGACAGGAATGTCTTTCTGAACTACATTTAATAGCTGCCTATGGATATATGCTCCTTGCATATCCGTCTAAGGAGGGGCCCGTGGCTAAATAATAACAGCCACAGGTCGGTCGGTCAGGTTAAGCTACGCTTGCCGCGGTTGGTCTGTGGATGGGTGACCATCTTTACATACCGAGACCCCTCCGTGCCTCGGAAAGCACGTTAAGCCGTTGGTCCCGGCTGTCATTCGTAGATCTTTGACAGTCGTTACGGGTAGTCAGAAGCCCGAAAGTCTGACAACCAGTCTTACCTAGGGGTATCGTATTACCCAGTAACTGGGTTGTGGAGGTCAGATAGGCAGTCACTCCATGTAAAATACTGGTATTCAGCTGCATCCGGTTAGACTGGAAGCCGACCCTAACATAGTTGGGAAAAGGCTAGGCAGATGATGATGATATCCGTCTTAAGAGTTCATCCTGTGTTACTTGCGTCACAACAAGAAATATAATTATGACTGCAATTCCTCGGTTCTTTATACACGCAGCCTTGGCCATCGCCAATCATAGTCCGGTCATCGACTTTGTGTTCTCGAATTTTAAGATATGTTCTTACTTGTTTACCTAAATTGTTATGTAGGTGGTTGCTATCGACAAGGTCGTATGTATAACTCATTGGATATTCTCAGTGTGTAACTTAATTTACATTCGTGTACTTGTGTCTCGGATTAGTTGGAGATAACATCTTCGTTGTGTTTCTTTCTTTTATTGTCTGTGAAGGTGTGTTGAGTGTTGACGTTTAAGGATCGAGTTTTCTGTGTGAGTTTCTCACTTCGCGTGTTGTTTCAGATGAAAAGCGAACCGGGAATATGGACATTAGCAAGAAGCTGCTGCTCCAAAAGCACCAGCAGGACATTATCGATGATTTAGAAGTAGAGTACATTTATGATGAGCTGTTTACGAAGAGTGTTATTTCTTCGGAAGAGTTTGATCATATTCTCAAACTTGTAAGTACCTATTAAATGAGATTATGACACACCAATATTTTTTTAAGGATTGATTTCTGAGAAAACCCACGCGTGCTGTTGTATCAAGTTTATATCATACGATTAAAATCATTAGGAATTATTTCATATGTTCAAATGTTATCGTATAGTGTATTGTTTCCCTTTGCACCATTTGCAACTCTGTCCGTTGAGGAAAATTAAACATATGAAATTGTTCGTTTAGCTAAAATTAATTATTTACGATTTACCTATTGAAGAGGCAAGTCAATATAATATTGTTCTGTTATTTTAATCAAATTCACATAAAGAGAATCATAACAAGGTTTTAACAATATTGTGCCATTAAGCGTAGAGTATCTTAAAACTAACATTATATTACTTGGCATTTTTACTTTTGTTTTTGTGAGTTTTATTTGATTTATTTATTAAATTACTTGATTGGTTAAATTGGTTATTCTATTTTTCTATAAACTTGGTCTTTGACTAACATGCAGAAGTCCAAACTCAAGGTGTGCCAGCGAGCAATGTAGCGCAGTCTACTAGGCGTTAAATTAACGTATCGTGTTCGAAACACAATACTGCGCTCCAAAACAAATATAACAGACTTGGCTCAAAAGGCTTCCCAACTTAAATGGGACTGGGCAGGACATGTCGCCATGACAGGTTGTGGGCACAAATAGCACAGAATTGGTGCCGTGAGACAGTAAGGTGAGGTCGCGGCAGACCACGTAGGAGATGGCGGGACGACCTGGATAGGTTCCGTAAAAACTGGAAGGAGGATTCATTCATTCATTCATTCCATATTTCGCGGGCTCGCGAAAGATGGAAGGAGTGAAGGGAGGCCTTTGCCCAGGAGTGGGACAGCGTAGGCTAGTAAAAAAAAAATATGTTTGACTTATTTAAATATAAACGTCAACGAAACGCGCAGGAAGGAAGATGGAATATATGAATGAAAATTATTATTTACAATCGTTATGACACTAAACGGTGCAATACACACTTTAAAGCGTCAGTCAGATTACAACTTCCGTTGAAGGACGTCGTCTCGCGAAATAACAAAACGTCACATAGTAGTTGACAGACGTGGCTCAAAAGGCTTCCCAACTTAAATGGGACTGGGCAGGACATGTCGCCATGACAGGTTGTGGGCACAAATAGCACAGAATTGGTGCCGTGAGACAGTAAGGTGAGGTCGCGGCAGACCACGTAGGAGATGGCGGGACGACCTGGATAGGTTCCGTAAAAACTGGAAGGAGGATTCATTCATTCATTCATTCCATATTTCGCGGGCTCGCGAAAGATGGAAGGAGTGAAGGGAGGCCTTTGCCCAGGAGTGGGACAGCGTAGGCTAGTAAAAAAAAAATATGTTTGACTTATTTAAATATAAACGTCAACGAAACGCGCAGGAAGGAAGATGGAATATATGAATGAAAATTATTATTTACAATCGTTATGACACTAAACGGTGCAATACACACTTTAAAGCGTCAGTCAGATTACAACTTCCGTTGAAGGACGTCGTCTCGCGAAATAACAAAACGTCACATAGTAGTTGACCTATCTATGCATAATTTAAATTTAAAATTACTTTTTTGCAGTCATCCCGCGTCGAAAAAGCTAGATTCTTGCTAGAATCGTTGATTCTTAATGGTAACAACGGGTCTTATGAAGCTTTTGTAGACAGCCTACATAAAGACTACAAGTGGCTTTGGGAAAAGTTGGCGATTGAGAACAACAATCCGATGCCTAATGATAGTTTTGAGGACAGCCTCAGTAAGGGCGATGTGCCCAGACTACCGGACCATCATGTGAGGAGAATTAAAGTGGTAAGAAATCAAACTATACATATTTTTTGCTTCATAAAACAAATGACTCCGATCGGTTTTTTTACCGCGCACTGGATTTTGAACGCTCGGCTCAGCGTTGAGAATTGAAATTCCAAAAGCAAGCTTATTTTAACGCGCTAAGGGATGCCCTCTGTTGGATTCTCAACTCACAGCTCCACACCATCAGAGTTGAAAATCCAGGGCGCGTTAAAATAAACGCCGCGTTAAATAAACACCCCTGTACACAGTATAGCAATAAGCAGTGAAAAGCTTTACAAAAACCACTTTTATCTTACTTCATTGATATTCCATTATCTTGTGTTATCTAATGTGAGAAATAGCACTTCAATTTAAACCATGTTAATACATGAACCCTGCGTCGACACACGATCGTTTTACGAAGAGTAAATGTAAACATACAAATAAGTATATTTTTAATATTTTATTTCAGTTATTAGTACAGTGGACTTATTTTATAAATTTTCAATAATTTTCATGTTTCTGGTATATTCCTATCTAAAAGCTCAATCTTCATTTTTTTTTTATATATAATTTCTACCTGAGGTCACACGCGGCTCATAAAATTAATCTTAGTAGGTAAATTAATTATTAAATTAATCTATGTAGCCGTATCCGTCGCAAAAATCTATGTGAAACCAAATACGTTGTCCTTCACTATAATCAAAGGCATTGATTGAATTGTCTTCGCAAAACGATCGTGTGAGGACGCATGATTCACGAATTAACATATTTTAGAAGATTGAAGTGCTATTACTCACATTAGATAACACGTCGTGCTAACGGAATATCAATGGAGTAATATAAAAGTGTTTTTACTGTGATTTTGTGATATGACATATAATTGATGAGGAAAAAACGGAGCATTCCCGTTTGAGCACCTATTTTTAGAGCACCTATGCATGGAGCACCATTAGGTATTCCCATTAGAGCACCAATCAATATTTTAACGTGGTGCTCAAAGGGGAACAATAAAAAATATTCAACTTTATTCCCTTTTGAGCACCTACGGTGCGGCAGCCTCTAGTAATGGGGTGTATAATAAAACATATCGATAAAAATGGCAGTACTTTTATCATCATATTAATCTTAGGGAACTAACGAATTATTATTAATATCACAATCAGCCTTATGTTCTTTTCTAGGTACCTCATTAACTTAAGACAAATAAAAGAAATCACATTCCTCGTAACAACGGTACAGTCTTTGTTTATTTTTTTTAATTATTTTTTTTTTTATTAATACTTATATTTTCAATTAAAGATTTTAGTCATTTTGGAAAAAAAAAAAACTCTATATAATTATTATTAATATCACAATAATTAGCCTTATGTTATTTTCTAGGTACCTCACTTAGACAAATAAAAGAAATCACATTCCTCGTAACATCAGTAGTCTTTACGCTTTTAGTTAAATAATATTTCTTAATAATACTTACATTTAATAAACAAGTAAAGATTTTAGTGGTTTTAGAAACGAAAAATATGAACTCTATATCAGTTATAGAAACTTTTGGTAGTAGAAATTATATGTTAAAAAATATATATAAATATATTTTTCTAAGATGACTAATAATTTTCTTGAGATTAATAAAAACAGTGCAAAAAATCTAGCAAAGATTTTAGGTGTTTTAAAACAAAACTGCAACAATTACAGTTAAATTCGCCAAAAAATGGGAAAATCGAAACCCCAAAAAGATGCGAAAAGAAGGAATCAATTGATCATTTCAATAGTTGAAGAGTACAAAAGTGGGCTTATTACAATTGGCAACTGCTTAGAAAAGCTGCGATTTTAAAATAGTAAATTGGTGTGTTGATTAGTGAGGCATATTTTTTGTAGCAACTTCAAATGGAACTGATTGTGATATTAAAAAGGCTGATTAATTGACTGATTATTATACTAAGAATTTGTAAAACAACCCTACAAGTTCAGTTATTAGTCGTTCTAGAAACGAAAAATATGAACTCTATTTCAGTTATAGAAACTATTGGTAGTAGTATTTTTTTCTTTCTTCAAAGGTTCTGTTTAGAAGGCTTCTAAGAAACACTGTATTTACTAGTTTCATGTGGCTATAAGATTAATAAGCAAAGCGTTATTAATACATTTTCAAGTTAAATGGTGATAATTTAAATCTTAGAAAAATATATTTATATTTATTTTTTAACATATTTATTACAACTACCAAAAGTTTCTATAACTGATATAGAGTTCATATTTTTCGTTTCTAAACAACTAAAATCTTGACTTGTTTATTAAATGTAAGTATTATTAAGAAATAATATTTAACTAAAAGCGTAAAGACTACTGATGTTACGAGGAATGTTATTTCTTTTATTTGTCTAAGTAAGTGAGGTACCTAGAAAATAACATAAGGCTTATTTTTACTCAAAATGACTAAAATCTTTACTTGTATACAACGTGTAACGTTAACTGCGCAAAACCTGAAAATAGTTTGATCAGAATAACGAGCAGAATTAATTGAACCACTTTTTAATATAGGTCACATTTTTCAAAAAAATCTTCATCAAAAACGTTGCCGTGTCTATTGATTAATAGTTCAAGCAAGCCAATGTCAGCGCGGCGCAGCGGCCCGGTGACGACTCCTCCCTCGTTAAACCGTCGTCGCAGACGCAAGAAACGATCAGAATGGCCAGTAAAACTAAAACAGCACATAAAGCCTTTACAATTTTTTTAATGACTCATTTTCTCTCTGAAATAGGTCAATTAAATTAAAAATCAGTTGGGGTGTCTGAGGTTTTGCGCATTTAACGTTACACGTTGTATGTGTAAGTATTAATAAGAAATTGTATTTAATTAAAAACAATAAACAAAGACTGTACCGTTGTTACGAGGAATGTGGTTTATTTTATTTGTCTTAAGTTAGTGAGGTACAGACGCCAGCACATCAAGCTACCCGAAACTGTCAAATTTTCCCAATCAACTTTAAACCTTATGCTTTAGCGATAACTTTGAAAATCTATTAAAGAAATTTGACAGATTGTAGTAGCTTGATGTGCGGCGTCTGTACCTAGAAAAGAACATAAGGCTGATTGTGATATTAATAATAATTCGTTAGTTCCCTAAAATTAATATGATGATAAAAGTACTGCCATTTTTATCGATATGTTTTATTATACACCCCATTACTAGAAGCTACCTCACCGTAGGTGCTCAAAAGGGAATAAAGTTGAATATTTTTTATTGTTCCCCTTTGAGCACCACGTTAAAATATTGATTGGTGCTCTAATGGGAATACCTAATGGTGCTCCAAAAAAGGTGCCCTAAAAATAGGTGCTCAAACGGGAATGCTCCGGAAAAACGCAGCAAATTATCCGATAAACAGAATTAGCTCATTCATTTAGAAAATTATTTGCATTTGGGAATTTTTCTTTGCTACGACATACGTACAATAAAGACAAAAGTTTGGTAATTATTTGTACACACATTGATGCCATTTTCACCATAACATTTTGAACACCGTTAGTCTCAATCCAGTTAGTTTCGTATCAAACAAAATTTCCCAACTGCGAATAATTTTCTAAATGTGTGAGCTAATTTTGTTTACCGGATAATTATATGACATATCTACCTAATAAGATCATATTTTCGAAAACCATTATGGGATTTCCTAGAAACATTAGCCTCATTCCCTTACGAGAAGTGACGAATCGGATAGGGATTAAAATATCAGCAATTTACTCTTGCAGCCTTCATAAATGACGATGCTTTAATTATAGACGTCCGGCTACTACTTTTTTTTTACTTACATAATACTGGATGATTTTTTTTACAAGCTTTACATTTTTAGAGGCTGTTCTACTCATTAATATGAACAACTTTCACTTTGGGATCAACTCTGAAATTACGAAAACAAAATCAGCTGTTTAATACGTAAAAGTTCAATACCTACGTGACCAAAATGTATGAAACAGCAGATTTTTTTTTTTCGTGATCTCAGAGTTGGTTCCATAGTGAACCTTGTTCATATTCATGGGTAGAACAGCCTGTAAAAAATTGAAGTCGGTAAAAAAAATCATGCTGTAGGTATATTATTTCATCATTACACCCGGTTGTCCACCTATTGACCCGGCCGCTGGTTTCGCCATTTAGCCACGAAGCAACGTTCACCGGTCCCTCGCACCATCTTCCTGTCCTTATCCCAATTTATTTGAGGTCGGCGCAGCATGTCTGCTTCTTTATACATCTATCAGCCGTTATCTTAAATCGTATACACCACCATCCGTTCACACAATTGTCAAAATCCAAACACCCACATAAATATCTAATCAAAATTTCCTGACATTGCCGTTTACCTTGATAACATTCTGTTATGTCTTGTAGGAACAAAATGTAGCAGATTCCCTGAAGCGCCTGGCGCGTCACAAAGTAGTCGCGCTTCACGGCATGTCCGGTTCAGGGAAGACGTGTGTCGTACTCAGCGCATTGAGGGACAACCCTGATTTAGTCACTAACAACTTCAACGGCGTAGTGTTCTGGGTAAATTTTGGCAACTGCAAGACTGACGATGACATTATTTTCCAGCAAAGCAAGTGAGTATTACATTTTCCTTATTGTTTCTTTTGATTTTTTCTGTCGAAATGCACTACGCACCATTATTGGCGTGGCGCCAGCAAAAAGCGGTGCGGCGTCGCATTAGAAAAAAATGACAGGCATGCATTTTCTAAGAAAGTGCGGCTGATGTTGTTGCCGATTTTTGCGATGCGACGTCAAAACGCTGATATTAAGTGTATTGGCCTATATTTACCTTATTTGCCCTTAAAGGTGCCATGACGCAAACTATGACGCAGCAAAATAATTAATAACTTCCATACTTTTAATGCGTTCTGGTTTTTGACACTAGCTAAAAATATTGTACTGTACACAATAGATCAGCTAAACATATACAAACTCGTTATTCTGCTGATACCCAGCCAAGAAATTGTTTCTCTTTCACGTTACTTACTGACTTAATTCCCTCCACAGATTACTAAGAAAAGCTTCCTCAATGTACACGCAAAATTCGTACATGAACTCGTCAATTTCTATGTCAAGTATCGGCTCCAATGGCGATAGTCACTCGTCTTCCAACTACGAGTGGACTATGATTGATCTCAAGGACAAACTTAAGGCTCAGTTCTCTGAGCAACCTTTGAAAGAATGTCTTCTTGTGCTGGACGAAGTGAACGATAAGAAGTGTTTGGAAGCTTTCGATATTGGATGCAAGATCTTGGTGACGACAAGGGACACAAACGTGGTTGCTAATTATCATCCGCAGATTATTAAAGTGAGTACTTCTATTTATGTTGTTGTTATGTGTCTTTAAAGTTGCGACCGCAAACGAAAACCGCAACGGCAACGTCACCCAATCGCAATGACAGACCGAAACGACACGATTGGTTTCTATGTAACTCTATGGAAACGCTTCCGTAGATAGCGACGTTGCCGCCTATTGTCTATAGCGGTTGAGGCCGCCTTCGGAAGATCACCTTAAGAATTCTCATTTCTCTCTTTCATTATTTATTGGAGACCGGAGCTCATTTAGAGCTGATGAAGCTCTGAACGAGCTCCTGTAATCAATAACATCGTTTTGACCGTTGTAAGTGTTAATCAAGCTTTTCTTCTAAACTCAGTATTTCAAGTAAGAGGACTAGAGGGTTTCTGTAAAGCGGGGCTCGTTGCAAAATAATAACAGCCGCACATGTCGATCGAAGATTAAGCTCCGCTTACCGCGGTCGGTTCTTGGATGTCTGACCATCCATACCATGTCGAGACCCCTCCTTGCCTCGGAAACCACGTTAAGCCGTCCCGGCTTTCATTCGTAGATCTTAGACAGTCTTTACGGGTAATCAGAAGCCTAAAAGTCTGACAACCAGTCTTACCAAAGAGCATAGTGATACCCAGAACCTGGGTTGTGTAGGTCAGATAGGCAGTCGCTCCATGTAAAATAATGGTACAACATAGTTGGGAAGAGGCTTGAGTATTTCAAGTAAAAAGGCCCACAGTGTTTGTGTTCTTTCTCTGTGTCATATTTACCGCAAATAAACGTATTTTCTTTCTTTCACTTTATTAAGCATTGAACTTAACACCGTATTAGATGTATCAATAGCCAGCTGGTCGATTCTGTTAGAATCTCACCGTGAGAATTTAAGTGAAGTGAGTTGTCATTCCATCTGACGGTAGGGATTTACACTAATGACTGCTAACTTTAAGCTCACTTCACCCATGTTATCACGGTGAGATTTTTACAGAATAGCACTACTGAATCATTCAGCGTATTTTATATTCATAACAATATAATTGTACCTGTTTATTGTGTAATGGTAACCACGCAATATAACAATATGTATATGAAAAACAATATTCTGTGACGTCATAGTTATACTACAAACATTTTACTTATACAAGTTGTAACTTAAATATCGCACAACCTCATAAAGGGTAATTGTACTCAAAATTAAATAAAGAAAAAAAATCAGCTGTTCCCTACATTTATGTTCGCATAACACGTCAAAATGATTTCAGGTTTGGTCCCATAGTAAAATTTTTTCATAATGATGAGTACAGTGACCCCTTATGAGGTTTTGCGTTATTTAAGTTACAGCTTGTATATTTCCCTATTATGTTTAGCCACATTGGTCATCGTTGATCCATATTTAGTAATATTGCGTAACGAATGCTTTCCTATATTTTTTATGTGCTGCATTAAATGGAAATTAACGAACATATACCTTCATTACGTTTATTAATGAACCAAATTGTCATACATATATTTTTATATGTCTGCCAGAAATCCATGCTACCCAAGTCACTATGTTTTTGTCTCGTTTCTGAACAAACAATAACAAAAAACTCATTATTGGAAAATGCAAATGTCATCTTTAAAAACACTGTTACAAAGTTAATTTCCGCATGACAAGGCTATGTAAAACAATTCTAGTTGCAATGCAATTTGAACTAAGTGTACTGGAAATTAAGGTTTCAAATCCCATATAACACTGCTTGTTAATAAATATATCAATCACATTGAATCATTACATCACGCTCGGTCAATGCCCCCACGCATTATTCAGCAAAAACTTGATAGGATATGTTTTTACCTAATTTAAAATCCACAGATAGAGAATAATTTAGAAGAGAAAGAATCCCTGGAAATTTTTGCGTTATCTCTGGAAGTGATGGTATCAGAGTTACCCTGGCAGGCGAAGAAAATACACGAGATTTGTAAAGGCAGTCCGTTCAATATCGGGCTGATTGGGGCGCAGTTAGCAGAGAACAGGGAAAGACTGATTGACGATCCAAAGCGCTGGAATTACTATGTCAAAGAGTTGAAGAAGAAGAATCATTTTTATTTGTAAGTTGTGGTTTTGTTTTATTTGATGGTCGATAAGCCCTGAGAAACTGTGATAATAGGAACATTTTTTTTTTTTACAAATTGCACTATATTATAAAATTATATGTTGCAATATTGTGCAATTGAAAAGAAGTTGCAAGTATCAGGTGTTTTTGTATCATATTCGTGACAAAAGATAATTTAAATGTTTTATATTATACAATATCACAGATTGGATAATATCTTGGTAAATTATTCACGTTTTGCCTCTTGATATATTAAAATATTTAACAGATGTAAAGGGGAAAAACATTTATATATTTTACCAATGATCTACAAAAAAAAATATATTTTAAAAAATAATCAATCTTGAAACATGTGCATCCATTTGTACAGCAACAAAATTAAATCACTTTCATTTTTCAGCATCCAAAAAAATCAAGCCTACAACCCGATGAAAACAATTGAAGTCTGCATTAACTCTCTTAACGATTCCGTACTACCATTATTCAAGAAGCTCAAAATCCTACCTGACAATGTCAAAGTATCGGCCAAGGTGTTGAGTAAACTGTGGAATAAAGAAGCATCGCAGGTTGAATCAATCATGAAAGAACTGCGTAGCAAATCACTCATCATTGAGTTCTACGACCGCGAACAGAGAAACTACATGTACGAAATACATGACCTAATTATGGAGTACTTGAAAAGTACAGCGGATGACGTTAGCAAATTGCATTCAGATTTCCTTAACAGTTACAACTACAATCATGTTTCTCCACCGCTGGATATCATTGATGATGGTTACATCGCGTTTTACATTGGATATCATATTAAACACACTAATAATTACAATGATAAATGGGATCTTTTCAACAAATTGTTCCTGAATTTGAAGTTTTTGGGCAACAAAGTGAGGTTAACTGGACCAGCTGATGTGATGTCTGATCTTCAAAACTATGAGACTAATATCGTTAAACATGTAAGTATTATTATGATTTATTTACTTATTCACACTATTCACAGACTTAGAGCGAGAAAAGAATAGAGATGACTATAAGCAAGATTCCCACGTCCATCGTTACAATTTGACATAGGCAGCGCCTTTATTACGTAGCAATAAGAATGGTTTTCGTAGTTCAACTGTTACTTCTGACGTGTTGTTGTACGTATGTCGCGCGATAATACGTCACACATCCGTTGTAAAAGAACATCGCTAAAGGGCGCGAATGTTCGGTTTTAGCGATAAGACCGCCTATTGTGTCAACCCTTGTAAAATTTCTTCGGATTTTATATTGGATCTGTGTGAACCAAATAAAATAAAAACTCTTAAGATTGTAAATGTCTTGATGGCGAAGTTAATGGGAAAAGCCTGCAGTTTCAATTAAAAAATAAGATCATGAAATCATCTCTATCTTTTCTAAACACTCTGTGCAGACTATTAATTAAATGTGACTTTTAATAAATTAGTTATAGTCAACCGCGCGTCCATGCTAACAATTAGACTTATCAAGCACCTTAATTTTGTAATATTAGGGTTGGTTTTCGTAGTTCAGAACAGGCGTGACTAAAAATTATTGTTCAATTCACTAATGATTTTCATAACTTAAGATCATCAGCTAAATTAGTTTTCCTGAACTTCAAAGACTAAGCATTCATAACAGGAAAGCACAATGCAAGTATCTTGTAGGTTTAATCTTACATTTATAACTATACAATATTATTTTTACTATACTGCAAACCTGAATATAGTTTGTTCAGAATAAGTAACTGCACCGATTCCAATAGTTTTAACACCATGTTATATTTTGTCCCAAAAATATTTAAAAATGGTAACAAGTTGGACACCGAGCGACACTAAGTACATTTCCGCAGTCATATGCGCACAACACAGGTCACAGCCGGTCGGCCGGTGGCACGTGTTAAGTGGTAACCAACTTTTTGTATGGACAATCAGGTAACGTAACAACAACTTCGTGATTTTTAATGATACAGTTTTGAAATTTTATACACAGATTATTTACATAAAAATACTAGACACGTGTTTCGGGTTTGCCATATACTAAAAATAATGTTGTATATGTGGGATAAATTTCAAATTAGGGAGGGCGCCCACGAGTAACTTAGTTACCCTGCAACTTATTGTCTGTCGCTGTCTCCCACGGGAGCGACAGCAACTCTACTTTTTTTTTAAATTAAATTTTCGGTAGAGTGGCAACTGGCTAGCCGGCAACTTTTTAGACGGGCGACAGTTGCGTCCAAATCCGCGGACGAAAATGTCTCCCAGCTGTCGCGTCGCTACATGCGCGCACTTTCATACAACCCGTAGACTTGATGTGAGAGAAAAAATTGTTGAGGGGACAAAAGTTGCTCGTGGGCGCGGCTCCCTTAGTAAATCTTGCATTTTTGCGTATATACGCTAATTAAATTAAAAAACACAGCTTTTTTTCCCCTTCGACATTATTTTTATTTAATTTTCTTCTAATCATGCTTTATTTTCTTAGGAATTAGACAAGGATCTGATTAACAACATCAAAGCATTCCTAAGCACCCATGGAAACGATTTATTTCATTACCCCTGCACTGACATTATCCAAAGCATCCTACAAAACGAATCTAAAGGCATACTCTATTCGAAAGCTTCGCAGATCGCTCAAGAGAATTGTAATAATAATGAGCTGTATTTTGATTTTCTGTAAGTATTTTTGTTTTTTTTTTCCTTTTTTCGTGTCGTAGTTTTTCTTCTAACTGAAGTTCTTTTTTGCTGTTTCCAAAATTGCTTTTTTATTGTATTTTTTTAAATTATGTTACAATCATCTGTAGGTATATAGCAGTGTTCATAATCTCAGATAATTTACACTCCATCGCCACTTAATCAGTTATGTACTTTAGTGAAATGTATTCTAAGTTTAGTTTTGAGTGACCATTTGTAACAAAAAGGTAGGTATAAGTTTTTGGTTGCAATGGAATTTGAACTTTGTTAAGAACATTCAGTTTCTTGTAAAATGATCTCTTATTCATAATTCAAATATAGTAATATTTCTAGTGCCCAAAATGTCAAAAAAATACTTCTATACTTTACCAAACATTTAATTTATACACAATTCACTGGTCTAGACAATTTGGAGTAATGACAACAAATTGTGACCGGTTGATACAATCTCTGAGGGATTGATATCAATCTAATTAGTAGTTGTATCTAACCCAGACATCTTACGTCACGCACCAGACGTTCAATTACCTACTTAAACTATACATTAACTACAACGCATTCATAACATCACGCCTGTAATCCTCGAAAGGTTAGGCAGACATTAATATACAAATAACGTTAATAACATTCATATTACGGTCTGGTCTTGGACAAGTTTAATATTGCATATTAAAACCCCATTTTTTTAAAAGCAAAACTTCGCAGCATGTTTTTAATGTGCTGCGGAAACATGTTGCCGGCAGCATTATAATGACGCAGTGTTGCTGGCAATACAGTAGTATAAAGTCGTTGCCAGCAACAGTCGATGTTGCAATCAATAATGTTGTGCAACTGTTTCTCAACTTTATTTCCAATGAATACGGCTTAACACATTGAACCCATTGGTGGTCACCGGTTACCACCACTGAACTGTCCATATGGGCTGACGCTGATACACGTTATATTTTATTGGCTCATACGGTTCAAAATAGTCAAAAACCCCACTAAATAATTATTTCTTATTACTATTCAAAGAATTAACTAAAATAATTGCCGTCGCTCACCGGTGACCACCATGGCGTTCAATGTGTTAATGGACCTTAGTACCTGGCTTAGCATATATTATACAACATGTCCCAGAATTAACGCACAACCTTTTAAGGGGTCATTGTGCTCATCATTATGAACAACTTTACTATGGGACCAAAACTGAAATCGCGAAAAATAAATCAGCTGTCCTGATGAGAAGTCGTCTAAATGTAGGGAACAGCTGATTTTTTTTATACGTCGAAACACTGTCTTGACAGTGAAACTTTTATTGTCGCTAGAGCTTATGGTATGCCATTAAATCGCATCATCTTAATGAGTGTAAGTCAAAGTTTTTTGTAAAACATAGGTGGTGTAAAACCAGGTGTTGTTATTAAAATATATAGGTACACTATATTTCTATATTTATAACACTAACTTTGTTATGTCTTTTGTACTTTATTTTTAATATCCGTAGGCATGAACAGAACGTGGATGAGGTCAAACCCTCGACCATAGATGTGAAGGAAAAGATCACAGCAGTATGCTTTCTAAGAAATTATGTACTTGTGGGAACCAACTCCGGTGTTATTAAGGTATTCATTTATTTTACCGTTTATGTACACACATAGATAAAAATAGAAAAGAAAAATAAGTAAACAGGTGATGCTTATTTCATAAGAAATCTCTTCCAGCATACCTGCGATAAGTCAATAGATAGAGAGATGTAGACAGCGTGTGAAAGAGTAAAGGAGACAAAAATAATACATAAAATCATAAACACCATGTATATGTATGTTCTTATTTGTTAACTATTAGTTCGAACTGAATAGATGGATAAACTCATCCTTATGGGATATCACGTGTTAGAGAAGGATTAAGTAATTGGCGAAATGCTTATGAAGACCATTTTTTTTTAAATCAAACTTTTACACTACTTTTAAACAGTTGACTGTTGGATATGAGTCTCTCCATCGACGACCTTGTTTTTTTGTTAGCCTATACTTGTACTGTTCCAGTGTTGGGCAAAGGCCTCCCCCAAATCCTTCCAGGAACTCTTTTCCAGCGTCACTATTACATACTCTTATTATAACTGCATTTGGCAGACAGATTTATAGCCAAACAAATCTGAAATTAGCAAACGGACATTTTAGGGGACAGGCTCTCAGTTCCTTTGGGCCAGAAATATTATCACTTTTTTCTTATATATGTATAGTTCTTCCACATCGTCACAAACAAACTGAGGAAAGAGCTCCGTGGTACTGGCTCGCCAATCAAATGGATCGGCGTGTCGTGTACCAAGAACCCACCAATCGTAGCCGCGCTAGCTTATGATGGCGTC
Organism: Eremobia ochroleuca; assembly: GCA_949629135.1. Lineage (NCBI taxonomy): Eukaryota > Metazoa > Arthropoda > Insecta > Lepidoptera > Noctuidae > Eremobia > Eremobia ochroleuca. The sequence continues at coordinate 14,736,572 of OX451394.1, forward strand.
ATCAAGCTGTGGTACGTCGATGACGTAGAGAGTGAAGAGACTGATGACATTATTGAAGAAGGTATGCTTTTGTTTTTCTTTATTCTCCGAATGTGTGTTGAATTTTATGAGCTCTTAAAAAGAAATTACGTAGACACGAAATACGACGTACAAGTAAAAAAAAAATGACACATCAAATTATTATTTTTCTTTTTATTTCACTATTTTCTTTTATTTTTTTGACACTCGTGTTGTCTCCTTTCTGTTTCATTGTATTTAGAGTTCGTTATATAGGGTGACTGGTAATTAATGACCGATACTTAAACACACGATTCTACTCATGACAACAAACAAGTTTTATAGAATAGAATAGAATTCTCTTTATTCAAGTAACAAAGACTCACCGAAATTGTTAGTAAAACTTACGACTATGTTATTAACCCGGCGGCACTCGCTACTGGGTAAAAAATACCACAGAGTACAACTACACTAGCACTGTCGATTTATAATTTTTGATCTCAATTTTACGTGATACCTTAGAAAAAAATTTTTTTGTTGATTTTTCTAAGACTATGAAGAATTTTTGTTTTTAATTTTGCGTTCTTTTTTAAGATAAGCTATAATTTGAAATAAATAATAATTCAAACTTTCAATTTTCTTTTATTTATTAGACATTAGTATTGATAAACTAAATACGCCATTAAAGTCTGTAAAGCTAACTTATTTTCCAAGATAATGTCATTTAAATCATGTGGTATTTTTTACCCGGTAGCGAGTATTCGTGCATGTAAACACCTAGCGAGTACCGCCGGGTTAAGTACAGACACTACACAACAAGAAAAACAATACAATATAATAACGGTTGGTCACCGTTGCAACATCCCATGAGAGACGGCACAACAGTGACCCACGTACACACAGTCTAGGCGACTTGCAATCATGCTTACGACACTGTTGGAGCCGCCCCACACCCTGCGCACCAGGGAAGCGCACCTTTTACGCATTGTTGCGTAAAAGCAATCTACATGCGCATCTGCGAACATCCCTGACGCACTACAGAAACGGGGCAGTCCCACCAGTATCCTAAACGCATTATTATATTGAACGCGGAGAGCACTGTACGACCTTTGCGTATACCTAGCCCACAGGCTGCAAGAGTAAAAAGCAGTACAGTAGGCACGACAGAGCGTGATTTTAACAGGAAGTGAGCATCGAGCACACCTGCGAGCCAGCATGTTCGCTCTAACCGACAACGCCCTCCGCTCCCGTTCAATGTCATCATCGTCTTTGAGGTTGGGAGTCAATATGTGACCAAGATACTTAAACCTGTAGACTCTCTGCAAAGGTGTACCATCAAGTAATACAGGCGGTACTGCATCCGGACTCTTACCCCCAGCCTCAAAGACCATGACCTCCGACTTCTTAGTGTTATATGCCAAGCCATGAACTTTAGCATACGCCTCACATTGAGCAACTAATTTTCTCAAACCACAGACTAATAATGGGACAAAAAGTGAAATGACGAAAAAAAAATCAGCTGTTCCCTACATTTTGACGACTAGTTCGAACCTAAATGTAGAACAGCTGATTTTTTTTTTCACGATTTAGGATTTGATCCGATCGTAAAAGTTGTGTGTAATGATGAGTAGAATCATGTGTTTAAGTATCGGTCACTAACTACCAGTCACCCTATATTTTTTTGAACTTTACTTATTGGTTGTTCAGTATATTGTTTTGTTAATTGATCAAATTGACTGGTCGAGTCGGAACGTACTACTCACGGGACGATCTGATTTTTTCACAGAAATACAAGTATAAATTCGTAATATAATAACAGCGGTTTATTGATTCTTTTCAGAACCAGAAGAAGCCAACACTTACGCCGACACCGAACAAATACAAGGCTCATACCTAAACTGCATATGGTCGGACAACGAAGAGTACCTAATCATGCACACAAACAAAAAGATCATCTTCTACAACCCTTCTCGTAATGAGAAGAACAAAATCTTCAAGACTATCCAAGACTTTGAAAGAGACCGGGAGGTTTTGTGCTGTATCCCTTGTAATTATGATAAGAATATCATTGTGGCTATGGATGGCATTGCTAAGTCCTGTGTGGAGGTCATCGATTTGAAGACTAGAGAGAGGGTCATCACGTTTGAAGAGTCTGATATAGTTCTAGCTATGATAACAGTTCCTCGTAAGTACTAATATTTAAGTATACTTTGTACAACATTATTTTTAGTATATGGCAAACCCAAAACACGTGTCTAGTATTTTTATGTAAAGAATCAATGTACAAAATTTCAAAATTGTATCACGAAAAATCACGAAGCTTGTTATGTTACCTGATTATCCGTACAAAAATATGGTTACCACTTAACACGCGCCGCCGGCCGACCAGCTGTGACCTGTGTTGTGCGCATATGATTGCGGATATTTATTTAGCGTCGCTCGGTGTCCATATTTTTACCATTTTAAAATATTTTTGTGGCAAAATATAACATGGTGTGAAAACTATTGGAATCGATTCAGTTACTTATTCTGAACAAACTATATTCAGGTTTGCAGTATACTAAAAATAATGTTGTATAATACTAGTTTCTGTTCGCAACTTCGTTCGCGTGTTTCGGCCCTCGACACACAGCGTGCCATCCCATCGCCCTTCCGCGCTTTTACCTCGTTTTCGCTTAGCGTAACCTTCCTCAAGAATTGGATTATCAAATCTTAAAATATTTTTTTGAACCCGACTGGTACTTCCAGAGATTAGCGCGTATAAACAAACAAAATCTTCAATGCAGCATTATTATTAGTATAGATATAAATTTACCCTGATGCATGACAAAAATATATATAAATAAACTCATGCCATCTTCCCATGGGGGTAGGCAGAAACTACAGAACGCCACCAGCTACGATCCTTACTTACATACTCCTTTTGCTTTGTTTAAACTTGAACTGCAAAAGTCGTCCTTAATGCTACGAAAATAAGGCGCTGTCTAGATTTTCTGACACATTTCTTCATAATATGTATTTAAATTGTGCTGATATAAGTACAGCCAGAGCATTTAGCAAAATGGTAAATAGTCAGCATTACTGTGTAGTATTCGGAAATTTAAAAACGTCATAAGTCATTAAAAGGACCAACAATGACTAAACGTAAACATCTATGGAAATTGGTAGCTAAAGTCTAGGTTTAATTTTTTTTATTTAATACTTCAAGCACATAAAAAATTGAGGGGCCTGTGGCTAAATAATAACAGCCGCACAGCTCGATCGATCTGGTTAAGCTTCGCTTGCCGCAGTTGGTCTGTGCCTCGGAAAGCACGTTAAGCCGTTGGTCCCGGCTGTCATTCGTAGAACTTTGACAGTCGTTACGAACAGTCAGAAGCCCGAAATTCTGACAACCAGTCTTACCAAGGGGTATCGTATTACCCAATAACTGGCATGTGGAGGTCAGATAGGCAGTCGTTCCATGTAAAATACTGCTATTCAGCTGCATCCGGTTAGACTGGAAGTCGACCCCATCATAGTTGGGAAAAGCACATAAATGTACAGAGGCGGACTTAATGCCATAGGCATTTTCTACCAGTCAACCTTTGGGTGATGCAGAGACAACAGTAGTAGATGATTTTGACAATTTTGACGTAATACGAACAACCTGTTTTTTTGCATCGTATAAACACACGTTTTTCTTGCCGTGAAAACGTACGGTTTATTCGCCGTCTGTAGAAACGATCGTCAGTGTTGTATGGACCACTATGGAAGCTTGATGACAGACACGTTTTTTCTACGGCGCGGTTAATACGCCTTTCAATAAACCGTGCCGCGTACAAAAGGCCTGACGGTGGCGATACGATAACACATGTATATCATTAGCGAAAATACAGCTTATCAGCTGTCCCACACATTTTGTCGAGTAGGTATTGAAGTTTTGTATGGGACAGTTGATAATATTTTCACGATTACGATGTTGATTCTATGGAGAAAGTTGTTCTGTCCTCACCGTTCTGATACATGCTGTGTTTGTAAACGTGACTACCCTAACAAGACACTACGTCACGGTAGGTGACTGAGTGTACGCTTTATTTATTGATTTGTGTACATATTTGTAATTAATAAAGTATACGCAGCAAACATTTTCCTTATAGTAACCTAACCAACCTAACGTAACTGTTAGTATGTTTAGTAGGTACTGACATCAAAGAACGCTTTGTGCAATTTTAGGTAATAAAAATAGCATTAGCGTAAATATTTGTAAACGTGACTGTACCCACGCCTTAACTAGAAAGTCCACGTCACAATAGGTGACCTGAGTGTAAAGTGTATTTATGTATTTGTAATTAATAATTAATCTATTCGCGGCAACAGTTTTAGGGTTCCGTGCCCGCAGGGTGACTCCGCACAGACTGCCGCAGAGCTGTATGTTTTGAACATACAGCAGATAGGTAGGCACTTGAAATTTTCACAGTGTAGTTTCAACAAATAATAACTGTACGGTGACACGGAACCCTTCGTATGCGAGTCCGACTCGCACTTGGCGGCCTTTTTTCCATATAGTAACTTCAGTAGATATTCACGTTGTGACGGCAATGACGTTTATGCAATCGCAGTGACAGCTGATGACGTCATATTAAAATGCGGTAATTTGATAAAGTGAAATTTTAAGGAAATTGTTCTTCAATATATCCCGTCGCATCATATGCCGTCATCAAAATAAATATTATAATACTATTCAATAAATTTTATTATTTGGTCATTTTTATTTCGATGTGTGTGATTTTTTATTTGCTTTTATATCGGCACCTTGTTTTTATCTATTTAATTCATGTAACTGGTTATCATCATATTGTACTTTTGTGTGTTGTGCTGTCTTTTGTGTGCGCCAAATAAATGCTTTATCTATCTATCTACTATCTCATATTTTATCGGGAGTCCCCGATTCAAACAAGAATTTGTATGAATCACTTACGAACCTTACACAAAAACCTAATCTTTACATTACAGGTAGCAACAAAATCATCACGTTAAAACCCAACGAAATTATGGAGCACGAATTCAAAGTAAACTCAAACGCGCTCAAAGCAAACCCGTATCGATTCAGACGAGTGATCGTGAGCGATGATATTAAGGAGAATATGTCTTTCTTGACTGTGGCTGTTAATAAGACTGGCACACTACTGTTTGTGGCAACCGATGATAGCAGAGTTGTTTGCGTTGATTTGAAGACTTATACGAGAAACTTTGATTTGGAAAATCGGAGAGGGTGAGTTTTTAGTATATTTTTCGTATCTATTTTTGTCATTTAAAAATAATTAATTAATTTAACAAGGGTTTGCTAGGGTGGACCAGGCAAAGGCCTAGTCCATTGATTCCCAAAGTGGTCTAGGTGGACTCCCAGGGGTCCTCAGCCGCAACGCAAATTTCCAAAGTGAGATCTAATCTTCACATTTTTTGTCGAGTTGTAGCAATATGGTAGAAATATAGATAATTAATTGTTACCTAATAAGAATCGATTTAATACAATATCTACTAACTGCATGCCTGATTCAAACTTATAATAATTCTTAATAATTTCTTTTATTTCTTAATTATTGCTTTGATATTAAATAATTATGTAAAATTTGCACGCCGACATTAATGGCAGAATAAGAGATTCATATACCTTATCTTTAAGATCTCTCTGTACCTACCTTATTTACTTGATTTTGATATAGCTGCAGGGGGTCCACCAGAACCAGCAAAAATTTTAAAGTGGTCTATGAGAAAAAAAAGTTGGGGAACCTCTGGGCTAGTCAATGGATCATTCAGACTAAAGGAAATAATTTTTTCAAAGTTGACTTTAAAAATAAAGTACGAGATGACGCAAGCAATTAAGGACTGCCAAGTACAAATTACTCAGTTGTACCTGAGTAATTTGTGCTTTCCTCAATAAAATACAGGACAAATCATATTGAAAAGCAAGATTTCAAAGAGAAGGCAAGCTTTTGCTTTTATGAAACTAATACTTTCATATCGACTTCAGTAGCTAACACCCCCAACTCAATACCAAACTCCAAACTCCATAGAGTTTATCTGTGTGATTGGGGGGATAGACTAGCAAACTGCTCAGATGCAACTTAATCCTTTGCACTCGAGCGACGCTGCTACGATGATATAGTCGTTTGTAACTCGATCTCCTTATTTACGATGTGCAATAAGATATTTCGTGGACTAGGCTCCGCTGACATTGTAGCCAAATCTTAGCTCAGTTACAGAATAGAGTGTAATATTTATCAAAGTTTTTTTGTTTTCGACATGTAACTGAATAAACTGGTGAAATTTTATTATTTGGATACGTTTGTTTGTTTATAAAGTAATTGTAAAGTGTTTGCCGAATTTGGCCGAAATCGTCTCGAGTTGCTAGTTCGCGCAAGCGAAATGGCCTCGAGTGCAAAGGGTTAATTGTTCTTTTGACTCGAGTTCTAATTTGGAATCATGGTCCTGTTACAGGAATGTAGTAGCGATGGCAGTTAGTGAAATGATGTGGGATGAATTCGAGCCAGGTTCTGACGTGCTACTCACAGGCACCGGATGTATTGAAGACTCAGCTAAAGTGTGGTACTTGGATGCTTCTTATGTTTCACAGACGGCGCAACGGAATGGGTAAGTCATAAAAGTAAATTTTTTCTCATGAGCTTTGACTTCTGTTGTCTAGATCTACAAAAAAGACTTCGTAAAAACAAGTCATTAGCATAGCCATTTTCCTCTAAGGAAAGTCAATAGTTGTCTTACGACAAAAACTATAAACGCCAACATGACGCTGCGAAGCGACCGGAATTACACAAACGTGTTTGTTCTAAAACTAATCTCATAATTTAATTCAACCCAGTCAGGCGCTTTACGTTGTATAAATTATTTCATCACCACTGCTCTCAAAACGGTCAAGGAAAACATCGTGGTAAAAACGGCATGCCTTGAACCAAAAATTCGAAGCCTTACGACTTCTACCAACTCACACTGGGCCTACGTGCTGCATTACTGCCTACTTTCTCTCACTGAGAGGCCTGTGTTCCAGTAGTGGGAACATGATAGGTTGATTATGCTTATACTATGCTTAACCGGGAAGTATGGCAGAAGAAAGGGGAGTATGCAGTGCTCTGCGAGTACAGTATAATAACGCGTTCAGGGTGCCGTTCGGGCTGCCACGCCACTGCAGCGCTTCAGCAATGTTTGCGGTGAAAAGCGTGGATGGTTTTCATGCCATCATGCGGAAGCATTGTGCGTCTCTTATGAAGCGCATGCGAGCCAGCTCGAACAGCCTTGTAAGCGTGTTCCTGGGCCGCTGGGACTCGCCGATGTGGCAGCACTGGATGCGACTACACACTGCAGGTGGTCGCGTCCAGGGCTTAGTATAAACTGGCACTCCTGTGCGCAATAACTTTGTGATTTTTATTTCTTTCTGTGGCTTTGTTTTTGTATGTACTAACAATAGCTTTATAAGGTTTTTTGTGTTACTAACAGTATATGGACTATGTCTGAAATAAATGTCTTGTTATTATTATACCAGCAGTGGGTGATTCCGGGCTGAAATGATGATATTGTTGCTTATACCTAAGACTATTGCACTAGTATAAACCTTAACTATTTTAGCAGGGTACGTCTAACAACCAAATTCGATGTCAGCTTTGTCAACCCATTATCGCCACATACGCCAAATTCAACATCACCAAGCAGTGGAACAGAAAGCGCTAACAGCACACCAAAGAGGCATCAATCGTTTAACCATAGAGAAGTACCAAAGACACTGCTAAAAAACTCTATGAGTTTGGACAGGAGTTCGTTAAAACCGCTGAATTTGAAGGGAATATGCAATAATAATGATGGTGTTTTACAACCATTGTTGGCTGTGGTCGATGATAAGAATAATATTCAGGTATGTTTTACAATATATCTACTTAATAAACATATTAAATTCATTCACTGACCGATAACGCACAGTCTGAACCGCAGGGACTAGAAGCTTCAGTCTAGAAAAGGTCAGGAAGGATTTTTAAAAATTCATCCCCTAAATAGGTTCAGTAGGATCAAAGTATGTATGGAAGTTCGTCATTTTTGTCAATGGGAAATACTATCGGGCACCTTGTCATAACCAGTGATCGGATAATCGGGCGCTTATATACCTAAACTTCTTCCCACGAAAGAATAATTTGGACATTCCTTTCTGAATAAATAAGTAATCCCCGGTTCCCGGGATTGAAAAATTTTGTAAAAACAACTATAACAAATTAATGAAATATTTATTTATACTATATAGATTTAGTATCTTTATTTTATTCAAAACAAATGGAAGATCAATAAAAAACGAAAATGTGCACAATGTGCTCAAGTAATGGAAATTAATTTATCTATCTAACAGATTAGTGATCGAATCGGCTCCACTGTACTACTTAACCCGGTCGTACGAAACTTCACAGTTTGAATAGCGTATAATTGTTGTTATGTAAAACACATACACACAATATAGTTTTTGAGAAAAACCATCATAAAGTTACAGAAAATTCAACATATTTACATTATAAAGCTGACATTTTACCTCAGATAATGTACGAATTTCACTCCTAGGTCGTTCCGTTTTACGTTCAGACAAAGTGACAGCGGATTTTAATGTTTTTTATTCTAAATATAGTAATATGCAGGTATAATTTTTAGCAATCTCAGAAATCTCAAACGATTCCGGGATCCGGGATTCTGAAAAGCATGTCCGTATTATTCTTTCGTGAGAATAAAAGTGAAGTTTAGGTATATTAGCGCCCGTTTATCCGATCACTGCAAATAACTTACAAGCATAAACTAGTCCTTGACTAGTTTATTTTTGGTACCCTATGCTGTAAAAATTCTCTAGATTTTTTTTTTTTTAATAAATTTCTTCTGGTGGTCCCGAAACTGTAGTGTGAAATGAAAACAAATTTATCGCTTCTATTTGCAGGCGCTATTGCTGAGCGTGAGGTTTGATATCCGGGTTGGGCAAAGTGCTTTGGGTTTTTCCATCTGGATTTTCTCAGTAGCCGCCCGGAGCCTGGATTTGTGCCCGGTTGATGGCAATAGGCTCGACCCCCTGTTACATGGCACTTGAACATAGCTGACGAAATGTGGCTGTAAGATAGGTGTACCTCTGCCTAACCCTTGTACAGACGCCAGCACATCAAGCTACTACAATCTGACAGATTTCTTTAATAGATTTTGAACTTTATCGCTGAAACATAAGGTTCAAAGTTGATTGGGAAAACTTGACAGTTTCGGGTAGCTTGATGTGCTGGCGGCTGTACATGCGTAATGTTACGTTTCTGATTTGAATTGGCTTTTAATGCCAATGTGGGATCACAAATCCGTTTACCAAGAGTGCCACTTGTGCCGATCACAACCTAAACTAAAGATCATTGGGCACCATTGTATGGAAACTATACCCACGCTGTACAGAAATAAAATAGGGTGGAATAGACAAATTAATGTCTCTAGTTTACGATAATACTACCGTAAACTAGAGACATTAATTTTTCTGTGTGACAGACAGTACAGTCTGTTAGGCAAAAAAATGAGTATATTTTTCCAAGTGTATTTTTTATAAGTTTGTCTATGGGTGAATATTCAAAGTATACCAAATTCACATGTTCTAGTGGGTAAAAAATTTGAATTTAGGTTTAAACTCGATTCAATAGATGTATGTAATGTAAACCTACGATTGTTAACAGGTGCTGTATTTTTTTTTTTAGTTTCTATGTTAATTATGCATAAATTTTAATATTAATGACCCAAAAACTCATTACAGGGACCTGTTCCATTACTAGATTTGATATATTTATTAGTATTATAGGAAATCTAGTGCGAATATCGTTAAATTGACTAGTGTGTCGAATAACTTAGTCTTTGTTTGTTTCATAATTATAAACTAACCCGTTGATTTATAAATAAATTAAAGAGTAATTTGTTGTTACAATTTTGTAACGGCGCAAAACTCATTACCAGAACCATGACGGTAAATCGAATTTTACACGACAAAACCCTTTGATCATACCGCCTTTATGTGAACTGCCACTCCCCTGCTCTTCAGTCTACCGGTAAATGTAACAGTGGAAGGACGTACGCAAGATTTCGGGCCATAAATTACGATCGATGTGAGTATTGACAGTGTTTGGTCCATTTTGTTGTTCATTACAAGTCCGCTTACATCTTGATACGTAAATAAACTTGGTATCTTTTTGTTACATCAATTCATTAGATTCTGTGTCATTTTCATTTTTTAATATGTAGATAACATGTACTTATCATAGATAAATGTAAATTAACCTTACAGTGCTTAATTTTCATAACCGTGTCCTTCATTACCGTCGTTTACCGTAACCTTTTTGAGGTCACGGTAATGAATGAAAAATACGGTAATGACTCTGCTTCTATTTTATACTTTTTTAAATAAATAATTTTTAAGGCGGTTAAGAAATTAATATTAATATTGTTGCTAAATAATATACTTAATATTTCAGTTAAAAATGGCACGCCCTAAGAAGACAATAGAGGAAATTTTAGCCAGAAGAAGAATCGCTAAGCGTAAAAGCTACGCTGCTTTAAAACAAAACGAAGAATTATATAATATTGAAAAAGAGAAGGAAAAAGCAAGATACTTGAAGAGAAAATCTGAAAACAAACTTGTTAGTACGAGGGCTGCCTTTTAAGTTGTGTCGTTTGAAATAAGTATAGACGATTTAATAGATTATTACCATTTATTGTTTTTCAAAGAACTCTCCGCGATATTTAATACACTTTTGAATGCGTTCGAACCAGTTTTTAAAACATTTATTCCACTCCGAAGTGGGGTAGTCAAAATGGCCGATTTGTATGCGTCAGCAGCTTCTTCGGGTGAGCTGAAACGTTGACCACGAAGACTTTGCTTAATTTTGGGGAACGTAAAATAATCGTTAGGGCTCAAGTCAGGGCTGTAAGGCAGGTGATCTAAAATTTCGACATTTTGGGTGCTCAAAAACATCTTTGTATTGCGGGCGGTGTGCGAACTTATAGTAGCAGTATCATACGACGCGACGTCTTGAGTTGTTTTTTCGAAACTCTGTGATGACTTGTGGCAAACAAACAGTGGTATACCAGTCAGCGTTAATCGTCTTACGATCTTCTAGTACAATAGTGGCGACGTGACCACTCTTTGCCACAAACGAGGCAACCATTTTTTTTTAAGTGCTGCGTGAGCGTATGACTTTGGTCGGTTTTGGCTCATCTTGGAAGACCCAGACAGTTGACTGCTGCTTGGAATCTGGATCGTAAGCATATATCCAAGACTCGTCACCACTAATCATATCATAAACGTGTTTTGACTCTCCTCGGTTGAATCGCTGCAGAGTTTTGCGACACCATCTAACACGAGCTGCTTTTTGGTCGTCGCTAAGAAAATGTGGTATACAAAGAGAGATCAACTTTCTTACGCCGAGTTCTTCGTGCAGGATTTTTTGGATAGTAATCCCTGAAATTCTGGCTGTCTCTATTTCACGGTATGTCACATGACAATCTTCGACGATTAGCTGCCGCACGGCGTCGATATTCTCTTGCGTCATGGCGGTTTTTGGATGACCTTCACGTGGCTTGTCACTGAAGCTAGAGTGCCCACGTTGAAATTCTAAATACCAGCGCTCTACAGTCCTAAGACACGATGCTGCAGCACTAAACCCAGAATTGATCTCGTCAAAGCACTGAAGTCGCGTTAATCCCCTTTGAAAGTTGTAGAAAATTATCGCACGCATATTTTCCTTTGATATTTCCATTTTTACAACCGACTTATCACCTTTGAATAGACGCTACAATAAAACTATTCGACCTATCAAAAAACATTATTTTGTTTTCGAATTCTAAATTCAAAAGATGAAAAAGCCATAAAAACATATGACTTTTTCATCTTTTTAATTTAGAATTTTTTTAATAATTGCGGGAGGTTTGCAAACGACACGACTTAAAAGGCAGCCCTCGTTTCCTATTCAAGAAGGCTGATTACCAAAAATATTAATTTATGAAAGACTTTTATTGTTATTTGTAATTCAGTCACTAAGATTTTTGACATTAGGCTTTTGTGTGATTGCGTTCCGTATATCAAAATCGGTATCGTTTAATACGACATTGTAAGGCTGATTTTTACCAAAACCATTCAATTATGAAAGAACTATTAGTTATTTTGTTAAGGCGATTGTTTAATAAACAATGAATGATAATCTATGGTACCTTTGTTTTTTTTTATATTCACATCTTTTTTGTATCATTACCATGTCTTTGTATTTCATCACCGTATACCTAAGAATTCATTACCGTGGATAGTGTTCATTACCGTAACTTGGCACATATTTTAAGTGGCCATAACTCTATCAATGTTTGAAATATATGCGTGCCTTTCACATATCTGATAAATAAAATAATGCCAAATACCATAACGCAACCAAATTTTAAAAAAAATGAAATTATAATTTTCGTACAAAAACTGCGCAAATAATGTCGAAACCGAAGAAACACCCCTATGTATACAACATTATTTTTAGTATATGGGAAACCCGAAACACGTTTCTACTATTTTTATGTAACGAATCTATGTACAAAATTTCAAAACTGTATAATGTAAAATCACGAAGTTATAAGCTTGTTATGTTACCTGCTTGTCCATACAAAAAGTTGGTTATCACTCAACACGCGCCGCCGCGACCGACCGGCTGTGATCTGTGTTGTGCGCATATGATTGCGTATATGTACTTAGTGTCGCTCGGTGTCCAACTTGTTACATTTTTTTAATATTTTTGGAAAAAAATATAACATGGTTTAAAAATTATTGGAATCGATTCAGTTACTTATTCTGAACAAACTATATTCAGGTTTGCAATATACTAAAAATAATGTTGTATATTTTTACAATTAACTTCTTAATCACGCATTATTATTAACTTTTAATAATTTTCGCCATTTATTATTACAGTTAGTTAAAAATTTTTGTACTGGAAAAATAAAAACTTTTTTTTTAACACGTTGGACGCGGCAAGCTTCTGACAGAGTTTGCTCGTCCGTGCGTTACGGCCGCTGTATATGCCGTACTAGAGTTTCCTGATATGCGTTACGGCCGGTATAAACATCGATTTTTTGTTGACCTGTTTATTTTTACACCAATAGCTAAAAAAAAAACATGATATTAATAGTGGGGTATAACTTAAGAAGTTAAATCTAGTTTGGTTTTTGTACGCCAGTTTTCACAAACCGGGTCAGATGACCCCAATGACCTTTAAGTTCAGTGCATCCTTTTCTATTTCATTAAGAAAAGGACAGAATATAAATTTTAGTTTAGTCCTGTCAAATTAATCAGCGCCTGACACTACTCCATACAAGTTTAGACGTAATAAACTTGCCTACTAAAATTACGTCAAATCTTCTGTCCTTTTCTTAATGAAATAGAAAGAAAAAGATGCACTGAACTTAAATTTAGTTTAGTTTGTGAACTAATGTCACTCTAATTGAATAGTTACAAACTTTCTAACTCCGTTACATCAAAAGTTGGATGATTTTTTGACGAAAATAAATGCTTTGATTATATTATTGTTTTGGCACACCTTCCAGGTAATGCGCGGCAGAAAAGTATTAACAGAAATCACAGAAAAATCCGACGAATATATTACCAGAGTGAAAATCTCGCCGTGTAATCAATACATAATTTACGGCCTGAAATCCGGTGCCATCAAGAAATATACGCTCCGTACGAAAGAAAATGTCGCCATCATGGATGTATACAGCCCAGTGCAGTACTTGAACTTTGTTAATCCTAATCTATTAATCGTTGCGGGGAAGAACACGTGTTTGATGGCATATCGACTGATGTCGAACGGGGATTGGAAACCAGAAATGATGCAGAGGGGCAATAATAATCTTGGGTCGCAGGAGATACTGAATGATATTCAAGGTATGTTTTATTACACTTTGGTTTCCTAAAAAAGCGGTTCCGTCATATTATACGGCCGTCATGAATAAAAGAAAGAAAGAAAGAAATCTGCCTTTGATATTAAGTCAAACCCCGCTCACAGATTTAAATCGCTAGATTTGCTTTCACCATACTGAGTCACGTAAGTGTCCATACTGAGAAGAGTGAACTCATTATTAGAAAGCGTTTCCGTGAAAATCACGTCAAGGCACTGCGTCATTGTGTGTCAGAGGTGCCAAAAACGAAACAGAAACGCGACTTTTTTTTGACGCGGTAGTATCTAACGATATAAACCTTTGTCGCTGTCATCATTTTCATGACAACCGTCACTGCGGCCGTAAAGTGCGGTCACCGCTTTTCTTGGAAACCGTAGCTTTAAACCATTCTCTTCAAAACTTGCCAGCTTTCAAGTGTTTTTGAAACAATGTATGATCGTCTTATCAGAACAACTGTCTTAAGATTGAGCTCTAATTGAAAGACTTCAGCTAGAAACTGGATGCCGGATGCAGCTGAATGTCATTATTTGACATGGAGCGACTGCCTATCTGACCTCCACAACCCAGTTACTGAGTAATACGATACCCCTTGGCAAGACTAGTTGTCAGACTATTGGGCTTCTGACGACCTGAGGCACGGAGGGATCTTGGTATGTAAAGATGTGACCCATACACGGACCAACCGCGGCAAGTCTACCTGAAGCTGATCGATCGGCCCTTTGCGACTGTTATTACTTAGCCACAAAATTATCAACGGCTAGTAAATTGGTACCGTGAAACGGCGTGAATAGAAAATGCAGGGGTGAATTGGGATGAAATTTTAGAATCGATTTTAACGTTGTTTGTTGCCAACAAGGACACTTAATCGTTAATTATAATATAGTAAACACATTAGAGACCTTTTGGCAAAAACGATATTATTTCAATGTTAAAATCCATTTTAAAGTTTCGATTCATCCCTGCATTTCCTATTTACACCGTTTTACCGTTATCTAAAGGGTGTGTTGACTGGCCGATTTCCAGTAAATGGTAGTCCAGTCCATACAAAAATATTAAGCCTCGATTTAGTGAACGCAATGCCCATATTCTAATTCTACATTTCATTTCCAGGAGTCAAGAAAAAGAACGGCCATTTAGAGAGGTTATCAAGTTCGAGCAGTGAGACAAGCATCAGCTCTAGAGACCGAGCATTTCCCAACGGAGACCACAAGAGGCTTTGCAAAGGCAGTGGTCTCATCGACTGCTTCTACGTAAAAGACCTGGGTATCATCACGGTAGAGTTCAATGCGACTATCAAACTGTGGGCGGACACTAATTTGAAACTACTGACAATACTGAATGGGAGGCAGTCAGATGTGTTCATCAGTTCGGCGGCCTTGCAGAATAATGTTCTCGTCATTTGTGAGAAGAAGAATACAGCGTTTCAGGTATTTATTTATTTAATCTTATCGTGGGGGCTTGTGGCTAAGTAACAACAGCCGCACGGGTCGATTGATCAGGTTAAGCTACGCTTGCCGCGGTTGTTCTGTGGATGGGTGACCATCTATACATGCCAAGACCTCTCCGTGCCTCGGAAAGCGTTAAGCTGTTAGTCCCGGCTATCATTCGTAGATCTTTCACAGTCGTTACGGGTCGTCAGAAGGCCGAAAGTCTGACAACCAGTCTTACCAAGGGGTATCGTATTACCCAGTAACTAGGTTGTGGAGGTCAGATATGTAGTCGCTCCATGTAAAATACTAGTGTTCAGCTTCATCCCGTTAGACTGGAAGCCGATCCCAACATAGTTGGAAAAAGGCTAGGCAGATAATGAGATGATGATTCACACAAGAAGGTACAAAGGCGGACTTAATGCCTTAGGCATTCTCTACCATTCAACCAAGAGTGGTGAAGAGATTAGATGGCAGGTGCTTTGGTTGAGCCAAAAAATAATGATGATTGATGATCATAGATTTCATAAATAGAGATTATGTACTTGTTGAGACTAACTCCGGTAACACTCTCTCGTAGCCAAATTCTGGGCTGACTGTATACAACGTGTAACGTTAAATGCGCAAAACCTCAGACACCCCAACTGATTTTTAATTCAATTGACCTATTTCTGAGAGAAAATAAGTCATTAAAAAAATTGTAAAGGTTTTATTTGCTGTTTAAGTTTTACTGGCCATTCTGATCGTTTATTGCGTCTGCGACGATGCTCCATCGAGGGAGGAGTCGTCACCGGGCCGCTGCGCCGCACTGACATTAGCTTGCTTGACCTATTAATAAATAGACACGACAACGTTTTTAATCAAGATTTTTCGAAAAATGTGACCTATATTAAAATGTGGCTCAATTAATTCTGCTCGTTATTCTGATCAAGCTATTTTCAGGTTTTGCGCATTTAACGTTACACGTTGTATAGTTTGCCATCGACACCCTTAGAAGAAGAAGGTCTATCAAGCTGCCTTGCATTTTCCCAAGTTCTATATTGTAGTCGGCTTCCAGTCGAACCGGATGCAGCAGAATACCAGTATATTACATGGAGAGAATGCCTATCTGACCTCCACAACCTAGTCACTGGGTAACACCACTACCCCTCGGTAAGACTGGTTGTCCGACTTTGTCTTCAGACTACGCGTAACGACCTACGAATGACCAACAGTTTAACGTGCTTTGCGAGGCACGGAGGGGTCTCGGGTGGGGGTAATAATGGATGGTCACCCATCCACGAACCGACCGCGGTAGCCGTAGCTTAAACTTCGATCGACCCGTTTGGCTGTTATCATGTAGCCACGAGCTCCTCCCCTCCCTCGATTTTTCTCATGCTCTATGAACATTTAATTTTGTATATTTACAGACGTTCGAGCTAAAGAAAGTACACGATCAAGTGGAACTACACACTATTCAAGAATTCAGACTGAACAATGTTATTTTGTCGTGTGATCTCACTTCCGACGGAAATATTCTAGCGTTGGGACTCGACTCTGGAAATGTTGTGGTAAGTTTTTCAAGAAGACTGCTTTATTTATCGTAAGTCAACCGGCCCAGTGGTAAAGACTCCAGCACGACGACGCTTACGAATTGTAGGTTGTGGGTCTGAACCGGAGCAGGTGCTATACTTTGTGTAAATCATTTTATCAACACTGCTCTCAATTAAAACATCGTGAGGAAACCGGCATGACCTAGAACCAAAAATTCGAAGACATGTGATGTCGACCAACCCGCACTGGGCCCGCGTGTTGAATTACGGCCCACTCCCTCTCACAGAAAGGAGGCCTGTGTGTGTGTGCATGCGTGTGCGTGCTTGTGCGTGTGCGTGTGTGACAAAAAAAAATTCATTTAAAAAATGCATAAAAATCGAAAAATTGCCCATAATCGTGTTTATTGCGAAAACAAAGAATTTGAAGCTTTGGGGCACTATGAAAAAAAAAATCGCAGCGCTTTGAATTTTTCAGGGATTTTAGGGGACACTTTAAGGTTATAAAATTACCGACGATATCCTTCGTTCATCCATTTTATCCAAAGTTATACCAAGTTATCCAAATATCCTTAATTCTGCGAATTTTCTTATACATATGAAAAGGTGTTTTGCTTTATCGTCCCCTAATTTCATTGTATTAAAAAAAACAAAGACAGATTGTAATATGAATTGCGCGTTGACTGGATATATAAATTGTATTTGTTCGATGAATGAGAGTAATTAATTTTAACACCCGTGAATTTTAAAAATAATCTTAAAAAAACCTCGTTCTCTTCTAGGTATGGAACGTCAGAGGTGGACGTCAACTGTGCCTACTAAGGCACCACAAGTCCAAAGTCCATTGTTGTTCATTCTCCCCTGTCCCCGACCGTTCCAACCGCAACTCGATGACGTCATCACCTCATACCGTCCAATCACCGTTACACTTTTCATCACCACAAGATGATGACGTAGATACCGAACAACCACCGCTTGTACTAGTTACCATGGCAACTGAGATTGTTTGGTGGAATCTCACGCAGGTTATGAAGGCGCAAAAGCAAAAGTTTGGAAAGAGGTTAGTTATGTTTCTCTATTTATTTGAACATTTTCCGAAAGACCGACAATAAATTAGACAGAGACGTAATTACTAAATAGGGTTCAATAAACTAGTAGACTTACTTTATTGACCCCTATTTAGTAATTCCGTCCCTGACTAATTTAACTACCCTAGAGTCTATTGTTCTTTATTTTTGATCCGCTATACTACTTTTACTGCATAAAAAAATTACTTAACCCCTATTTAGTAATTCCGTCGCTGTCGAATTTAACTACCTCTAGAAATTAAATAATACTTACAGAACCTACAACGCAATGACACCGATCGGCAGTCCGTTGGAGAGTAGATCTGACACACCAAACGCAAATAACAGCTCAAATGCTAAATCGTTGTCTTGCAACTTCTTCTTTAATGGCAGTTACCTACCGCAGCAATGCTGGAAGCTTATTTGGAAAAGGAAATCGTAAGTATTTGTTTTTATTTCTAACTAGGTGACCCGACTTTTCCATGACCACAAACAAAATTAAAAGAAAAATAGAATGACGCATATCCATCGTTTGAATCATGAATTATGCTCTTGAGACATACAAAATCCCATAAAAAAGGATGTTCAGTTTGTCCCGATTTGAAAAATTTCCGAGCAACTTTTCAAAATTTTGTTTCTTAATTAGTGTTTTAAAATGTTCTGAATTAAGTTTGTATAACTTAATTCAGAACATTTTAAAACAATAGCCAAATCGGTACAGCCAGTGAGCGCTTGCCAGCGACCAGAATTTCATTTTTATTTATATTTATTTTAACTCTGTTTACTATAGGAAATTGCAGTTACAGTAAAATTGGGACGTTTTTAGTAAGTCTTCACGAGTTGCGATACTTTAATGAACGTCAAGCGTATCCAGGGCAGGCGGAGTTTATATTTTTACCAAGGCACTACTTTTTTAGGTATACTTCGTATACATTTCACGGAATAATTAGATATTTTGTACACCAAAAATAGTGACTGCAATGTATCAACTCAGTAGTAGTTCATTTTCGACTCTAGTAACGTCAGTAATAAGTTGTATGGTGCCGCAGTCATATTTGTTTTCATGGCAATAAAAGCCTACGAAATACACATGTAAAACTCGTGTTCACGATTCCTTTATATCCACAGGTGTAAACAAGGCTCCAAAAGGAAAGAAATCTTAGCATGCATCAAACTATCAGGTATGAACGCGAAGAGGCTAAGTCACGACGAGAAGTTTTCATGTTTTGTCACAGTCGACAATCCTGGCCACATCCATATCATGAACGTAATGCGGTCGAACAACACATAGCATAGCGCCATTGCTATTTAATGTTATGCCTTAGAAAGAGAAATAATATAGCGCTACAGGGGTATTTTGGCGCGTGGCCAAAATCCGAATTAACGTCACCATCTTGTTTTTCCAATACATTTCACGCGAAACAATGGCACAAATGTTGACCAACAGCGTCCCTCTGTCAGCGGCAGTCAAGCGCCAACATATCCTTGTAGCAGCGTACTTCGTATAAAAGTGAAACTGTCGTTCCTGACGCGTTCAAAATCGCGTTAATTCAGGGCGTATGATAAGCCTATTTTCGCTTCTATATGATGGTTTATTTCTTTTATGGTTACGTGAAGCAATGTCCATACCTGCAACCTTTTACCGTCATTCGATAGGCATCGCGCCGCGTATTAGCTATTCGATTATGTTGGTGCTATTGTTACAATTTAGGTTTTATAAAAAAAAAAAAAACATTGAAATGTTGCCATTTGCATTTTTCGGAGAGACAGAGTAAGATAGGGCTATACGACAGCCTAGTGCTAGAATGTAAATTAATTTACCCGTTGCTAACAGTCCATTCAAATTTATTTTACTTCTGATTTTGCATCACTGTAAATATCACAGAATCTCGTGATAATAAGATTGCTGTTGGGTTGCTGCAACTGCCAAATCTGTCAGAATCACAGTGATTCTTATTGTTGTTGTAATAAGGTTGCTGTTGCGTTGCAGGTAAAATCACTGAAAGGACTGCTCATGCAATAAGCGATGTCGTTGACGGTAAAAGTGTAATTAACATTATAATATCGATGATTAAAACCAACTATAGTTACGAACTGCTCAATAAAATACTTAAGGACCAAACACTGCCTTGAATGCATTTATTTTTAAATAGTATAAACTTTTACTCATAACTTTTATTTTCTTTAAGGTGCTCGCGGTTGTTTGTAGTTGGAATGTTGGTGCTGCTTTTCGGAGTAAAAAATGCCAGCTTAAAACATTTAGAGGGCCATTTTTAAAGCCATTCGAATACTATTTTTATTTTAGAACCGCCGCTGCTAGTGTTCATCCTAATGCCTCAGAAGCGTAAATGACAAGTACATACTAAACTAGAATATTATTTGAGATTTCCATTTCTCTGTACTAGTCCAGTGCATTTTCTTAACCACACCCTAATTCAAATGGATATTGCTTCACATAACCCTGTTATACTAATCATGAACAAACTTGTTATTTTAGAATAGTACATTTAAGTATGAGATTATTGTAATGTTGATCCCACCAGTACTGGTATGCTTTATTTGATTTGGGTAAACTATCTCCTCATTAGTTGAAATTAAATTATTTTTAATCCTTTGGATAAGTAGATGCAATTAAACAAATACTGGATTTGGGTGACCTGGATCAAAATAGGTACTATAATTTGAATGTTTTTGTTCTATAGATAATAATTAAAATCAATTATTTTATTTAATATGAATACAGAAGGTTTGATTTATTGCACTCGATCGGTATTCTGAAAATAATTGCAATAATATGATAGAAGAGTAATAGTAACATAAAATTCATTACATCTCGAAAGTAGGTTCATTACATCTTAGTTACGTATGAAAAATGTGCCATTTTTCGGTTTTATTAGATAATAATTAATTCAGAAAAAGGAGGTTTGATGTAAGACATATTTATGCTTTCAAACGATTAAAAGTACATACGTAATTTATCGAGCAGTCCTTGTTTGCTCACTGTGCTAAAAAATAAATAGAAAATTATAGTAATGTCCACATAAATTCCAAAATTACTCTCTATGTAGGTAATTCTTAAATATGTAATTATGATTAAGTCCATGATAGATCTCTCTGTTAAACGTAAATATAATTTTTAATTATGAACTAAATAATATAATGGTGCTTAAATAATAAGACGTAGTTTATAAACGTTTATATTTACCGACAACTATATTATATCTGTAGAAATTTGGGACTATTTTCTGTTAACAAAATGAAACACTTCTGATGAAATTCGAAATCCGTTTTAGTTATAAATAAAAAAGGGGCAGAATCCATGCAATAATCCTAGAACCAGATACGGCATAGGATGAAACTTTTTTTGCTTAGGTAACGCACAAGTTTGTTATTTATACAAGACCAATGCAGTAGAAATGCCGTATTCTGTTTAGATCACTAGGGCTGAAGACAAGAGACAAGAGAAGTTGTGAATAGGTTAGAATATAAGTTTTACCTTATGGTGCATGTATTAAGTCCTAAGATGCAACCTTTAGGTGAACCCACGCGAAGGGAAGGTAACGTAGAACAAAAATGAACAACTATCAATGTACAGACACCAGCACATCAAGCTACTACAATCTGCCAAATGTCTTTAATAGATGATAGATAGAAGTTGATTGGTAAAATTTGATAGTTTCTGGTAGCTTGATGTGCTGGTGTCTGTACATAATTTTATTCTTTTTAATCTTATTTTAAAGTTGTCGGATTTTGTACTGTAAAATATTCGTTTTACTGAAAAAAATTATAATATTATGAAAAGAGACTTTAACCTTTGCTGCAGTGGTTAGATTCAAAATTTTATTTTTTTCTAGAAAATTATAGCTTTATCTTAATTTTTATGCCACTGCACAGAAAGGTTAATCAAAAATTACCGCCCAATTGCGTGTCTGTACGCGCATAAGTAGGGTTCCGTAGTAACTAATGTGATATACGTAAAAACTCAATCGTCATGTATTCAAGATCTGCCTAGTATACAAAATCGATTAAATACCAAAGAGGAATGTTGTACAATTTTACCTAGTATTCTGAAACCGTGTCAATTTCATTTTACTCGAAATACCCCTAAAATAGGGGTTTGAACAGTGCTCAAGTGCTCTTTTCAACCCATATTGAACGACAATCCCTTTGGACTACGGATCCTTACCATTATAATGCTCAATTCGTATTTTTATAAATAGTGTGTTATTTTTAATGTAATGATATCAAACCCAGCCTAATTTAATGACAATGCAATCTTAAATTTTTCTACTGTCTCAAATGTTTCAGCTAACATCGAAATTATATTTTTTTTATAGTAATTGGTTTTGTAATAAGGAAAATATTTTTAAATATATTTTTTGATAATACGTTATTTTATTTTTAATACATTTATGAAAAAAACATAGCGTTTCATTCCTCTATAATTATAAATTTAACCGAATGTAAGTATGCAAACAGCATAGCCAGACTCACAAACGAAATTACAATACTCATCACAGTGCGAGATAAAGATAAACAACTCGTCCCGCAAGGGGTCCGAATAGGTAGTCGGAACTGAGCAAAGGTTAGTTGATGATTTGCTCCTACACCCCACACGGCCTACACCGGTTAGTTACTTACAAGGATTTATCATCATCTGCCTAGCCTTTTCCCAACTATGTTGGGGTCGGCTTCCAGTGTAACCGGATGCAGCTGAACACCATATTTTACATGGAGCGACTGCCTATCTGACCTCCACAACCCAGTTACTGGGTAATACGCGATACCCCTAGGTAAGACTGGTTGTCAGACTCGGGCTACTGACGACCCGTAACGACTGTCAAAGATCCACGAATGACAGCCGGGACCAAAGGCTTAACGTGCTTTCCGAGGCACGGAAGAGTCTCGGTATGTAAAGATGGTCACCCATCCACAGACCAACCGCGGCAAGCGTAGCTTAACCTGATCGATCGACCTGTGCGACTGTTATTATTTAGCCACGGGCCCCTCACAAGGATTACACTCGACAATTTCAAACTCCGGCTAATGTAGCCCACACTACTGGGTGACTTCTGAGGAGAGGCACGTTCACTGCGCCCTGTGTGATTTATAAATTACACTCGCATAACGAATAATACCGCTGTTTGAAAACAGGGATGCTGGAACTTAGACCAAAATGGTCTAAGGCTAGGGGCATAATTTCCTTGGGATAGCGGAGGCTACCACGCGCGTCTTGGACAACTCTGATATCGCCTGATTTCCAACGGAGATGTAACGTTCTATAAAGTGGAGCATAGCGAATGAATCATTTGTGATACAGTCGTTAGATTTTAGCGAAATTCAATCTGTTGGAAGATAGTGGATTACCTACTCCGTGATCGACAGGTTAAGTGGAGGAGCATCGCGAGGGCTGCTTTGGCCAAAGAAAATGCAGTCATCAACCACGACCACTCTGTCAAGAGTGAACGACTAAAGAGAGAGAGATCGACAGGTTTGAATTTAATTTTTTTGACAGGTTTGAAGTCATCAGATTTGGGAAGGGTCTTAAGGCTCTTCACCAAGTTTTACGACGAAAAAAAATATATACCTAGGGTTTGAAACACTATGATTGGTTCATAATACATTTTGTTTTATTTGTGCCCATTTCTGGGACAAGCTTGTGTGGTACAAAAATCCATCTCCTTTCATAGTCGTACGAGAAACCTCGTACGGTTGGCAACCTAGGTATTTTTCTAATGACTATTAACTATCCTTTTTATTTTCTATTTCTGTCTTCTCAGTCTAACTTACGGAAATATTTATTTGGTGCCGGTAGAGTACCGATACTGATGAGAAAGACCAATTTACAGGTACTGGTTCCCAAAACTACCGGTATTTCAAGCCCTGTCTGAGATAGATACAGTCGGGCCAGTAAATTAATCTTAGCAAACAGTGCTGTCGAAACAAGCTGGTATACGCTCGTTCAATCCATTGCAATTACGGATGAATTGAATTTTTTATTAATCTTACTCGGTCCTATGCTAGATACACACATAGATTTTGACAACAGACCTGTCGCTAGCGATTTTTAAATCTGTGTATGGACGTGAGGTTTTTAAATCGCCAGCGAGTCACTGGCGATTACACTCGCTGTGTGTGTGTATGTAGCATTACTCACATAAATAGTGGCGTGGGGTGTTACAATTTATTTTGTTTTAAATTGGAATCAATATATTTCTTATTGCAACATTTTTGGTGTGATCTCGCAAAAACTTCCATCACCCGTATTTTGTCAAAAATTAAGGCCATAATCTGCTATAAATGAATTAATAAAACCGGCCATAATTCTCGACAAAACGATATACTAAAAACAGTTAATTCTGCGATTGTAATCGAAAACATACCATGCCTCACAAACTATTGACTAATAAAAAAAGTCACATAAAAACATCATCATTCGTTTAATTATTTGAAATTGATTGTTTTTTTTTTATCCTTCGGTCACACGTATTAAGAGTGGGGGGGATTAACATCACTACGATAGTGACACACTGCTAGGGATTTTGACAGGAAACTCTCAGTATTATGTTTCCGGAGTCTGACTGATTAAACTGAATTACCTCGGATCACAAATACCTAGTTTTATTTCTTATATTTGGGAGCAGCTAATTCCTGCATTGGTGACCCCGACTACAACGTCACGTTTCCAACTGATCAAGCAACATCTGGAGGTGAACTGTGAAGAGTAGCTAGACAAACAAGTGCCAACGCCGCTGGCACCGGAGAACGAGTGCAGATACCATATTTTCATGTTGATTACGACGCTGCCGACCACCAACCGCAATCCTGACGCTGTGATGGTCTGTCTACTGTACATCTATGCTATGAGAATTTCATCGAATTTCTGCAGAAGTACAGACTACAAGTTGCAGTTGGCTGTGAGGAGTGCCATTCCCTAATTATTTTTTTCATAATTTCATTACACCATTCTTTAGCGGTGCACAGAATACAGCTTCAACCCAATTTTCATCGATGGCACTGTGTGATCCGGAGTCCGTCCGGACAAACCGGCGGACATACCGAGATCATATTAAATGATAAATGATTTTGGGTTTTGACATTTTTGATTATTCTTCAAATTTTGCAGTGCGATTAATATTGGTATCTATTTAATTAAATAATGACAAAAAAGTCTATGTTCATTATTTTCCCGTTACTCAATTCCAAAAAAAAAATGTGGGCATCATGGGACGCCCGGCAGATATGAAACATCGAAATGAGCGGTGGTGAAGAGCATGCTTGCCACTTTCTTGTCATGGGGCATAAGACAGCGTCATGCTATTTGCCATTATGACATACAATTCGATCTTACCCCCTAGTCGCTCCAATAGATTTTTCACATCACACGAATATTATAAAGGCGAAAGTTTGTGAGTGTGTGTTTGTATGTTTGTTACTTCTTTACGCTCAAACGGCTGAACGGATTTGTATGAAATTTGGTACACAGATAGTTTATAACCGGGATTAACATATTAGCTACTTTTTATCCCGATATTCCCACGGGATCGGCACTTATGCGAGTGAAACCGCGGGGCGCAACTAGTTAAAAATAAACATACACTATGGTTAAGATTGTCCCATTATGCATGTGAGATCAATAAATATTCAATGATCATTGAATGTTTTGTGAATGAATTTACTGGTATCACGTTTTACCCTTGTTTCCACTTTCAAGTGGGAATTCCAATAAGCTGGCAACATTATAACTTTGAAATTTCTTTTCAAACCAACGTATTTTTGGAATAGACTGTCATTGAATTTTGATTTTATTCTTTTGATGAATAATTAGATTTATCTCTATTGAGTGTTTTTCGTGCATTTATGAACGATAAAGCTTATGATTTTATTGACAGTGTTTGATTTTTAAGGATTGCTAGTGTAGCCAGTGATTTTGTGGAAGTATGGCCCAGTTCAACTATTTGAATGAAATAAATAGTTTGGCGACAATGGATGGGCCGATAACTCGCGGTCCTCTTCAGCGTTGGGCGAAGAAGTCCAATAGTGAGAACATAAATCCATTGAGTACTTCATTCAAGAACCATTCGAATGTGAACTTGAGTGCTTGCAACCAGTCGATGCAAAAGTTGTCCCTCTCTGCGAATCAGAGCTGTAACAATAGCGTGCTCTCAAGTAACAAGACACCGACCCGCAATGACAATAAGAAGGGCAAGAAGACGCCGTCTAAGAACAAATCTCCAGGTAAAGTTGTTGAATAAACCACAAATAAAACGACAAAACTTAGCATGTTAGCATGTTTTTTTTTTAGAGCCACTTGGGCTCTTTGTGTTCTCTTTTGTAGTCAACGTAAATTCTCCAGTGCTGTTAGCAGCTAGTAACTTTTTAAAGCACCCCATATCTTGTCTAAAACAGTTCTTTTTACTTAGCCAAACCTGCAATGTTAACTTAGAAAGTAAGCATAAAAGTCTTGAAGGAAAAGTTATCCGTCTGTACCTTGCAGGTCGCTCAACCACGCCGACTCCCAACAAAGCTTCGAAAACTCCGAACAAAGCTGATAGATTCATTCCATCTAGAAGTAATTCCAACTATGACTTGTGCCATTATATGGTAAGTTTTTTTATTATTTGAGGTTTTATTTCAAGGCTGTATTGTCTATGTAGATTGATAGCAATTTTCAGCCTTTGATGTATATAATGTAAGACATGCTTTTGTATATTATATACCTACTTCTGGTGTGAAGAATTCTGCATAAATTATTTATTCATTGTTTCATTCATAACATTCCAACTAATTCAACATCAATGAAAAGTGCAAGCTTGATAAATTTAGCTTTTCCTAAGAATACAGGAGGAAACACAGAGTGAAATGAATGTCGGAGGGTGTTAAACACCTTGCATTAATAGACTTACTTAATTCATGAGTATTGTATACTATTTCAAAGCACTGTGTGACCTAAACAGTGGTCTCGAACATCGTAGAGTGAGATCGGTAGATCGGTAGGTATTTGACAAAAAATACAATATTCAATCAAATTCATTTAGTTATTAAAAAAAAACTTACAGACTAATTTATAACAATCATACTTAAGTATGATTGTTATAAATTATGTGAGCCCATATCGGTAGAAATACCGAAAAATCTGTAGGTTCGAGACCACTGGACCTAAACAGGCACTTAAGTCACACTTTCCTGTGTAAAAATGGATTACTCGCACAAAAAGTCACAGAAAAGTGTGAAATTAAGTGTTAAGTGTGCAAGGCAAAGCCCACCCTAGAATTATAATACACATACCAATTTTAAAACAAACAGTTGAGCCGTGACGAAGACAAGAATGAAGAAGTAGTGGCTCAAACAGCAGCCGGTGAAGCAATTGGCAGAGCACTCACGGACACAGAACCTGGACGACTTCTGCAATACACCTGCAAAGCCCCGGCTGCTCCTGAAGGCTACCAGAACAGACTTAGAGTTGTGTATTCACAGGTATATGTGCTTGCTTTAACTTACACTATGCGGTTCACTAACAAGTCTTGTAAGTACAATGTAAACTCCTAAAATAGGCTGATAAAAATACCAAAACCCCGAGCCTGACCAAAAACAGCCATAATTAAAAACATTGCCATGGCAAGACCAAGAAGATAGAGAATATGTAGGTATTTTTATGGGAGTTTACACTGTCTTTGTTACCCTGGGTGTTAGTTGGTTTTCATTAAATGTAAATAGTTACATTACTGTCACAAACCATTACAGCTTATATCTTATACTTCTGTAGCTATGCCTAAGCATTATTTAGAAAGTTCATATTATTTATACAACATGTAACATTAAATGAGCAAAACCTGAAAATAGTTTGATCAGAATAACGAGCAGAATTAATTGAACAACTTTTTAACATAGGTCATATTTATTAAAAAATCTTCATTAAAAACGTTGCCGTGTCTATTTATTAATAGGCCAAGCAACCCAATGTCAGCGCGGCGCAGCGGCCCGGTGACGACTCCTCCCTCGATAAAGTTTCGTCGCAGACGCAAGAAACGATCAGAATGGCCAGTCAAACTAAAACAGCACATAAAACCTTTACAATTTTTTAATGATTTTTTTTCTCTGAAATAGGTCAATTGAATTAAAAATCAGTTGGGGTGTCTGAGGTTTTGCGCATTTAACGTTACACATTGTGTAGCTAAAATTATGTCTACTCCTAAATAGGTGAAGGGACAAAAACCTGTCTGTCATAAAATGGATGTAAACATACCCTAACGATGCTGAGAGGCACTTGTTCTGCCTGTTATTATGATTTTTTTTACTGGACTACACTGGAACTTTTTGGCTACGGAGATATTCAAGGTCAAAGTTCCAACTTTTTTTACGTTTTTTTATGATAAATGTTATTTATAACTTAACTTTAAATACTCACACGATCCCTATATACTTGGCTGCATCCATAAGCACAAAGTTTTGCGTGCTTTACATTGCGCACTTCCGTAAACAGAGAATTTTCATACCAAAAAAAAAAAGTTTTCCATCCAATTATTTTTGTACAAAGTTAGTTAGTTATACACAGAATGCATAGATGACGGCTTCATGATGGGTCTTTTTACAGCGTGTATACATCATTGTGTTTCACTATTCTGTTCAACTATGAAAGGAGTCTACCAAAAACTGCCCCTCATCATGGACACAGAGGTTGTGTGTTTGAGCCTTCCTGTGTGATCTCGACCGTCAAAACGTAGATAGTGTGAGAGCCTTGTACTACCAGTGCATTCAAAACGTAGACAGTGTGAGAGCCTTCTACTGCCAGTGCCTGCTACTGCCAATGCCGTCAAGGCGGGAGGACAGTCAGTCCTTGTGCTCACAACTCCTCAGTGATCTGGTATCTAGGCTATGGACGGAATCTGGCAGACATAAGTTCTCCTTCATAGTTCCTCAACCACCACTTCCCCGAAGGCCTGCCACTGGTGGAGTCTGAAGATGAAGATGGTGAAGAAAATCAGATAACTGAGTGAGTTGTGTGTAGATGTAAGGGTTGCCGGAGGCTCGGGTGAGCGTAAATTCACCTTTTGCCGTAACAAGATGTTTCAGTTAGTTTTATGGGTGAACCAAATGTTTGTGGAAAGAAATCTTTTGTGCTAAGAATAACCAGCATTTAGTTCTACAAACCTATGCTGAGATATTTGTGACTGCAAGGTTCCTTTGCCTGTGGCAGTTCAATCAGTTTCCCTGTAGGGTTCAATGCAACTTCAAGGCCATTTTTGAACATGTTCCTATCAACCTAGAGATATAAATCTTTTTGCTATAGGCTCAGGACACATTCTAGTTTATTTTGTTCGGAGGGCGCACTTGGCGGTTGAGGGGCAATTTCCTACGCAAACTGTGTAGTCTGTAGACTCATTTGTAGAGTGTATTAAATTGCTACTAAAGTTAAAATAACATTTCAGGCCAAAGTTCCATCTTCAGTAAAGAATACAACAAGATACATTCCACAAGCTCCTGACAGAATACTGGATGCACCTGATATTTTGGATGACTACTGTAAGTTTTCGTTATATGTATTTACTAGCTTCTTCCTGCAAGTTTTTTTTTTTTTTTTTAATTAACAAAATATCTTATAGTGTCCCGTCGTTTGTTTTCGCTTAACATTCTTTATGACTTTTATTGTTTTTACTCTGGCTCCTAAGACCCCTAGCGTGATGTTCGGTAGCATAGCCTTCCTCAAGAATTCACCAAAAAGTTTTTTCAAATCTGACTGGTAGTTCCAGAGATTAGCATGATCAAACAAAAAAACAAACTCTTCAGCTTTATTATTGACTAGCAGTGCCCCGCGGTTTCACCCGCGTTAATTTGAGGAAAAAACCTACTAAAATATACTTATGATTATTACTTAGCACATTAATACTTACTGTAAGAAGCTATTTTAGGAACACCACGCTATGATCAGTAAGAGTGGAATTAAGTATACGAGTCATAACATGTCGCTTCGGAGAATCGACAAAAAATCGTAGAGCTTGGATGGCACCCGGTTGCCCACCCACCTTACTCACCGGATCTCGCGGCATCCGACTATCACTTGTTCCGACCACTAAAGCTATATTTGAGAGAAAAAATTGAAAACTACGAAGACCTCAAAATGGCAGTGGACAATTTCTTTTCTGCACAGCCTTCGGAATTCTGGGCGCAGGGCATCAACAATCTACTAACTACATGGACCAGAGTAATAGAGTTATTTGGGGATTACATTACACATTACTTATTGTAAATAACAAAGTTATCAATAAATTCATTAAGTCTTATATCTTGGTGCAAGACTTTTCCGCCAACCTGATAAAAACATTCATACACACAAACACCCGCACAGAACCCACACACAGTGTAAATGATCTTATCTCAAATATTTTTTTCAAACAGACCTCAACTTAGTTGACTGGAGTGCTTCAAACATCCTCGCAGTCGCTCTTGGCAACTCAGTCTACCTATGGAACGCCGGCTCTGGCCAGATAGAGCAGCTATGTACTCTAGAAGGTTCCGAGACAGTATGCTCAGTGCAATGGGTGCAGGGTGGAGGGTCGCACCTCGCTGTGGGGACTTCTGCAGCGACTGTGGAGTTATGGGACTGTGAGAAGATCAAGAGGTTGAGGGTATGTAGAGAATTAAGAAAATTAAAAAAATGACTTTTAGCATATTGTGTTAGCGTTTATAGAGGCAGGAAGTGCATTTAGTAGTATAGAGGTATGAGGAACAGAGTGTAAAGTTCACTCATCGTCCATAGAAAAGGGAGGATTCTCTGACCAGGCGTGTGTCGTGTCTGGTGGGCTACTGCCCGACTTGCGCGGTAAACTTTGCTTGCGCGATGTAGGATTTTGCGTGACGTCGATGCGTAGTTCGCATGTGGCGATGTAGATGCCACCACAGTAGCATCTTGATTCGAGGCTTCATACATCCTAAAAAACAATTTAATTGATTGGTGGTTTGTCTATAAACTCTCTTTCAGAAAGTTTATTTAATATCTAGGAATGATTATAATTTTTTTTAATATACATACTTGTGATATGAGCGAATTCACGTTAGCAAACCTTTTAGCCTTCTTTCTAATCAACTTTCTTATACACAGGTAATGGACGGCCACACTGGTCGAGTGGGTTCCCTTGCGTGGAACATGTACATCGTGAGCAGTGGCGCTCGCGACGGCAATATTGTACATCACGACGTGCGCCAACGAGACCACGCTGTAGCTACCATACATGCGCATACACAGGAGGTATGTATTCATTAAGAGGGTTCATCCGTTAGAGCCATGTTGGAGAGTCAAAATTGATGATTTCCGACGGACAATAAAACCATAATGTGTTTAATTTATAGATGAGATATTGACGTCATATTATTGGGAATTTTATAATCTAGTGCATGGCTGAAAAACATTTTAAATTTTTCGTATAGTTTTCTCATCAGAACCGTTTTTATGCAAGCCTTTTTTTAAACTAGCGATCGACGGTCTAAGCAAATGCGAGATATTAGTAAAACCATATACGACAAACTTATAACAACATTACTTTATAAAAAATAATAACATTTATTAGTGCATGGCTGAAAATAAACATATAAGTTATTAAAAAAATATTTGAACCATGTTTTAGAACATAAATGTCTTAATTTACTAGGTCTAAAAGAAAATATAAATATTTCAGATTTCATCCTAAACTAACACGTTTAATATCTCGAAAAGTGGCTACAATTGACACTTTTGAATATACTTTTCTTGAATGAAAACTTACAGTAATCGTGTTTTTTTTTCAGCCATGCACTAATAAATGTTATTATATTTTATAAAGTAATGTTGTTATAAGTTTGTCGTATATGGTTTTACTAATATCTCGCATCTGCTTAGACCGTCGATCGCTAGTTTAAAAAAAGGCTTGCATAAAAACGGTTCTGGTGAGAAAACTATACGAAAAATTGAAAATGTTTTTCAGCCATGCACTAGATTATAAAATTCCCAATAATATGACGTCAATATCTCATCTATAAATTAAACACATTATGGTTTTATTGTCCATCGGAAATCATCAATTTTGAATCTCCAACATGGCTCTAACGGATAAACCCTCTTAATATAAAGTCATCATCTGTCTAGACTTTCCAACTACGTTGTGGTCGGCTCTCGGTGCTGAATACTAGTATTTTACATGGAGCGACTGCCCTCCATAACCCAGCTACTGGGTAATACAATACCCCTTGGTAAGACTAGTTGACAGACTTTCGGTCTTGTACCTATAACAACTGTCAAATATCTGCAAATGACATCCGGGACCAACGGGTTAACGTGCCTACCGAGGCACGAATGGGTCTCGCTGTGTAATGGAATGGTCACCCATCCATGGACCGACAGAGAAGGGCTCGTGGCTAAATAGCTAGGCGGCAAGCCTAGGTATGGTGGTAGGTAGGCTCGTTATGTTGCCTAGGTAGTTTGGGCGTAACGCAATTAATATGTTAAATCAATCAACTCAGCCTATCGCAGTCCACTGCTGGACATAGGCCTCTCCCAGACTGCGCCACAACACCCTGTCCTCCGCCTTCCGCATCCAGTCCGTCCTAGCCACATTCTTAAAGTCGTCGGTCCATTGTAGCTGGGGCGCGTCCCACACTACGCTCGCCGATACGCGGTCTTCACTCAAGGACTCGTCTGCTCCACACCAAAAACCGGTCCTTCGACAAACATGGCCAGCCCACCGGCACATCAGTTTGCTTACTCTGTAAGCTATGCTGGTAACTCCGGTTCTTTGCCGAATAATTTCATTTCAAAATCTTATCTTTATTTTATTCACAGATTTGCGGGTTGAAATGGTCCCCTGATGGTAAATGTCTTGCTTCGGGCGGCAACGACAATTTACTCAATATCTGGCCAATCGCACAAGGACAGCACTACTCGCAATCACAGTTCCTGTATTCGTTCAAGTAAGTTGCTAATTTGAATAAAGTCGCATATTCACTAGATGATAAATATCGCGCCGTTATAGGGCACTTATTTTTTTTTTTTTTTTTTTACTAATACATGTTATTTCTCCCTTTATTTTGCAAATTTCACATTTAAATGATAATAACGGTTTCTGAATGCCAACTACTTCTAAATTCACAAGGCACTAGTCCGACCCGGTCCCGCATCTAGAATTTTTTCGAGGCGGGGCAGTCTCCAGTCTGCCGCCCCCGGCCCCGCCAATCTTTTAACCTTTTCCTTATTTTTTGTTAATATACATGGACATAGACATGTCAAACATTTATTTTATTTAGCATAGGACCCACCCCCCCTCCCCTATCCGGGGCTGGTCCGATCACATGCTCCAAACTAGAATACAGCAACAATCTCCCTCCATAAATACGCCCCCAAAAGCTGTCATCTAACAGTCCTGTTTTAAAAAGAAAGAAAATATATTTATTTGAATTAAAAAAAATCGAAACTCGCGGTCATCTACGCCCTTGTCTTCCTACCTAATGTAACAAATCTTATACATGTAATAAATCTTATACATTCCAGTCAGCATCTAGCAGCAGTGAAAGGTCTTGCCTGGTGTCCTTGGAGCGCGGGCATCCTAGCCAGTGGCGGCGGTACGGCCGACAGAACTATACGCATCTGGAACATCAAGACTGGTGCCAATCTCAATACTGTTGATACTAAGTCACAGGTACGATTTATATTTATGCTGAATATTTGTATGTTTAACCTTTTGACCGCCACGGACGACTATAGCCGACAAACAAAAACGTGCCAAACACGCCACCGACGTCTACAGCCGTCAAGAAAACGAAATTTTTTAAGTACAAAATAAATATACTAAATTAGAAAAGATTTATTTTGTACTTAAAAAATGTCGTTTTCTTGACGGCTGTAGACGTCGGTGGCGTCATTGGCACGTTTTCGTTTGTCGGCTATAGCCGTCCGTGGCGGTCAAAAGGTTAAGGCACCTGTCCACCGACGAGGAAGCGACCATTTTCGACACGATACTACTGATGCATCAGCGTTCCTGACTCTGATGCACAGGTAGTTTCGTGGTAGTTACTCAAGTAAACAATTCTATTCTCTCTGCAGGTGTGCTCAATTGCATGGAGCACCCACTACAAGGAGCTGATCTCAGGCCACGGCTACGCTAACAACCAGCTCGTGATCTGGAAGTACCCGGTGATGACGCGCGTGGCCGAACTCAACGGTCACATGGCGCGTGTGTTACACCTTGCGCTCTCGCCCGACGGGACCACTGTGCTGTCCGCAGGCGCTGATGAGACGCTGAGGTAGATTCAAATAAAAAAAATGGGGACATGATGTTTGTTTCGAGTCTATGAATGATTTTGAATTTATAAAATACTAGCGGCCCGCCCCGGCTTCGCACGGGTGCAATGCTGATCACTACATAGTGTAAGACACAGTCGCTTTCCGCTGTCTGTCTGTCCCTATGCATGCTTAGATCTTTAAAACTGCGCAACGGATTTTGATGCGGTTTTCTTTAATAGATAGAGTGATTCAAGAGGAAGGTTTATATGTATAGCACATGCATAATATAGTAGAGAAACACTGATAATTTTAGAGCCATTACTTCTCGTAAAAAGTTAAGGATATAAAATGGTTATTGTGGGTTATCCCTAAGAGATAGACATATACCATCGCGGACTTTTTTGTAGACCTTTTTAAGGTGTACAATACTGTAGTACATTATTTTGATCTATCTCGAAGGGTTCAGCCAGCGTTTACAATGTAAGCGCAAAAAAATGTGTTTATTTACGACATCACATTAGAAACCTCTAAAATTATCAGTGTTTCTCTACTATATTATGCATGTGTCTATATAGAAAACCGCATCAAAATCCGTTGCGTAGTTTTAAAGATCTAAGCATATATAGGGACAGACAGACAGGGAAGCCACTTTGTTTTATACTATGTAGTGATAACATGATAATTCTAAGTTCTCATTTTAAATAAGTTGAAGAATTTTTTATTTAAAAAAAAAAAAAACGCATTATTTCAAAAAGTGGGCGAAATCTCGAAAACGAGATGTCGAATGTCTAATCTCGTCACCGGACTTAGCACGCGAAATCTCGAGTTGCCAATATTTCCTTTAGATTATTAATTGATGATAAGTCTTTACTAAGCAAACGGCAGGTCTAAAAATGCTTGAAATAATGTACAATTTCCTATGTTCCTAGATTATGATTTCGCACATGTTTCCACCCTAATTAAAACTGAATGTGAATGTTCACATACAGCTGAAATCTGTACAATAATATCACACTTAAAGATGGGTTGGTCTGTCTTCCAGTCCGTCTTTATGTGTGAGTAGCCGTACCCGCCCGCTTCGCTGGGCGTTCCGCAAAATGGTATGATTATTTTGCGGAACGCCCAGCGAAGCGGGCGGGTACGGCTAGTTTTTCTAAAATAAAAGAATTTTTCTAAAAATAAAAGTAGCCTAAGTTACTCCTTATTACATCAGCTACCTGCCAATAAAAGTCCCGTCAAAATCGGTCCAGCCATTTCAGAGATTAGCCAAAACAAACAGACAGACAGACAAAAATTGTAAAAAATGTTATTTTAGTGTATGTACCGTATAATATTCATATGCATGTAGTAAAAAACGGTTATTTCAATATTACAAACAGACACTCCAATTTTATTTATATGTATAGATTATATTATTATCTAGTATTTTAAAATTAATCTCGTTTTGATTTTATTCCAGGTTGTGGAAATGCTTTATGTTGGACCCGTCAAAGAAGAAAGAGCCAACTGATTCGAAAGCAGCTAAATCATTACTCAATCTGAACTCTTTGATTAGATAACTCGAGCTTACGAGTAAAAACTACACCCGGACTTTTAAATCGAGCCACCCTACTTGTAAGAAGTTTTTGGAATAATGATGACACCAAAATGATGCCCAGTATGTTGGTTTCAAAACTGCAATAAAACTTTTTCTTCGACTCGTCACTATTTTGATGGCCTAGTGCCGTAGTTTGACGGTTTCATTCCACAATGATTCCAGTCTAAGAGGGAGACGGAGCTATACATGACCGATAGCACAATCTCCTTTTCGCACTAGAATCATTATGGCATTAATACTTCGTAATACGGCCTTTATACCTAACATGGAAATGTATGGTGGCTCAATTTAGAATTCCGGGGAAGTATTTAATTGAATTGACTGATATTGTGATCTTACAATTATTAATTTAATTACAACTATGTTGTACTAGTATATGTTGACGTTTTTTTAATAAAAATTTCTTATCCTCGTGATTTTTTGACTTAAAGTTGCATAATGTTGCATTGCATGCGTATAAACTGAAAATAATTGAATTTGTATTTTATAATGAACTTACTCTCGGTGTTTTAACGAATAAAACTTTTGATGGCTCGCGGTACTGGTAATCGTATTTGGTTAAAGTTTTTGGTTTTTGGCAAATCAAGAGAAGTTGAGGTCCTAAATGCGGTTGCGGCTTTTACTATTTTTCTATAGTTCTAGGAAATTCCTTTTCATTTTCTTTTCTCTACTCTTATTTCATTTTCCTAATCTTTTTTGACCATTTCATTACCTCAGCTTCGTGGTTTTAAAGGACTGTAGAACTAATGACTACATAACTAACTGTACTATTTGTGAGACTTTAAGTATGTGTTAAGATGTTTTTAATATGTATGTAATTTTTACACATTATGAAAATAAAGATTTACATTCTCATACATTGTTATTTCATCGACTTATCAAAATTATACACAATAATCACCAGATCTATCCTGTTTGCCAAACAAACTTGCAACGTGCGAAAGAATAGTAGCAAAATGTGACGAATCACAACGTTTTGCCGAACGAACGACGAATTTACGACTCATACATTTTGCAACTTTGTTGAAAATGTTATTCGAACGAACTTCAAATCACCATCCACAAGCGGTACTTTGTATAAGCATCGCCGCGTACTGACGGCAGTTAACGAGGGGTGCGGGGCGAGCTTACCTAACATAGGTGTGTTAGCTAGAAAACGCTAGTAAGCCTTCGAAGTACAGAGTACGAGGTTGCCTAACTAAGCTTACCTAACAGAGGTGTTACGATACGAAGTGTAGACAGGCTGTAGAACTATCCAGGATTATCCTGGTGTGAGGATAGACCCCTTGAACTCCAGCCCAGGCAGCGTTGATGTCCTGCACCCGACCTGACCTGGAGCCTTCCATGTATCTTCGTGAACTGCCGACGACTATGATGACCAACCGCAGCGAAAGGAAGAGGTTTTCTTGACGCAGAAATCATTGATAAGTCTTCATAAGAATACTGGAAGAGCTTGCGTAACGCTTCAGGACTATTCGATAACTATGAGGTAAAAATATGGCGGCCGATGGTCGTGGCCGGTCTGCTCTCCGAATTTTCGCGCATGTTCTCTCACTTACACTCGCCTCATGTCACCATTTGGTTCCCAAAAAATGTTATTGCGCAGCAGTGGCAGACTAAAGTCAAGCGCACATTATAGCCGCAACGGGCCGCAACGCAACGCATTTTCATACAAAAAAAATTGTGCGATGCGGCCTGCCTGTAGTGAGCGATGGTTCATAGAAAATGTACGAAAGTGATGAAGGAGGATTTTTGCAGTGTTGCGTTGCGACACGGCCCGCCTTAATCTGCGCAAGTCGATTTAAAATGTTGTTGTTCCAAAATAAAACGATTTACTCATGGTAGTGTAAAAATGTTTTAATATCTAATTTATAAACATTGCAACAATGTGGAATGTAAAAGAACGCGCAAAATCAAAATAAAAAGAGTAAATTATAAAATAAGTGCAATAAAAAAGTGCTCCAATAATAATAAATATAATATGCTTTAGTAAAATGTGATGCTTTACGAAAATGTTTACAACTTACAAGGTGGAAGCATTGCGGTGACTAGAACTAAATACAATTTTTTTTGAAGAAAACAAAATGCACTCGAGCCAGCTACGCACTACTTATGTTGAAAGTACAACCAAATTAATACTGATTAATTAGCTTCAGTTCACAACACATTGAGATCAAACTTGTAATCACGACTCGAAGATAATGTAGATACGAGGGCTTGAAAATATTTTTATTTGATTTAAAAAAAAACTTGGACTTCCCTAATTAATGAAAGATTCAACGTTTATTTCTGCCATATGAGGCTCATAACAGACGACAGACTTGTGCAGTGTGCGTTTTTGCCGATTTTACTGTTACATAAAATATTTTGGGTTGACTTATAAAAAAAAAGTGCGCCAAGGATGAAGCGACGGATTGAATGTCGTCTCTTTTTCACCTGAAGTATAAACTTTAGAATACGAATATTAGTAGAATTCCTGTAAATATCAGAGAACTGAAAGAAAAATATAACTTTTAATAGTGAGTAGCCGGTTTGACATAAATGCAAGAAAGGAACTAAAGAAGCCGTTATTATCACCTATTTCTATCGAACAACCGGTTCGCTTACTGAACTACATTCATTGTACTTGACGCATTCAACACTCATTTACCGATTTATTTAATACATAGCTTTGATTCGATTTGTTTGTATCGATATCCTAGATGCCGCCATCGATTCTAAAATATGACTCGATTTCCTATGGGGTTGCTGTTAATTATTATTACGATCGAACACTGATTTCATAATATTTAGTTCACTTTGTATTATACCATATTTATGTATCGAATTTTAAAATAGAACTACTATTCTAAAATAAAGTGGGGTTTTCACACAATGTCTATTATTATTATAAGGCTAGAGGCATCGCTCTTTACAAATTACATTATTTTTATCTCACGACGCGACGCGCGCTTTGTTTGTGGTAACCATGTGTTCAAATACGTTGTGAATGTGTGCGTGAAAAAGAGTAGCGTCAGCACATAAAACACACGCACACTTCCGTTTTCGCCATTGTCTCGGAAGGTATTGAGGGCTCCTGCGCTTGCACGCACATTCACTGCGTGCTTTTACACTTGGCAAACACAAGTAAAGCGCGCGTCGCTTCATGAGATAAAAATACTATATCACACTAACGAATTTAAGACTTCACTACATTCAATGCCAACATATCATTCTCATAATTTCGAAAAACACGCTCATAATAATTTAACGAGAACACATTTCTAGTCTGTTTGATTCACAATTTTCTTTAAAAAATAACTGTTAACAATCGCCTTCACATTTCCCAAATGTTTTAAAACACATTTTCTCTAAGCTCTGAGGTTATTATCAATTTAAGTATACAATGTAAGTACACTTATGCTATACTTATACATCTAGCTAAATGGCTCATTTATTGTGCTTACACAAATAAAGGATTAACAATGTTTAAAAAAATATTGGAGTAACTGAGATTCCTCTTCATTATGACTATCTACTTATTATGTTAGGGTCGATTAACTACTACGAATTACGAACTAACAATTACGCATCTAAACCTAACACTAAACACGAATTATTAACAAACCACGACAGTGAGTCGCTAAAAAAAAACTTTTAAAACGGGTCCATTACACATACAGTTACTCGGGAATGGGAACGTTATTTTTTCGTCCTGCATTAATGAATTAGCCCCCCTTTTTTAAGGTTTATATTATAATAAGGGATACTCCATTAACGCAGGTCTAATAAGTACTATTTATTACTGTAAAACACATCCTCTTCTACTATACAATACACTTAAAAATACATTGTAACGGGTTTAGGCCATCTATAAAAATATAGCGCTACAAGATTCTTTTGGCGCGTGGTTAATATCGGAACTAACGCCGCCATGTTGTTTTTTAATACGAAAAATTGCACAAATGTTTACCAACAGCGCCCCCTGTCAACGTCATTCAAGCGCCAAAAGATCCTGGTAGCAATGTATTCGTGATGCCATATTCTAAGGCGGACTATGAAAAATCATATGACGGACGCGCGGCTGTGTGTGTCGTGCGAAGTACTGACTACGGACATAGCAACAGTACTGGACATAGGCTCAGCGCCGCGCACCAAATGTTCGTGACTACTCGTTAAGGCACCGCCGTATTTGAAACTCCTTCGGAGACTCGACCGAATGCTTTTCGCCGAATCGCTTTTACGAACGAACGATCTACGAAGGTAGTCTCTTGTTAGAGATAGGGAATTCCTAGATGTAGATGATCTTGGTCGGTTAGTTCTAGAGTCGGTTTCATCTGTGATGGTTATAGAGGGTGTTGCGAAAACGCCGCTGTATTCGGGTGGTTGAGATTCAAGGGAAACAAGAGCGTCTCGTTCAACTGTTTCGCTGACTGTTATTGGTAGCTGCGTTGTGTCTTCTGCAGGCGATTGTTCGGGACGCGTTGTTGTGATTCTGTAATGTAACAGAAATATTAAATAACGCCGCAAATGTTTCAATCTTGTTGGAACTTATGTATATGTTCGAGCCGTTTGGGGTTAAAATTCTAGGGCTATGGGGTCCAAGTGCCCACCTAGTTTCTCGAAACATTGCCAACGGGTTGGTCGACTCTTCACGTGACCAGGGGCAGGTCTATTTTTGGACCAAAGACTCAGCATTGCTATACAACGTCGCATGCCTTTTGGGCACTGTTCCTGTTGACAACGATTTGGACGAATTTTTTGATTCCCTTTGATTCTATCCTTTTTGTATAACGTGTAACGTTAAATGCGCAAAACCTCAGACACCCCAACTGATTTTTAATTCAATTGACCTATTTCAGAGAGAAAAGAAGTCATTAAAGAAATTTTTATGTACTGTTTTAGTTTTACTGGCCATTCTGATCGTATCATGCGTCTGCGACGACGCTTTATCGAGGGAGGAGTCTCTTTCTGATCCTAAAAGTGAATTTTTCAGTAAAAAATTGTTTCCGTCCGTCCATGACAAATGCAGAGCAGTGAATGGCGGCGGCGGCTGAAGCGGCGATTTCGCGCGCACGTAGGACAGAGCCGCCGCGTCGCGTTGAATTCGCGTATCGCTTTCGCGTTAAATCGCCAACTTAGGATACCGAGACAATGATACATATAGACAATATAGAAGGGCATGTGGTGTCTCCACATGCCCTTCTCTTGCACGGCATCTTCTAGTTCTTTTTTGGCTCCGACAAAATTAGTTCCATTGTCACTGAATATAGTTTTTGGGGTTCCTCTTCTGGCTGCCATTTGCCGAAGTGCCATAATCATCGAGCTGGTACTGAGAGGGTGCCAACTCTAGATGTACGGCTTTTGTACAAATAAATAATGCCCCCCAGCGCTTTTCAACTCCTCCCGATAGTGACTTGAATCGGCCCAAAGTAATCCACGGCCGTGTGAGAGAACGGAAATTGGTTATGTTGTAGCCTCTCGCTTGGCAGGTCTCCCATCGGAGGTGTCTCTGGCAAGCTCTTCTTGGTATTGCACCATTGACAGCTGTGTGCGACCGCCTTCGAAGCTGCTCTTAAGCACAGGATCCAATATTTTTGTCGAATCTCATTCATCACTGTAGCGGTATTCCGTGAAGGAACTTCTTATGATACTGTTGTATGATGAGACCCGTAATCTTCTGTTTCCCATCTAGAATGATAGGGTTCATCTTCCTTTCGCCTGCTTCGTGAAACTTCATTGTTCTACTCCTTAGCTTGACAAAGCCATTGTCGCCTATACAGAATGCTTTTTTTTACAGCCTCCAAATTTTTACAGGGTGTACTTTTTTTTACAGGGTACTCATGTAAATTACGAAAACAAAATCAGCTGTTTAATACAAAAGTTCAATACCTACTTGACCAAAATGTATGAAACGGCTGATTTTTATTTGTGATCTCAGAGTTGGTCCCATAGTGAAAGTTGTTCATATTCATGAGTAGAACACCCTGTAAAAATTTGGAGCCTGTAAAAAAAGCATCCAATATAGACGTCGGTCTTCTTCCTCTTCTTGGACAGACGATAATGAGTTTAACATAACATCACGCTATATTCTCAGAAGGGTAAGGCATGCTGCGCATTGATCCCACATTTCGAGCAGTTAATTATGTTTAAGTCCCATGACAGGGATAAAAGTTTCTTTCGTGAAAATCAGCATCACAAATGGACAACACTTACGAGAGAGTACTGCAATGTGATAGATCCGTAATAATTATGAGGC